>OX424576.1:81072063-81672063 GCA_949152435.1 Gastracanthus pulcherrimus
TCTCCGTGGTCTCAACAGAGCTCAGTATCTCGCTAATTTATCCAATAATTTGAATGATGGTAAACAACACAATAATATTAATCAATTAATCACTCGATTTAACAATGCTGTCACTTGCTCCCTTAATAAATTTGCACCTTTTCGTTCCGTTAATATATGTAATCGCCGAAAACCATGGGTCTCATCTGACATCCGCTCCGCCATGAAAGAACGCGATAGAGCTTATAAGAGAGCACGTGACAGGGGACAGCAACTTACTGAATATCGAGCTCTGCGTGCAAGGGTCCTACAAATGCTTCGAAATTAAAAAAACACTTATTATGCTAATGAAATAGCCAGAGCACAACGCTCAAATCGTTTATGGAGTTCTCTCAACAGGCTAGGAATAACATCCTCTCGATCAACCTCGCCTTTTTCGCTCTTTTCACACAATGATATCAATAATCATTTTGCATCCGTCGCCAACGCATCTAGATCATCTCCTGCACTTCCACTACCACCCCTCCCCTCAGCTCCGTCTCATATACATTTACTAACTTTCTCTAACATCACCCCCAGTGATATCTCTGAAGCACTTGCCTCAGCCAAGTCCAAGACTTACGGGCTTGATGCAATCACTATTAAACACCTTTCACTATCATGTCCCACCATTCTCGAAACACTCACCACAATTTTCAATTTATCAGTCACCAATGCATCTTAATCAGCGCTTTGGAAACAGACTCTTATTACTCCTATTCCCAAAGTACCAGCTCCATCCGACATATCTGAGCTATGACCCATTGCTAGGTTGTCTGAGTGCTCTAAGTTGTTAGAGAAGATTCTATCAAAGCAACTTCTATGTCACATTGAGAAACACAACCTTTTCATCCCACGGCAAGCTGGCTTTAGAGCAGGTCACAGTACTCAAACTGCTCTGCTCGGCGTTCTTGATGACATAAGATTCGAAATGGATAGCTCTGGTTTCACAATCTTAGTCTTATTTGATTTTTCCAAGGCGTTTGATACGATTCCCCATCACATATTAATTCATAAACTTCGATCATTTGGAATCAGTGATCACTCCATACAGTGGTTCATTTCTTACCTTGCTGATAGATGCCAGGCTGTTATTGATGAAGGTGGCCGCATATCGGACTGGATTGATACTTGGGCTGGCGTTCCCCAGGGCTCCATCCTATACCCACTATTGTTCGCCATCTTCATCAATGATCTCCCCATGGTACTGAAATTCACCAGACATATGATCTACGCTGATGACACTCAAATTTACAGAAGCTGCAAACGCCATGATCTCATTGACACCATTAACAAGGTATCTGAGGATTGTGCTGCGATTGCCAAATGGGCCTCTTGCAATGGACTCACTCTAAATCTGTCCAAAACCAAAGCAATGCTCTTTGGTAGCACATTAAACATCTCATTGATCGATTTAGAACTCTTACCTAAGGTTACAGTCAATGGCACTCCCATCTCTTTTGTCAATGAAGTAAAAAATTTGGGTGTCTGGTTGACTCCTGATCTTAATTGGGGAAGGCAAGTGTCACACATCTGTCAGCAAGTGTTTCGCACCCTCAGACAGCTACGCCCTCATCAACGTGCTCTTTCATTTGGTGTCCGTAAATCACTTGTGCACTCACTTATCCTCCCTCACTTTGATTATGCCTGCCTTGTCTACCATGACCTAACTGGTGATCAGAACCTGAAGCTTCAGCGGGCGCAGAGTGCATGCACCCGCTTTGTTTTTGTACCATTCCCTGGATGGCTCATGTTACCCCCTATCGCAAACGGCTAGGGTGGCTCACGGTGAAGGCCCGAAGAGAGCACTTCATGGGTGCGCTGACGTTTACTGTACTTAAGACTGGTTGTCCAGATTATTTGAAGTCTAACTTCATACTCACGGCAGATAGTGATGTGCGTAGATCAGCTCGACTCCGCACTGAACCCCTCCTCATCCGTAACTTCAAAACTTCCTTATATGCCAATTCCTTCGTAATAGCCGCCTCATATTTTTGGAACAGCCTACCAGAACACATTACCTCCCTGCCTCCCAAAACTACCTCTCTCCAAACCATCAAATCCTTATTACTAAGTTACCTCAACAGTTATGATGTTCAGTCTGATCTCGCACACAAGTAAACTCAAAAATTCTAAATACAAAAGGTTCCTAGTAGCTTTAATGCTACGTACATATTACTGCTTTAATTTTAATTTTAATTTTAGCCTTAATTTTACTTACATATCTCTATATTTTTTTATTGTTATTGCGTCATATCTTGCGGCCAAAGAGCCGTTCAGATCAGATTACTGTATGTCTTATTATATTTATATTTTTTATTTATATTTTATTTTTTACAGCGAATATTGTTCGAACCTGTACATACTATTGTTAAACACTATTATTGCGAGCGTACCGATCACGTTACATATTATATTATTATATTACTACATATTGTATATTCCTAATGTACATATTGTTCCTTATGCCCTATGGGACAATTTCAGTCCCAGGGTGGAAATAAACAAATAAATCTCTCTCTCTCTCTCTCTCTCTCTCTCTCTCTCTCTCTCTCTCTCTTTGATAACTCAAAGATACTTTGCCTACGGAGAGCGAAGCACGCATCGTGTCCCGCGACTAAGATTCACGTCGTGTAAGATTTTGCGATACCGCGACCCGGACTGTGCGTATGAGTCATGAGAGACCAAACGGCGGGCTTTATGGAGGTCGACGCAACTTTTTCCGCGTCTTTCGAGAAGGGATGAGGAAAAATCACAAACAAATAGAGTCGTCTAGAGTTTATGATAAAACAACTGCGCTCCGCGTAATAAAGCATTTGAGGATGCCGCGTGCTTCGAGTCCGAAATGTGGATACATGATCGGCCCGTCTCTACAAAAATAGTGTAATAAAATTCCAATAATAGGCCATAATAATGTAGAAGAAATATATAGAAGGTCTGAATTATTAGGCTGAATATAATGAAAAATAACAGTAAAAATTTCGAAAAATACAGGGCTCATAAATTAAGTTAAAATTACGAAAAATTTTAAAAGTAGGCCAAAATAACGTAGAAAAAGGAAGATATGAATAAGGTCTTAATCTTAGATGTAAGATAACGTAAAATAACATCAATTTTCGTAAAATAACGTAAAATAACATCAATTATCGTAAAATAACGTAGAATAACACATTAATCACGTAAGAAACACGAAAAATAGAAAATATGAAGAAGATTCTGATTCTCAGATACAAAGAAACATAGAATAACGTGTAATAACGTATAGTGGTGATATCAGTTCTCTGCATTTCTATCTCTCGTACCCAGAATCTAATAACAATACGCGTCCCATTAGTTAATAATAATTATACTGTGTAAAATTTCAGTGCGGTGTTCCATTGGTGTGAGACTCGCTGTTGTGTCTAACAATAATAATAAGAATCCTTAAATAATGCAATATGACCTAACTAACCTAACCCTACCTGTCATTTCCCTTACGTCTATATCTTTCTGGCTTGCATGCGGTGA
This sequence comes from Gastracanthus pulcherrimus, assembly GCA_949152435.1. Classification (NCBI taxonomy): domain Eukaryota; kingdom Metazoa; phylum Arthropoda; class Insecta; order Hymenoptera; family Pteromalidae; genus Gastracanthus; species Gastracanthus pulcherrimus. The sequence continues at coordinate 81,075,589 of OX424576.1, forward strand.
TCATATTGCTTTAACAAAAAAAACTTATTTGTGACTTTTCACACGTTACATTATATATTGTAGTACAAATCTTTTACTACATAATTTAAAGTAGTTATTATATAAGTTATTTATAAACATTTGTTATGTGATGGTTTTGAAACTACGCGTAGCCAATCAGCAAGCACGACCGAAGGACGTGCTTTCATTTATGTTGGGCCCCGGTTAACCACTGATAATGCGCGCAATACGTACGCCCGCATAGGCGGCGACAATACAAAGGGTGAAGAAGAGTTTCAATGGACAACACACGTTAGTTACAATCGAACTAGAACGGGTCTTTATTCACGTTTATCACAGGTACACGTAGTGCAACACTCGCTCTATCGAATGATGCAACACAGCAGGGGTGGAGGTAAGAGGACAGGAGGTGTTCTGGCCCACGACGCGTAAAAGAGATTAAGAGAGATGGACTTACATCGGAGGGCCACTTCGCCATTCGTGGTTGGTCCTCCGGTGTGCGCTAACTCTCGTCGTGTATATCGGCCGGAGTCGCAGGACCATCCTCGTTCCGAGCGTCTTCGCTCTGTCACTTCGTGTTTTTTGAAAGTTGCATGTGTTATGCACGTGCGAGCACGGGACGTTGGTGTGCTCGGAGAGCGAAGCGGAACTGATCGCGCGCGTGCGATGACCGGCCATGACCGAGCCCTGTAAGTCGTGTCGCGGCTATCGTGATCGGATTCTTCACTTCATTTCCCTCTCTTTCTCTCTAACAAGTATAGACTTGACAAGTATGAGTACAGCATGTTCGAGATACAGTATGGTGCACGCGAGCCTATAATTGTCGTGGTCATCTATAGAGCCCCTGACATTGCATTTATTAAGTATTCGGATTTTGACGACAAGTTCAAAGAATATTGTGATGTATACAGTAACATAATTATAATGGGAGATTTTAATGCAGATATGTTGACCGGCAGTGATGATGCGAAGTTTCTTTGGAATCTTACAGCTGAACTGTCGCTTCAAATTATCCAACACGGGGCTACACATCTTACCAAAACGTCGCACACGCAGATTGACGTAATACTTGTAGACAGTAATGATGTAGTGATTATTTAATTACAAACCGCGATGCAACTTGGCCTAGCAAACATAACATCATTGATATCGCCATAAACGTACATGCACCTACTATATGCGAGTAATCTATCTTGTACAGGGATTATAGGAGCATTGATCCGTTAAAACTGCAGTCTGCTTCTGATCAAGCTGTGACTGGTCTATCTTAAATGCATGTGATGTCAATCTTAATTAAACCTCGTAAAGGTAGTCCACCCTGGTTTAGCGTCGACATTGAATAACTTAATAAACAACGAGACGCGACATACAAACGTTACAAGAGAACGGGTGATGTGCGGTTTTATGAGGAGTTTATACAGTTGCGTAACGAATCCTTGCTTAAGACGGAACAAGCGCGTATTACTAATTATAAGTGTACACTGCTAGGAAAACAGCAGACCGATGTATGGAAAGAATTGCGCAACTTGGGATTTCTCCCTGAAACTAAGACAGGGTTGTATGTTTTAACAGCGGAGGAACTTAATTCTCACTTCGCAGAAGTCTCCATAACTGCTGATGAAACTAACGAAATTATGGATGACATAATGAAAACGGCTATTGATGACGGCTTTAAATTTCAGCCAATCAGCATCGCAGATGTCGTACTTGTGGATTCTCATTTTTCCTCGCAAGCGAGAAGTGGGGTTAACATCTCGCAGAGTATAGTTGCAAAGGCATTTCCAGTAGAAGCTCTTTGTTTTTTAACATGGCGGAAGAACTTGAGAGCTTGACGGGACAACAGAAAAGCACACACACTCTTATTTCACATTCTATAATAAATACAAAGAAGATTAAACTACTCGAGGCGCTTACAACAGCGGATCATGAGGCTAGGTTAGAGATACTGACCGATTATTGGAGATATTTTAAGGAGCGCGATTTATTGTTATCACCAAGCGCGGAGAGATTAAACGAGCGAACGTATTTTAAAGAACTGCTTTACGACAAAACTGAAAATGCGTGTTCCGCTGCTAAAGCTTGGTTGACTACTCAAATCGCTATATTAAAAGGCCCGTTAGAAAAGGTAAAACTTCCACGTTTTAATGGTAATGAGCGAGACTGGGAAGTTTTTAAAGAAAAATTTACATTGTTAGTTCTGATTATGCGGCTATGTCGACGGTAATAAAGTTTCAGCATTTATTAAATTGTTTAGACGGAGAAGCAGCAGGTAAACTGAAAGGGATTAGCGTGGTTGGCATAAATTTTCAGACAGCTTGGGATACTTTATGTCGGAGATACTATAACAAGTTTTTACGTTTAACAGTCCAAATGCAGACGCTAATCGTAAGATTCGTGTAGTTTTCAATGCATTGCAGGCAGATTCTAAGGGTATGTCGTTAAATGATTATTTACACATAGGTCCAAAACTGCAGGAGGATATCTTAAATATTTTAATTCGGTGGAGTTTTCAAAAATTTGTTTTTACTTGTGACGTTGTTTTTTTTTTTTTTTTTTTTATTAATTAACGTCGCCATGTTTGTGCTCCCATGTGGTGCTAATCGACGACGAGGGTTTTGCGGTGTGTTTGTAAACAAAGCACATGTAATTTTTACAGAGGTGCTTGTATCAATCGTCAGAGACTAGGATTCGAACCCGGGTCACCGGCGTGGGAATCCGACACTCTACCGACTGAGCCGGTGCAGGCCCCGGACTTGTGACGTTGTAAAGATGTTTCGTCAGTTTTTAGTTCATCGTGACGATGTAGATTAGCAGCGCATTTTATGGCGTTCATCCGGATGCAGAAGTTGAAAATTTTCGGTTACTGACGGTCACGTATGGTACGGCCTGTGCGCCTTTTATTGCTAATGCATGTATGCTACAATTGGCTGAGGACGATCATCAGTAATTTCCCCTTGGCGCTGAAGTTCTTAGAAAGAGCCGATATGCTGACGACTCTTTAGCCGGAGGCGATAGTTTGGATGAAGCTTTGGCAGTTCGTAATCAACTTGTAGATATTTTAGTAACGGCAGGCATGCCGGTAGAAAAATGGGCAGCAAATAATCCTAAATTATTGGTAGATTTAGATTTACAGGATTCTCAAGTTGCAGAACGATTGCTGAACGTGGAAGATACTGTTTCGACATTAGGATTACGTTGGATACCCGCGGATGATTGTTTTTTCTTTAAAATTTCGGTTTCGGAGTTAAAAACAAACATTACAAAAGAATTAATGCTTTCAGAAATAGCAAAGCTTTTCGATCCCATTGGTTGGTTGTCTCCGGTCATTATTCGAGCAAAATTGATGTTACAGGCTCTCTCGTTGCAGGGGACAGATTGGGACGCTCCGATTCCAGCGCTGTTAAAACAAGATTGGTTGAGTTATAGATCCGAACTTGTCGAACTCCAATCAGTTAAAATTCCCAGGTGGTGTGGCACATTTAAATCTTTAGTTTGGCAACTTCATTGTTTTTGTGATGCTTCAGTGCGAGCATATACTGCAGCACTTTATTTCGTTTCGAGATCGGAAAATGAAGTCGTTTCTAAACTCATTATGGCAAAATCAATAGTTGCTCCGATTAAAGTAATTAGTCTACCAAAACTAGAATTATGTGGGGCTGAATTACTTGCTAAAATTGTTAATATAACCTTGAAAAACTTAGATTCTCAGCCGGAAAAAATATACTGTTGGTCTGATTCTAAGGTGGCTTTAGCTTGGTTAAAAGGGCACCCTTCGCGGTGGAAGGCGTTTATTGCTAATCGTGTAACGAAAGTAACATCCTCTTTACATGCAGCAGTTTTGAACCACGTATGCTCTGCGGATGGCTCTGCGGATGACCCTGCCGATTGTGCCGCGCGCGGATGACCCTGCCGATTGTGCCGCGCGCGGTTTTTCTCCTGCATAACTTCGTAAATATGTTATTTGGTGGCATGGCCCGAGTTGGCTAAGGCAGGATCAGACAGAATGGCCCAAAGCAGCTGTCAATTTTAAGACAAATTTAGAGGCACGAAAATCAGCAGAAAACTCTGTGTTTGTCGTACAACAGGAAAGAAAAATTTCTGAGTGATGTGCAAAGTTTTCTTCATTCGATAAAATTATTAGAATATTGGCCTACATTAATAGATGGCGATTGAATGCAAAACTTGTTTCAAATGATCGAAGAAAAAGTTGACTTTCAGTGCTAGAGCTTGCACAAGGTCGTGTCTCTCTGTTAAAAGCAATGCAAATGGAAGTTTTTGTAGAGGACATTACTTTCATTGCTGAAAAGGGTGAGCTATCGCGTAATAGTTTGCTTCGTCGATTATTGCCATTTTTTGATACGGATGGATTACTTACAGTCGGAGGCAGGCTACAGAATTCGTATTTGCCGGAGGCAGAAAAGCATCCGATTATTTTGCCCAACAAACATGTAGTTACTGGGTTGATCATTTCAAAGACACATCTTATTACATTGCACGGAGCCCTCTGCTAGTTCAAAGTTATCTTTATCGACAATTCTGGATTATTAGAGGTTGAAATTTCATTCGCAGCATAGTGCGAAAATGTGTAAAGTGCGCTCGACACAATGCAGTCACGCAAGTTCAGCAAATAGGCCCGCTACCGCGTGTTCGCTCAAAACCAGCTCGGCTGTTTACGTACGCAGGCGTTGATTATGCAGGGCCTTTTTCTATCAAGGCATCGCCAGGTCGAGGACAAAAAGCATTTAAAGGATATGTAGCTATTTTTGTTTGTACGGTCGTAAAAGCGGTGCACATTGAGATAGTTTCTTATTATACATACAAGGCCTTCCTGGCAGCTTTTCGGCGATTTGTTGCCCGACGAGGGTTATGTAAGGTACTGTATAGCGACAATTGGACTACGTTCCAGGGGGCAGAAACGGAATTACCGCATTTGTTTGATGCTACTTCAGCAACGAGTCAGGAGATTGCCGCAATTATCGCCAAAGACGGTGTTCACTGGTCGCACATTCCACCTCGTGCCCCGCATTTCGGCGGTATTTGGGAGGCGAGTGTAATGTCCTTCAAAGGCATCTTTACCATGTCATAGGGGACGTAAAATTAACTTTTGAGCAGTTTTCAACGGTCGCTTATGAGATTGAAGCTTGTTTAAATTCGCGCCCATTGAGTCCTTTAACTTCAAATGATGAAGATTTGTCGGCTTTAACACCAGGCCATTTTTTAATTAGGTCTGCACTCGTAGCTCCTCCGGAGCCCTTTTTAGACATTAACGAAGCACAATCTGTATGTTCTAGATGCAAGCTTTTATCTTTAATGAGAAACCATTTTTGGCAGAGATGGAGGCAAGAATTTCTCTCACAGATGCAGCATCGATCAAAATGGCTACAGCCCAATCATAAGTTCAAGGTTGGAGATCTTGTACTTTTCAAGGACGAGCTCTTGCCACCTACAAGATGGCCCCTAGCGCGGGTCGCACGGCTGCACCCTGGCACCGACGGACTGAGCCGAGTCGTTACTATTAAAACATCGTCATCTGAGTACCAGCGACCAGTCAGCAAACTCATATTGCTACCCGTCAATGAGGAGGCATCAGACCACCTAACACTTGTCCGAGTGTGCACGGCGGGCGGTCAAGAAGATTCCACGGCGAGCAACACGGAAGAGTTTCTACACTGAACATTATTGTACTTATATAGCTTAGTTTGGGTTTTCTTTATATATTGAATGTTTTTTATTGTTACTTTTTATACTAAAACCAATTATGACACAAACCATCATGCCTCTAATATGAATTCATGTGTAATCTTGAGCAATAGAATAAAAAAATACATAGACTCTGTTGACTACCCTATGAAACCTATCTTACCATGGTGGGATGCAGCACTGCCTCATAAGTGGAATACAAACAGTCAGTTACCAACACAGTTATCAGCATCTACTAGCACATTAAACCACCAATAAGATTGTATACAACAGCAAACAAGTGAAGGAATCATCACATCAAATTCGAAACAGCAAGAACAACATGGACAACAACAAAAATTACAATTTCTACAAACTGCGCAAAATCAATCTAATAAATCTAAGGGAAAAAAGGTTACTAAATAAAAATGGGTTATTTAGAATTTTCTGAATTGATAGAAAATGACACAGTCCAAAAAGAAAAAACATGCTGCAATATAAATGTTCTAAATAAAGCTTTAAATAATAAAAATGATTTAATTCTATTTGTTAATATAAGAAGTATGATGCAAATTTTGATAAATTAAAAATATTATTTAAAAGTTTAATTAACAAACCAGTTATAGTTATATGCACTGAAGCATTTATACAATTAAACTATAAATTATATGAACTAGACGGGTATGAGAGTTACTATAATGAAAGTAAAGTAAATCAAAATGATGGTGTAAATGTTTTTGTTAATAGAGATATTGTACACAAAACTTATGTTGTTTAATCTGGAAGGATTAGAATTATTAATACTCATATTACACTAAATAATGAAAGTAGTATGGAAATTTCTGCTGTATATAGATCTCATGATATACATAAAACTAGTTTATTCTTGATTTAAATAAATTCTTAAAGAAAAAGAAAAATACCAAAAAGCATTTAGTAATAGGAGACTTTAATATAGATTTACATAAGTCAGATAGTATGTGTCAAGAATTTCTTTGTAATTTCTTAGACAAAGGTTACATTCCTGGTTTTGTAGGTATTACAAGGCCCTCTATTGGCAATTGTAAAGGATCATGTATCGACAACATTTTCATTAAAACAAACGGTTTAAGTACAAAAACATATACACTAAAGCATTCCATAACAGACCACTACCCTCTATTAATTGCCATAAATAAGCTTAAAACTATAAATAAGGAACCGACAGTAGTATTAGATTATAAAAAATTAAAAAATATTGCTGAGACAAGAGACTGGAGAGCAATTATGTCAATACATGATAATAATATAGCTACTGACAAAGTAATTAATGAAATTAAACAATGTATAGAATTAGTTAAAGTAAAAAAAAAGAGAAGAAGAAAAACGGAAAAAATTGGATTACAAATGGTATTATTAAATCATGTGAGACAAAAGAATTTATGTACAATTTATGGCAAATGGACTACAATAATGATCAACTAAGATATATATATATATATATATATATATATATATATATATATATATATATATATATATATATATATATATATATATAAATTATGCCAAAGTGTTAGATAAAGTTATTATGGATGCAAAAATTAAATATGAAAAAAGTCTAATCCAAAATAATTCCAACAATCCCAAAAGACTATGGGAAATTATTAACACGAAATGTGGCAAAATAAAAAAAACAAATGATACTGTAAATTACATTAAAACTGGTACTGATAAAATAACTGATAAAGTTGAAATAGCTAAAACTATGAATAAATATTTTTGTAAAATAGGCCAAAAACTTAGTGAAAAGATTGATAAACCAATTGAAACTGATCTAAAACTACCAAACATGAATGAAAATTCTATTTTTATTAAACCAACAAGTTCAGATGAAATAACTAGCATAATTAATACCCTAAAATTAAAAAATGGCGGTGTAGACAAAATAAATGCGGAAACTTTGAAAATAATCAGTAAATATATCGCGGAACCACTAACGTATGTATTTAATACGTGTATTGAAAAAGCTGTTTGACCTGATGCACTAAAAAAAGCTGAAATTGTACCTATATATAAAACTGGTGAGAAACATAATGTCTCTAACTATAGACCTATCTCATTAATATCTAATATTGCTTACAATTTTTAAAGGATTTTATACAACAGGATTTTTGATTTCATAAAAAAAAATAACATAATATCTGAACATCAATTTGGTTTTATGAAAAAAAATAGGTACTAAGGATGCTTTAAATTACATAACAAATATTGTATACAGTAACCTGGATCGCAGTAAACCAAAAATTGTAACGTTTCTGGATTTGGCGATAGCTTTTGATATTGTTGACCACAAAATATTACTAGATAAACTCTATTGTATAGGAATACGGGGACAGGCACTGGATTTACTTTCAAGTTATCTTAATAATAGATATCAAACAGTAAAAATAAATGACAAAGAAAGTGATAGCATGTTAATAAGAACAGGTGTTCCGCAAGGTACCATCCTAGGACCATTATTTTTTATAATATACATTAACGATATCTTGAAAGAATTTCCAGCAGAAGCAATTCTGTCGTATGCAGATGACACTGCAATTATAGCTACTAGAGATACCTGGAGCGAAGCTCAAAGAATCATGAACAAGTACCTGATAATAGTTGATAAGTGGTTAGCCTTAAACAAACTGTCGTTAAATGTTGAGAAAACTGTATATATGATTTTTGGAAATTATGCTGATAGTGTACCAAAGCAAATAGATGTTAAAATAAAGGATAGAAAAATAAACAGAGCCGAGAGCTGTAAATACTTAGGAGTCATTTTCGACTATAATTTGAAGTGGGATAGGATATACAATATATCATTAATAGAACAAAATATCTTGTTTATATAAAATTTCAAAATCAATGCCAACAGTAACATTGAGAATGGTATACTATGCTTTTTTTTCATAGTATAATAAATTAAGGAATTATAGCTTGGGGAGGGGTGTACCAAAATAATCTAATCTTATTACAATAGAGAATAAAATTCTGAAAATAGTGAATAAGAATACTTTTGTAATACAAGATAATCCAATGAATCTTAAACAACTATTTACTTTTGAAGCACTAAAATACCACTACTATAGTCTCAAGATTAAATACCTTAATTCTAAAAGTATTACGAGGAAAAAAAACCTAGTTATATCAAGTAACAAGAAAAAAGTCAGTAATTAGAATAGTTATACGAAAGCTATTGTAACTTTTAATAGTCTTCCAAATGATCTAAAAACCTTAGTTATTGATAAAGTATCCCATATTAACAAGCTAAAATGCTGGATAAAATCTAACTTTTATATATAAAATAATTAAAACCACTATTGCGTCATTGTGTTACTCTGTTTTACTTATATACTAAGACATGATTTAAGAAATGATATGGTCATAAACAAGACCTGTAGTATTAAGTTATTAGTTTCTAAGTTTAATTCTTAAGTATAGCGATACATTGTTATTTTTTTTTATATTTTTTATATATGTCATTTTGATACCGGATCTGCGAACAGGTAACCCGTTTACCTCTGCAAAATTTATAGATATGTATATTTCTGTAAATTTTTCTGGTCTTTAAATAAATAAATAAATAAATACTGCAAAGTTTTTTGAAATTTTAATTTTCGCTTTGATCCCTGGATCATAGCGAGGCGGGCGGTATGTTCGCACCGTTTAGAGTCGTTCGTTACATTCAAATTAAAAGAAAAGCGCGCCTTCGTCTAATTGGGAGTCATAATACGTAAATTTCGCGTAGTAACAAGGGCCGAAGAGAGTTTCGTACTTTCTCCCAACTTTCTCCCTCTTCGCGCGGCTAAAGCCGGAAAAATCCAGATGAGATCAGCATTTTCGGGGCTCGCGCTCGCTTGCACGATCGTATCGTTTCCTTCGCTATTCAGTCATGTAAGAAGCCGGTCGTGCACGCGTACTGAAATTACTAATTACTAACTGCGCATTTAATCGCGTCGGTCGCATTTATTACACATATTCAAGGCAATTAAAATTATATAGTGTATAGATCGGGCCAGTATTCTGTTAATTGTTATACGTTGTTTTAAATACAGTGGAAATAAACAACTCCTATATTCGTTATTGTTATTAACATCAAGTGTACTTTTATTACTGAAAATCCTTTCCACTCTACTGTCGCATTGTTCTCAACAATAAGTAATACGTCTGAAAGTTCTACGTATGTATGGGGTATTTTTTGGCTGACAGCTTTTTCTGAATATATTTTTACTGATTATGTAATTCGCAACTCCGAGAGAATTACACAAGCCCATACAAAGACTAACTGAAGACATACGAACAGGGATTGACAAAAGACTGACTACTATTTTCTTGCTGTTTGCCTTCAGTAAGGCTTTTGATACGATCTAGCCAGTCAAGCTTTTAGCAAAGCTGCTAGCACTGGGGTTCTCCAGGCATGCCTTGGTGTGGATAAAATCTTATATATTAGATAGAAGACAAGCTGTTGTAACATGCTCAGACACCAAGTCATCTTGTCTATCCACAAATCTTGGAGTGGCTCAGGGGTCAGTGCTGGTACCCTTGCTGTTTTCCCTTTATATAAATTACATGAAAGAGCTATTCGTCCACTTGTACAAACATCTTAAGGAAGATGATCCGATGCGCGTCAAGCACCTCCTCTATGCTGACGATCTACAGGATTACGTATAGATCAGACCGGAAAACTTTGTTAAAGGTTTTGAGATCCTGTCCAGTGTTGCGCAGGCAGTGGCTAACTGGGTCGGAGGTATCGCTCTTGTTTTCGGCTCTTGTAAATATGTAAATAATTTTGTATCGCGAGGTATGCCGAAAATAAGTTAGGGAGACGGCATCTCTGTACCGTTCTCGCAGACTGTCTCGAACCAAGGTGTTATACTTGATTCTAAACTCACGTGGCAGCCTCACATAAACATGGTTACAAAGAAGATTAATAGAGTATTATATAATTTGAAGTTCTTTTGAAAGTATACTACTCAGGATCTGCGTAAACCTGTCGCCATGGCTCTAGTTTTTCCGTACATTGATTATTTTTATTGTCCGTATATTGATTATATATATTGTTCTATAGTCTATTTAAATGCGTCTCTCGAACAGCTTATCCGGCTGCAAAGACTGCAAAATTCATGTGTACGCGATGTTTTAGGTGATAGGAGGGATGAGCTGTTCACCCCCTACATGCTGCAATTAGAGTGGACAAAAGTTCACGCAAGAAACATGATCTTCATATCTCAAATAATGCATAAAATACTAAATATTAAGGAACAAGAGTCTTTGGAACCATTCTTCAAAAAGAATAAATCGAATCGGTCTGGTAGAGGTGACGTAAGGGAGCTCGATATTCCACACATGCGCATTGAAACTGGAAGAAGATCTTCCCAAGTACAAGGAACGCAACTGTGGAATTCACTTCCCTTTGAGATACGCACGTTACCATCATACAGAGCGTTTAAGATGACGATCAAACAACATTTTGCAAACATTGACTAGATCATGATGTCCTAAGTTATTTAAATTATTTTAGTTACTTTAGTTAAGTCATGTTATGTTTCATATGCATGACTAGCGTTCCCCGTCGCGGCTTCGCCCGCGATTTGAGTGTCTGGAATTCATTTGTTAATAGAATTCATTCAATCATATAATTATGATTTTCTGTTTCATTTGTAATAATAAATCAATAAAAAATGTCTTAGTCTAAAACTTCTCTGTAAACTACGTTAGCGACGTTGCCTTTTGGAGCTAATATTACCAGATTACTGGCGGAGCCTACCCTAGAACATCCCACATAAAACTGTCCGTGAGAGAAACAGTTTTCTATCAAGTCGATGCCAGCCATTTTCAATGACTGCCCTTGAGATTTGTTGATGGTCATGGCAAAGCACAACTTGATTGGAAACTGTATTCTCTTAAAGTCAAACGGATAGTCTGATGGGATTAGAGGTATTCGCAGAATAAGAACTGATTCCCCGCGAGCACTTCCAGTGCTTTTTGTAGCTTCTATAACATTTTTACGAAGAGTTTTTATTTGTAGTCTAGTTCCGTTACACAATTTAGGAGGACAAAGATTTCTCAGCAACATTATAGGCGCTCCAACTTTGAGGTTCAATCTATAAGGTGGAAACCCGGGTGGAATCAAACTATTTATAAATTCAACAGGGTAGTGGACAGCATCATCGGTTTCAATAACAGAATAAAATGATTTATATTCAGCAATCTGTTCTTCAAAAGCATTCAAGAGTAGCTCATTAATGGTAGCTGCTTTATCATTTTTTGGCGTTAAAATAGCTCGCTCGCACAACCAATCTATGGGTTTATCTTTTATATTATTCACATCAGGATATATCTTGGAAATAAGTTCTGATAATGTGGTGACTACCGTACATAAATTTGATGGAATAACAATCTCATCTTCTACGGACGGGAAAGTTCCGTTGCCTATTTGGAGTAGTGTTTCTGCGAAAATTCCGGCAGATTCATCATTATTTAAATAAACTCTCATATTTGTTTGCAGAGAAAGTTTTTGAATATGAGGCCATAAATATGACTTCTTTATGCAAGAATTCACTTCATCCGCACGTGTACCTCTAGGTACAACAGGCAATGTTTGCCGGAAATTTCCAGCTAATAGAATAGTGACTCCCCCCATCAATCTATCATTTCCCCTTATATCTTGCAATGTTCTATTGAGAGCCTCAAATCCACCTTTATGGGCCATTGTGCATTCATCCCAAACTATTAACTTACACTCTTTCAAAACTTGTGCCATATTAGACTGTTTTAAAATGTTACAAATTGGTGTCTGGAGTTTATTTAAGTTCAAAGGTAATTTAAAAGTAGAATGAGCCGTTTTACCTCCTTGCAGCAATGTAGCTGCAATTCCTGAAGAAGCAACAGCTAAGGCTATACGGTTGTGTTTTCTTATTTTCGAAAGTAAAATATTAATGAGGAATGTTTTACCGGTTCCTCCAGAAGCATCAAGGAAAAACATTTGACAAAATAATAACATAACCGCAAACAAATTTCGCAATCTGAGTGGAGAGTCACAAAGTACTGCTTCTTCAAAAATTGCATCCCAGTGCTTTTCGTCTTCTAATAAACCTAAGGCTTTACACGCTGCCTGAAATGTAGGTTGTACAATGCCATCAACAGTTTTCAATTCCAAAAAAGATTTTGGACCTCGAACTTCGTGAAGCAAAAGGCGTAGATAATAACACTCAGAGTTATTAGGGTGGATGGTATATACTCTACCTAGAGCCGTATCTTTCTTTACTTCAGGCCAGCCACTGACATCATCCCCACGTTTTCTTCTTTCAAATTTATTTTTCTTCCATGTGTAATAAGATGGAACTTCAACGTAAAGAAGCGTTCTTGCAAAACTATCTACCTGGTATAATTCAAAAAATGCAAGAAGTGTAGTTTTAGGAGGATGATTTATGATATTCCTCAAGCGATTAGAATCTTTTTGACCGAAGTAGACGCGTTGACCATTTTCTAAATGAACAGCGAGGTGAAAGACTGTTGGAAATCTTTCATGAATAGGAAAACTTAAGATTCTCCATACTGCCTCGGAACTACTGATATATCGACCACTTTCATAAATTTTCTCGTTCTGTTATATGAAATTTTTTTCTCTGCGAAAATTTTTTTCTCTACGAAAATTTAGTAAGAAATGAAAGAAGCGTTTCAACTGTTTGCACGCACGGAGGGTGTAATTTTTTCGAATTGTTTATTTCCTAATGTCGTGCCAGATATGATGCCGCAAGAACCATCCTGAAATCTCTTTCCCCCACATAAATATAGTACAGCTGGAAAAAATGCACATTTGACGCATTTCACCCCCTGGGGGTGAAATTTAAAAAGCTAAGAAATTTTTTTCTGAGTAATGATATTACAGATATAATGCCGCAATAACCATCCTGAAATCTCTTTCCCCGCAGAAATATAGTGAAAAATCGAAAAATGCATATTCGACGCATTTCACCCCCTGGGGGTGAAATTCCGAAAAACCCAGAAATTGCTTTTTTCCTGATGTTATTCCAGACTTTTTGCCACGAGAATCGTCTCGAAATCTCCTTTTCACGCAGAAATATAGTAAAAAATCGAAAAAACACATTTTAACCCTTTCCATCCCCTGGGGGCGGAATTTCAAAAAACCGTTTCTTAGTGAGCACCTACTATGTGGGTAGAAGGTACTCACAAATTTTCAAGTTAATCGGATGAGTGGTTTTGGCTGGGCATTGATGAATCAGTCAGTCAGTCAGTCAGGACAAGTATTTTTATACGAGGGTAGTTCAATAAGTCTTTAGAATGACCAACAGATGGCGCGCGAATCGCTCCAAATCATCTGTTTTCAGTCAGCACCACTCCCGACTAGATATATGGTGCAGTCACAGTCCACATCTTCTGAGTTTACGTGTTTTTATAACCAATTGAAAAAAAAAAATTGCTTGTTAAGAAAAATGGAAAAAAACGAGTTCAGAGCGGTAATTAAACATTTTCATTTAAAGGGTTTAACTCCATATGAGATAAAAAATGAATTGGACTCAGTTCATGGCACATCTGCCCCTGCCTTAGCAACGGTTTATAACTGGGTAAATGAATTTAAGCGTGGTCGTACATCAATAAGTGACGAACCACGTTCAGGAAGGCCCGTAGAAGCAACTACTCCCGAAATCATCAATAAAATCCACGATATGGTGTTGAAGGATAGAAGATTAAAAGTGCGTGAGTTAGCTGAGGCCACAAGGATATCTATTGGTGCAGTTGTTTCAATTCTACATGAAAAATTAGGCATGAAAAAGCTATCGGCAAGATGGGTGCCGCGTTTGCTCTCAGCTGAGAATAAACGCAATAGAGTGGTCGCCTCTGAGGCTCTTTTGGCGCGCATAAGTCGGAATCCTGAGGAATTTTTTCGTCGATTTGTGACTGTGGATGAAACATGGATACACCACTACACTCCTGAGACAAAGGAACAATCCAAACAGTGGATTTCCACAGGCGAACCAGCTCCAAAGAAGGCAAAGACCGTAAAGTCAGCTGGTAAGGTTATGGCTACAGTTTTTTGGGATGCACGTGGAATTATACTTATTGACTACTTGGAAAAGGGTAAAACAATTACTGGTGAGTATTATGCATCATTATTAGAGCAGCTGAAAGAAGAAATTAAAAAAAAACGACCACATTTGGCGAGAAAAAAAATTCTCTTTCATCACGACAACGCCCGAGTTCACACATGCTTCGTTTCAATGGCTAAAATTGAAGAACTAAAATTCGAATTGGTCGAACACCCACCGTATTCACCAGATTTAGCCCCCAGTGACTTTTTCTTATTTCCAAACTTGAAAAAATGGCTCGGTGGACAGAGATTTACGGACAACGAAGACGTCATTGCCTCTGTAAGTGCTTATTTTGAGGAACTTCCGAAAACGCACTTTTCTGAAGGATTAAAAAACTTAAAAAGCGATTGACCAAGTGTATAGAGCTCCAAGGAGATTATGTTGAAAAATAAAAAAAAAATTTCCCAAAAAAAATTGTTTTTATACTTTATTCTAAAGACTTATTGAACTACCCTCGTATATAGAAGATTATATTATTATAATTTATAGCAGTGTATTGATGAGTGATTGAAACAGAATGAAAGTGTAAATGTGAATATTGTATATAAATTTTAATACTGACGTGATAAATCTTTACATAGACTGAATTGCAATTTAAAAGATGAACCTGATGAACTTATGTGATATTGATAAATTTGCGACTAACGTTATGTGATTATTCTTACGAAGATCGATATATGATATTACTTTTATTATTTATTATATTTTTGTATTTTTGTGAAAGAAAAATAAAGATTATATCTATCTATCTCTCGCTTTCTTACCAAATGCACAGTAATTCTTCATGTCAGCTCTCTCTCTCTCTCTCTCTCTCTCTCTCTCTCTCTCTTTCTTCCAGATTTTTTGCTGTAATACAAAGTATAATTATACATAGAGAATATGTGGCTTTTACCCGGAGAGGAGATGTGACGTTTTAGAAGATAGTGCAATAATAATTCCATGAGTAATAAAACTGTCACAACGCCCCTCCTCAGACACTGGGTAGCCGACTAGGTAGTCCAGTTCTCGACAATCTCCGGCTATACGGGTGAATTATGAACAAAAAAAAGAAGATTATATAGGACAATAACGATTGATCAAAATCCAATTAATTGGTTATATAATCATAGTAATAAAAAAAATAAATCATATGTGCTCGCGCCGTCTAAAGCGCTCGAATTATAATTAAAAGTCGAACGTTCGTTGACTTTACCTGCGGCTAAACGAGGAGAGAGTACTTCGCCTCTTTTCCCCCACCGCACCTACATTTTCCGCGCTTCGAGAAAGTTCGGGAGACAATAGTTTCACGCTTATTCCCTCCCGTCCGCTTTTTCACGCGAGATCCGAATCGCTGCGTGACTCGCGACTTTCTTCGCTAACGAGCCTTCGACCGAGCCGGTTGCGCGTAGATTCTTCCGCTTGCGTAATAATTACTCGCGAGTGAACGTGGCGATAGTGAATTTTGCTTCTAATTTAAATTAGTTACTAGGAATATTGTATATATTTTGCTGAGTTTTATACAGTTGAATAATTAGTGCTTTTATATTAATTCTAATTAAATCGAGGTATAATTTATTATCCCTTAATTTACATCTCTTCGATCCAGCTCCTTTTACATGTGTGACGCTTGACGCTGGCTCGTGTAAATTAATTAATAAATTACAAGGTGTCCTTGGATCACAAATTTGAGTGATCCAAGTAGTACTGAAAAGCATGCACAATATCGAATATAAAATCATTTTGTGAAATCCATATATATGTAAATAAAACAACATTTTTTAAAGGTATTTATCAGGGTTCGTAACATTTTTAATTTTTAAAAAGTTAAGTTAGAGTTAATCATAATTAAAACTAATTCAGGTAAGTTAAGGGTTACTAACTGAAAAAATAATAAAGTTAAATTTAAGTTAAAAAGTTAAAAGTCCCAATCGTCCTCCATAAAGGTCGACTTTGGTGCCGCTCTCGCCGTCGTTGAACCGGGCGTGGAAGGAACATGCTTTCCCGATGCCTCCCGCAAATAGATGTAGCTCCCGGAGCGTTAGCCTCGCCGAGACCAATAGCGAGCGACGCAGGTGGCTCCTCGTCGGCTAGCACTATTGACCGTCATAAGGGAGCTGGTGACGGTGCCTCGATCTCGTTGTTTTCCTCAGAGGCACCCTCTATGGCCAGACATAGTGGGCCGACTTGGGCCCTCACCTCTGTGATCTGAGCCACGTAATTAACCCTGGGGGCACCAGCTTCGAGCTCGCCTCTGCCATCAGTCGAACGAACGATCCTGGTCTGCAACTAGCTATAACAACGAAGGGTTGTTAGGTGGGGGGGGGGGGAGGGGGGCTCACCAACAGCTGTTTACCTGAGGCTATTCGAAGTTAGGCGTATTTGCGCGGCTGCCCCCGCCTTCGCTTGGCATGGGCCGGGGATACCGTGTCTAGAGCAGCTTTCATTCCTGGGGTTTGCGTCACGTACGCTATTTTTCGCAGCCTACCCCGTTTCCTCAAAGCTACGGCTACCGTCGAAGGAGCGGGTGTAGCCAGTTTCGTGGTCGCTCGCGCGCTCGCAGAGGGACATGAGATAATGTTCACAGGTTGTAGTGCACTTTCAAGGTCGTCTTCTTCATCTGCTGGCTCTTCGTCGCCTGGGTTCCCTAGATAACCTCTCTTCAACTAACTTCCGGGGATCTTTTCCGCAATCTCGCCTGCTCCATCGACCAGCTGATAGGCATTCAACACAATCTCGCCTGCTCCATCGACCAGCTAATAAGTGTATGACACAATCTCGCCTGCTCCATCGACCAGC
The DNA here is from genome assembly GCA_949152435.1 of Gastracanthus pulcherrimus. Lineage (NCBI taxonomy): Eukaryota > Metazoa > Arthropoda > Insecta > Hymenoptera > Pteromalidae > Gastracanthus > Gastracanthus pulcherrimus. Next base: position 81,093,180 of record OX424576.1, read on the forward strand.
TGATATGTGTGACACAAGTTTGACGTTTGTCAAGTAATAGGTTGTTGACACAACCTTGAGTGTTTCCTCCACACCACGTCGCCGACTTTGAAACTCAAATCTCTTGCGCTCTATGCGCGGCCGTCGGTTGAACCGGTTGTCAGCCATCATTTAGTAAAGCAGAACTAACACCAGTTGCACTATGTTGTGCGGTGTTATAGGCAAACATGAACTCGTGCAGGTGTTGGTCCCAGGTACGATGATTTTCATCGATGTATGACGAAATCATGGTATTCACTTACCGGTTCACCCGCTCCACTGGGTGTGCCTGTGGATGATAGGGTGGAGTAGTCGCGTGCCGTACTCCAGGCTTCTCCAAGAAATCGTCTATCATACGATTCAAGAACTCGATGCCGCTATCCGATAGAAATATTTCAGGGGCACCGTGTCGCAGTAATGCTTTCGCATTGAACTCCTTCAGAACCGCCTTCGCGTTTGCTTTCTTTATCGGTATGACCTTTATCCACTGGGTAAACAAGTCCTGAAAGACGAGTATGTACTCGTAGCCGCATGCAATCTTTGGTTTCCGACCCATTATGGCGTCGACTGCTGCCTGCCATAGGCGACTGACGATGCGCCGCCCCTGTAAGCCGACCGACGCGCACTATTCCACTTTGATCTGCTGACACGTGAATTACCTGCGCATGAACTTTTCTATGTTCACGTACATCTTGGGCCAATAATAATGTAGGGCAACACGCGCGAGAGTTGTCTCGCGCCCCAAGTGTCCCACTGTTGGTTCGTTATGTCATTCCCATAGGATGTTGTTACGCTCTTCTAACGCCACGGCCAACTTCCGGGCGACGTCTTCTTGGAGCAACATCAGCGGCATAGTGTCTAGACGATAAGCATACAGTTTACCCCCGACTAACTTGTAAAATGGGTAGTCACTGTATATGAGAAGCACCTTCTCTACCCAACCCAGATACCAGCGGTCTTTGGTACGGTATGCCCACCCCGTTGCAGAGATTATGGTCGTGTCGTCCTCTTCGTACATGCGCGAGAGTGCATTGGGCACATAATTAAGCGTTCCTTTATGATACTCTATCATGAAGCGGTGCCCTTATAACTCGAGCGCTCATCTTGCCAACCGGCCGGTCGTATTGTGTAAATTACTTAACCAGCCTAGACTCTTATGGTCGGCAACTACTCTGAAGTCATAGCCCTCCGTATTCGGCCTGAACTTCCTGATTGCCCAGATCATCGAGAGACATTCTCTTTCTGTCAGGCTGCACCGAAACCTGTGCTTGACGCATAAATTTGTCTCACAAACTCTGCGTCGAACTGCGACTGAGGCAGAATCGGGGCGCTCGCAGTCAGCCGCTTCAACTGTTCATACGATGCTTGTTGCTCTTCACCCGACTCATATATATGACTCTTCTTCGTCAAACGCCTGAGCGGTTCAGCGAGCGTGGCGAAAACATATAAGAATTTCCGATACCATGAAGCCATCCCCATGTAGCGCCTTAGATGCTTTAGGTTCTCAGGCACCGGGTATTCCTATATAAGCGCGACCTTCTCGGGGTCCGGTTTAAACCCATCATGGTTAATCAAAACGCCGAAGTATTTGACCACCTCTCGGCAGAAGGCGCTGTTCTCCCAATTAATGGTCAAACCCGACGCTTTGAGCCGCTCTAATACAAGCTTCAATACCTCCAGTTGTTGTTTAAACGTCTGGGCGATGATGATGATATCGTCGAGGTATGAGTTAGTATACGGTTGTAGGTCAGCACTGATAATCTCGTCGATCATCCGCTGCAATATTGCTTCAACGTAAGCAAAACTGTACACCATACATTTGAACGTAAACAACCCGAGGTCCGGGACTGTGAAGGTCGTTAATAGCTGCGCTGCTTTAGTCAGAGGTATATGGTGATATGCCCCGCTGAGGTCCAGCATCGTAATGTACCGCGCCTTCTGTAACTTACGCTGAATGTCGTCTATATTTGGCAATGGGTATGCGTCAGGCTAAGATATTGCATTGACCTTTCTATAGTCTACGCAAAACCGGTAACTGCCGTTGGTCCTGAGCACCGTTACCACGGGACTTGACAATCCACTAGTAGCACGATTGCCTTCGCATTTTTTATAAAGAGCGTGTCGTCATGGGCGTCATGTACTTTGCAACAGCTGCATGAAATTCCTGCCGACGTAGCAGTCACAATCCAAGTTTGGTAGGATCATCATCGTACGCCCTTCTTTATACCTCCTACTGTAAATGGGAGGCCGATATATCCCGCTATGGGCGTATAGTATCCGTCGGTCACTCGGGTGCCTCGGCCATAACTTGTTTGTACCTGCAAGCTGAGCGTGCTGGCGATTTATAGCTCGATCGCACCTATGACGCGAACTGCGTACGAACTGCGCCCGAATCGTACAACGGCGCTCGTTGTCGTTAGGATCGACCTACACAGATTTGGTTGCATCAAACGGCTTCCCATGGGGCAATGGGGCGCCGATAGTACAGCCCACTACTTTAACTGGCGGCGTAGCGTTGGTTGCTGAGGCCACCTCGACATCATTGTTTCGTATAGTGGCCACGCTTGGTTCCGTTGGTAGTGGCAGGCTTACCTCAGTCTGGTATACATCCGATGGAGGCTTTGTTGAACAGACCACAGCTGGACTCGCTTCCCGTCTGACTTGAGAATTGAACGACGGTTCTGGTGCAACGGTTGCCTGCTGTACTGTCAGTACCTTTGCCGACTCAAACATGGGTAGCTTGTTCAAGTATGGCGACGTAATAGCGACCGTGCCCATTCTCGCGCTCTCGTCCCTTCGATTCCGTATAACCGGATGTGGCACCGTAGGATCCTTTCTCCTAGCATGCACATTCTTAGAGGCTATTATTGGGGGGCCTGGGGGACCAGCGACCTCGGTTATTGTTCCCCGTTCGCGTTTCCCGCCCGGTACTGCGGGGGCTTTTGGAGCTGTTGGAAGTTCTCCGTGACTTTGCCCTTCGCAGGCGTCTTCTTCTTTTAAGGTTTCATTCCCTAGGAAGTCATTGGCACCACCGGTTTCGCGACTGCCTGCCGAGCTTGGAATGCCGTCAGTCTGTCGTAGACCACACGGCCCACGATTACGGCAATATCTAGAGAGTCGACGGGCTCAGCGTGCGCATTTACGGCCGAGATCGTTGCCTTTGTCGCCCTGGTTGGCAGTGGGGCGTCGTAAATCAACTCGGGCACTAAAGTAGTTTCTGGAGGGGCTGCGGGTCTCCACGGTTTACTCCAGTATTGACCTGCCTCTATTTCAAGCAGTTTCTAGAATGTAGCCACGTCGAATCGACGCACTGCGGCTTTCAACGTAGACAGCATCTTATGGTGGAACAGGTCCAATTGCGTGCTGGTGCTGGGGATCTGGTCTTACTTGCGCACAATACTCTCGAGCTTCGTGAAAAGAAAGTCCCCCTGCGAGCGTGCGTCGGCTTCAGCGATTAACTCCTGCTGGTGCCCCCATCCTCTGCTGTAGCAGAAGCGCGCTTCTTCACAGAATTGTGGCCAGGTGCCCCAGTGTTCCTTACTTGCGCACAATCCTCACGAGCTTCGTGAAAAGAAAGTCCCCCTGCGAGCGTGCGTCGGCTTCAGCGATTAACTCCTGCTGGTGCCCCCATCCTCTGCTGTACCAGAAGCGCGCTTCTGCACAGAATTGTGGCCAGGTGCCCCAGTGTTCCTTGTTATTCTTGCACCACGCAGCGGCTACTCCTTTTAGCAGTTTGAGGAGCGCTGAGAGTAGTTTCGCTTCAGTTAAGTCTCCGAGTTCGCGGCACTCCCCTGCACGCTTCACTTGCACACGATGTTTCCCATATGGCGCTTGTGGTTATTTATCGGTGCTCTACCGGCGCTCAACGTATACATTGTTGCTCAGGTGACCTGGAGGGTCTGTCCGCCGGCCCTCGCCCCCCAAGCAGCGGTAGCCGCCGGTAGGTACTGCTGCTGGCTCGAGTGCTGAGCATACAGTGAGCTACTTATTGGAGGAGCAGCTGGTAGGATGTCGAAAGTTTCCTGGAAGTTGAAACGCGGTCTCTGTGCAGATGCTGGCATGCGATTGTGCATCGCTTTCAGGCGCGTGCTTGATGCAATGGCCCTGTGACTAGGACCTGGCTGCAACACTTTTGTTATGAGTGCTGTCACCGCGGTCACTTGCTCTGCAAGTGTGTCAGTTCGTTTCATCTTCTAGGACAGAGATGAAGTCGCCTGGTACTTCGAATTGTCTGCCTGACTGGGAGTACAACGTCATGTCCTCTAAGTATTGCTCGGTCCTCCTGGCGCTGGAGCTTGCGAGTTCTGTAGGCGGGCTGTCGGGTGGACTGGTTCGCGCCTCTGATCGTTCATTACGGCCTCGGTGCAGAACGGTGGTGGCCGCTGTTCTGTCAAGTGCTGGTCCTGCAGCTGCTGTTGTTGTAAGGCATATGCTTGATGGCATTGAAACTCATATGCCTGTTGTTGTTGCAGCTCGCATTCACGTTGGCGTTGTGCCTTCAACTGTTGCAACTGCTATTGTTGAAACTGCTGTTGTTGTAGCAGTTGTTCTTGCTGCTGTTGCCACTGCTATTTTTGTACCGGTTGCTCTTCCTGTTATTACAATCGCTGCTGCTCGGTTGCTTTGTCCGTTACAGGCAGTGGTGGGCTACCTTTCGCTTGCCCCCCGTTCGGGCCTGACTCAGTCTCTGGGTGGCTTGCTGCCGTCGGGAGGTTTCTTACCCGGACCCATGCATCTGCTCTGAGTATAGAGATTGAGTGCACGGCACCTGAGTCGTCGTTTTCGACGAATATTGTGGATCCGCTGCGTTCAATGTGCACTCTCTCTATGAATACCAGGCCTAGTTTCTCACGCCTGGTCTGAGCTATTGCAGGGTCTTGTTCGAGGCTCTGCCGAAAGTTTTCCTCTGAGTAATTGCCAAAGGGCTATTTCTGCAACCGAGTCATCTACTCTTCCCGCTTTATTTACAGCTCGTGCAATGTTTTATCGAGCTCTTGATCTTAAAAGGAGAAGCACCAGTTGTCGAGTTCCTCGACTATTGGTGCTGCCATTGTTGGTACACTGGAGATCTCTACGTATGCTTATGCGCGCGTACTTTAAACTGTCTTTCGCTCGCCCAATCATACACTTGGTAGAACACTTGCGTGCTTTTGGGGTTTCAACGTAATCCCAATACCGCACTCTGGCTTTTGTGTGACTCTACTCATTCATCCCGACGCCCCTTTTACAAGCAGACTTAACTCTTTACTCAGTAGTTATATCGCATTAGCAACTATTCTTGCAACATGACGCAAACAGGAGAGAAGTTTCATTCGCAAGCACTAAAATTAATGCAAACAAAAAAAATTATAATGGACTCAAAAAGATACATTAATTTAGGAATTACAAAAAAAATTTCCCAAAATTTTTCTAAATATTAAAAAAAAATCAAAATCCAAAAGAAAAGTTTCCGAACTTAAAAAAATAATTTTAAAGATTCCAAAAAAAAAATTTTCAAAAATTATTCGGTCTTTTTAACCTGAAAATAAGTTTGAATTTTCAAATTTTTAGTCTGCAAATTAATTCTGCAACACACTTGCACTTTTCATTCTACACAAGCATACATACACAGTTTGTGCGTCACACAGTATACGGTATAGATACTGCTGAAAATACACTTAAAAATAAAGAAAATCCTAAAAGGGGCGCTCATTTACACATACATACGCCAGTTTTAGCGTGCGCAGTATATTTGTATACGTTTGTTTATTTATATACCGTCGGTTGCGCGTAAGTAATTAAGTGCTTTTCACCGTAGTGCTCACGAGTCCGGTTTTCCGTGGGTGTCGTGATGCATGTGAGGCCATGCAATGCGGGATGAAGAGTATGCGGTATTTCCTTTTGCCAATTGAAGCGTATCACAATTAGCTTTCTAAAGACCTTGCCTATATCGCTTCAATTCGTCTATGCGCGCATTTTATATCGCCGGTTGCTACGAAAACTATCTCACGGTCGCGAAATAGTTTTCGAGTACTAAAAAATGCCAGCGATACTCAGCCTCTGTGCTCTATTTTATGCACTCTCGCGTTGCCCGATGCTTTAGCTGAGCTAGTAGTGCTCAGCTTGACACAGGTAGCGTTGACCCTCGCTACCCGTGTACTCGCACGCGCATCCTCTTGCTTCAGATATCCCCGTGAACGGCTACGGCACGTGATTTTATTTCACCGGATCGCAAGTCGTGCTGCTTGCGAGTCTTCCATTAGACACATGTTATGTGACGAGTATTTCACGTCCCAATGTTATTAAAACACGGGCAGTCAATCGAGACCAAATCACCCGTCACCAGACCCGAGCATTTTTGAGTAAATGGTTATTGTTATTAATGGTAGGAATACTTATTTTATTTTGTTGAGGGAATGAGGATAAGGAGTCGCGACCGAGTAAAGCCACAGACCGGCACACACGCGTACACATCCACACAACGGCTCCAGCTGATCGTGCCGCATCGAAGACTGCTCGGAGTGAGCACCGACGTCGAGCCTATACACCCACATGCACGGCACCAACACCACTGCACTCTGTACACGCGACCCTCTCTCTTTCTCGCTTGCTCTTTCTTCCTCGCCTTTCGAGGATGATGAGTCACTGCCCGCGCACACGCACACACGCGCGCGCGACCGCCCTCTCTCCCGATGCACGCAGACGCGGGAGGAGAGAAGATTCACAGCAGCAGCGGCGGCTTCCTCGAGGCACACCATCTCGGCTGTAGCCACCAGAGAGAGAGAGAGAGAGAGATACCGACACGGCTGTCGACAGAATGAGGAGAGCTAGCAGCCGCCGCGCCGCGAGCCGCATGAAGCTGCCGGCCTATCATAGCGTAGGCCAACGCGCGCACGTCGCCGCTGCCAACTGTGATGGTCCGACGGCGACAAAACCGAAAGCGCCCGATATAGATATACACGCCGAGTTGCCCGCGCGTGTATATTTAGCAATTCAAATTCGTTCGTGGGCAGGGCGGCATTCGCGGAGCGGACCAATGGTAATTAGCGACTCAAATCGTCGCAGACTTAGCCTTGATTTTCGCATTTAGGGAAAATCAAGGCCAATCACCGGGAAGAAAGGGGCGGAAGCAACAAGTGTGCGGGCTGAAGGTAGTCGAGAAGAAAAGCCAAAATTTTGGGAGAGATTTCCGCCCTCTCCGATTTTGAGGATTGCCTGCCCGCCCGTCAGCCAAGATAGACGTACATTGCGGCATTAACTGCCCGCCAGTCAGCGACGACAGACGTATCAAAAATTTAGCCTACCGTCCGAGCGTATTGAGACCGCTTTGAGAGAGATCGCCCGTCCACCCGTCGACTACGTAGACGCACTCATCGAGAGTCAGATTATTGAGGGAACATTACCCGGCGACATTCCAAAATTTTGGAAGAGATTTCCGCCCTCCCCGATTTTGAGGATTGCCTGCCCGCCCGTTAGAGAATACGGACGTACGTTGCGAGGATTGTCTGCTCGTCCGTTAGAGAGTATAGACGCACGTTGAGGACACCTTTGACTTATGAAAAATCGGCAGACATTGTCAGCGAGAGTATTATCCGAGGGAACCATAGCGACCAGAGTGTAATGAGCACCGTTAGGCGTCCAGGATTAGCGACGGTGAGTGGATTATAATTGTCGAGCTTCCCTCGGCACTTGTAGGTAAAATTAATTGAACAAATATCGCACATTGCCGCCATGTGCTCGGGGTTAGTGAAATAAACTCGTGGTGGTGTGACACCGTTGTCTAGGATCACTGCGCGTCGGGCCAGCTGTAAAATTATGAATATTAGTGTGTGGGAAATTACACGATTCAGGAAAACTCGGGAAACGTGGTGATTTGGTCGTCGTGGAAGACGCGTGGGAAGGCTAGCGTAGCCATATTCGTATAGCGATCGGTTATAGTGTGAAAATCTTGTAAATTTGGCGACCGTACGTATTGTAACTTGTAATAAAGCTTAGGTACTTAGAGAGTGAGATTTTTATGTATTTATTATATAATTAGTGATTCATGATTTTCCACTTCACGGAACTTCCTCTCGGAAAGGGCTCGTACAGAGTTAGCCGCGCTTTACCTGGCGCCCATTAATATAGAGATATTCGGTAAAGTGCCGAGCAAAAGTTTAATAAATAATCAGAGTAACGAAATACCGCGTGACAGTTAATACGGGTCCCATATAACGGAGGAATACAATTGATGGGTATTATTACCCTTTATATACCGGCTTCTGTCTCTATAACGCATCGCTGCTCGCTTTTCCTGTCTTAGCTTCTCCTGCGCTGCAGCGGCGTGTCTGGCTGTCCAGCGGTGGAGATTTCCCACGCAACTGGGGGGTAAGGGGGAAGAAGCACTTGCGGGGATGAGCAGCACGTGTAAAAAATAAACGCGAGAGAAATAAAATACGACTAGTATATTTATTCGATGTAGATGTACATCGCGATCGCTCACAAGAGTGCAATGGTACCCGCCTGGGTGCCGCTTTACCCACCTGCACGACGACAAAATGCCAGTACCGTTGTATTGGAACCTTCGCGGTCTCGTGTCCCTCTCTGTCTCTTTCTCTCTCTCTCTCTCTCTCTTTCACTCGTTCTCACTCTCTCTCTCTCTTTCTATCTCTCTCTCTCTCTTTCTCTCTCTCTCTCTCTCTCTTTCTCTCGTTCTCACTCTCTCTCTCTCTTTCTATCTCTCTCTCTCTTTCTCTCTCTCTCTCTTTCTCTCGTTTTCTCTCTCTCTCTCTCTCTCTCTCTCCCTCTTCGTTCGTCGCGCGTCTGCTAGGTACACCTGCTCGTGTTTTGGCTCCTGCATTTACACCGCACTCTGCAGCCTCCTGCGTCTGTGAGCCGGTCTGGTGTGGTGCCTGCACAGTGGAATATTCTAACTATAGCTGTGATAGTAAATCACAGCTTCCACTGGTCCATCGGCATAGCTTTCAACATCCAGGCAACAACACCCGGCCAGGTGTTTTTTGAGGTTAAGTGAGGTGAATACGGCAGAGTGGCGGGAGCCAAGCACGAAGAATAAATAACTCAGAGGTACCACTTCATTCTGGACACACAGCACGCAGCGCCATACTATCAAAGCGCCATCTGCCGAATCGAACTGCAACTACGTGACTACCGAGGCGACACCTGCTGCATCCTAGACACACCATCATTACCTTCGACGACTCATCTTTGTCGCCACTAACATCTTGGTCGACAACTGCGCCATCTGCGGGGAGGTTCCTACGAGCAGCAACTCGCTACGTAAGTGCTGCATATGCAATATAACATATCATCCGGCGTGCGAGCCTCTTGCAGTGCTTACCCGCGTGCAACGAAGTGCACTACAGCTACAAACCAAAGCGGTAGCGTGGCAGGCATGCATCGACTTGAAGAGGTCGATGTTCGAGTCGGCAGTCACGCGCGCGACGAACGCTAACAACAACATGAGTGGGAAAGAGAAAGAGCTAGCCGCGTCCACTCCGGCCAAAAAAAGCCTGCAACAGCTGCGCGCACCAATCAGGTGAGCAAGGCCGCGCCCACCAACTCCTCACTTTCTTTGTTGCAGGGGCTAGGCCCCGCCCCCACCAGCAGCCTACTCCGGTTGGCCGCGCAGTCTCCTGTGACGTCACTTGGCCCGCCCATTTCCAGCACGGGAGCAGAGCACAGCGGGGAATCCCCGAGTGACGTCACGGCCAAGAGTACGGATTCAAACCGAGCTGATAATACTTCGCAGTCCTCCTTCTCCAAAAACAACAGTAGCATTAATGACGTGAATGCGTCCGTCATTCGTATGCTAGACAGCACCGAGTTAAAAAAGAGAACAACGGTCTCCTGCCTGGTGGAGTACGCGAATTCAACTTCAAAAAACATTGACAATGCACTTGCTAGACATTGCACCTCTATTGAAGGCAGATTGGAGGCAATTGTAAATAGGCTAAATATGTTCCATCAGTACATACTTTGGCACTTTCAATTGAATCCAAGCTGCAAAAAATTGAGGAAAAACTGTCGAAACAACACTCCCAGCTGGAGGAGATGAAAAAGGAGAAGCAAGTGCTTTGTCAAGAAATAGATAACCTAAAAATCAAAAATAAAAAATTACACGATAGTAACGTCGACACGAACAATTTGTTGACCAATACAGAGGTAAATTATAATATGATTATTGAAAAAATTGATAACCTGCACACTAATCTTGAGTCACAGACTAAAATTGATAATTTTATATTAAACACTTTTGAAAACGATTTCCAAAACTTCTATCGGCAAAATTGAAAGAAATGTAGAAAACATCCAAAAAGATAACCAACTGATATAAAATAAAATTGTATTCCAACAAATCGCAGTGCTCCCCAGTACACAAAACAATACTGTTTCTCTGCCAAGTACAAATAAATGTAATAATAATAATAATGCGTCTGCTACAAATAGTACTTTACTCGACAATTATAGTAATATAAGCGACACAATTAACAATTGTAATATCAATAATGACGGGTTTATCCAAGTTGTAAATAGTAGAAAAAAAACATCTAGTCGTTTGAATAAGTACAATATCGACAATGATGATGCTGCAGCATCACCTGCACGAAGCACGCGGGTGCAAACGATTGGTGGGGAGACAATGCACAGTAAAAACATTAAAAGCGGTAATACGGAGCTCATTATTTCAAACATTTTCGAACGTGTTGTCTCTAAGCATGTTGACGTTGCACACGCGATACTGTGTCGTGTCCTTCCATCAACACAAAATAGATATAATAGGTACACGCCTGCTTCGGTCAGAGGAACCGACAGCTGCGGCATTAGCAGATACAAATAGCGAACGTAGACGGTCACCATGGGTTGTTACCCTTTCCAGCAGTGCGTTAGGCGAGAAAATGATGCGAGCCAAAAAGCTTGTAACGTGTCAGTTACTATGGCTTATTATCTCGACACTTTACCAAATTTTCTAAGTTAATGGGCGCCAGGTAAAGCGCGGCTAACTCGGCACGAGCCCTTTCCCAGAGGAAGTTCCGTGAAGAGGAAAAATCAGGAATTAATAAATTTATAATAAACACTCACCAATTTCTCTTTAAATATATTTAAGCTTTGTTTCTATTATAACTACGCACGGTCGCCACAATTTACAATTTCACACAAGAATCGGGATATACAAGCATGGTTACGCTAGCCCTCTTACGCATCCCTCACGACGACCAACTATTTGTAACGTGGCTTTCGAAAGAATTGGAAAATCAGAAATCACTACATTTATAATAAACACTCACAAATTTTCTCCTTAAATATGCCTACTTTATTGCAGTTATGAATACGCACGGTCGCCACAATTTACAGTTTCACACAATGAATTGGTCGCTATACAAACATGGCTACGCTAGCCTTCTCACGCGTCCCTCGCGACGACCAAACTCACCACGTCTCCCGAGCTTTCCGAGTCGCGTAATTTTCCCCACACTAATACTTGAATTTTAATCTTGGCCCGACACGCACTGATCCTACATAACGGTGTCACACCACCACGGATTTATTCTACTAAAAACCCCGAGCACATGGCGGCAATGTACGATAATTGTTTAATATATTTTACTTGCAAGTGCCGAAGGAAGCTCGACAATTACAGTCCACTGACCGTCAGTAATCGGGCACGTCTCGCGATGTTCCTCCTTCGTAGGTCGCAATGTCGCCGGGTATTGTTCCCTCAATAATCTGACTCTCGATGAGTGCGTCTACGTAGTCGACGGGTGGACGGGCGATCTCTCTCAAAGCGGTCTCAATACGCTCGGACGGTAGGCTAAATTTTTGATACGTCTGTCGTCGCTGACTGGCGGGCAGTTAATGCCGCAATGTACGTCTATCTTGGCTGACGGGCGGGCAGGCAATCCTCAAAATCGGAGAGGGCGGAAATCTCTCCCAAAATTTTGGCTTTTCTTCTCGCACAACTTCAGCTCACACCCTTGTTGCTTCCGCCCCTCTCTTTACGGTGATTGGCCTTGATTTTCCCTAGATGCAAAAAAATCAAGGCCAAGTCAGCGGTGATTTGAGTCGGTAATTCTCATTGGCCCGCTCCGCGAATGCCGCCCTGTCCACGTAGCGCGGGCAATATGTATTGCTAGATATACACGCGCGGGCAACCCGGCGTGTATATCTATATCGGGCGCTTTCGGTTTTGTCGCCGTCGGACCATCACAGTTGGCAGCGGCGACGTGCGCGCGTTGGCCTACGCTATGATAGGCCGGCAGCTTCATGCGGCTCGCGGCGCGGCGGCTGCTAGCTCTCCCCTCTGTCGACAGCCGTATCTCTCTCTCTCTCTCTCTCTCGTGGCTACAGCCGAGATGGTGTGCCTCGAGGAAGTCGCCGCTGCCGCTGTGAATCCTCTCTCCTCCCGCGTCTGCGTGCATCCGGAGAGAGGGCGGCCGCGCGCGCGTGTGTGTATGTGTATGCGCGGGCAGCGGCTCATCATCCTCGAGAGGCGAGGAAGAAAGAGCAAGCGAGAGACAGAGGGTCGCGCGTACAGTGTGCAGTGATGTTGGTGCTGTGCATGTGTGTGTAGGCTCGTCGCCGTTGCTCGCTCCGAGCAGTCGTCTCTGCGGCGATCAGCTGGTACCGCTGGTATGGGTGTGTGCGTGTGTGTGCCGGTCTGCGAGCTTCCTCGGTCGCGACTCCTCATCCTCATTCCCTCAACACATAAATAACAATCCTCCCATTAATAACAATATTATTTAATATAAAAATGCTCAGCTCTGGTGACGGGTGACTCGGTCGCGATTGACTGCCCGTATTTAATATCATTGGGACGTGAAATACACGTCACAACTTATCACTGGCTTTCATGCTAGAGATGTCTACATTGCAGCTCTTGTACAGGATACAAGGGATGGGATTATAATTGGGAAAATTTATATAAATGAATTATTAACAAAAGAATGTTTTATTAAATATAGAAGTCTCAAGGCTCTTGCGATGAGACTTAATTTTAAATATGTTTGGCATATAGGGGGTCGTTTCCTGGTGAAGAGGCGCGATGACGACGTCTCTCATGAATTTTCATCTGCGGCTGATTTACAAACAATAGTGGCATCATATGCCATTAATCAACCATCACAAACTGTAAATAATATAACAAAAAACGTTGATAAAGAAAGTGTAATTGATAAAAATGTTGTTCCGTCAACTGCTGCAAAAAATTGACTATCCGCAGACACTACTGGGGGGGTTCACTGATGGGGCACATTGGCATGATTATACAACACCTTTCAGCTCGTCCTGCCTACCATCTCTTTGGGGTTGCTGAGTCGCACCTTGACCCTGTTGTTGGGAGTGATCTCATTCAGATCGACGACTACTCACTACTGAGACTTGATCGCAACAAACTAGGGGGCGGGCTGGTCCTGTACATTCATAACACTTTCAAGACCAATTTACTATGCAGCTCTCCAACAACACAGGAGGGCAGGCCATTTATACCTGAATATTTAATGTGCAGTGTTCAGCAGGGCAGCCTTCCCCCCGTCTATGTTGCTTTAATATACAGACCACTACACGTACCGTTTTTACAGGGCTCTGACTTAACAGACAAACTAACGATACATATCCAAGACTTTAATCACAAAATTATTATGGGAGATCTGAATGCGAACCTACTCGGAACGTCAGACGATGCAAAATTTGTTAGGCGGTTGGCTGATGATCTTAACCTTCAAATAATTGATCATGGTGCGACTCATCATCTCACGGATTCTCACACGTGGATTGATGTGATCTTGACAGATAATAATGACGTTGTACTGAGCAGGGATAATCGGCCGGCGCCTTTTCCCAGTCATCATAACATCATAGAGGTCGAGATTGGGACGACGCTATGCGTGGGTCTATCTTCCAAAATGAGGGTGATGAAGAACTTGACAATGTCCTGACCACTGCCAGTGATGACGGCTTTGTTTTTCGATAGGTCAGCTTCTCGGACGTGGTCCTGGCTGTTGCCCACTTCTCATCACAGGCCAGAAGGGAAGACGGCATTCCCCAAAGTATAGTGGCTAAGGCTCTTCCGTTTGTGGGAGATCATGTTGTTAAGATCTTTAACTCCTCTCTGTCCAGCCGAAACTGAATGCGGTCAGTAGAAAAGTAAATAGAGCTCTATATAGCTTAAAACTTTTCCGTTCAAACACCACAGAGATACTGAGGAAGCAGCTGGCATGGGCACTGGTACTACCTCACTTAGACTATTGCTCAGTGGTTCTTCTTGACGTGCCAGGGGAGCTCCAGACACGACTACAACGTCTACAGAATGCATGTGTGAGATACATATGTGGTGTTAGGCGAGATGAGCATATCACCGCCTACAGGAAAAAACTGGACTGGTTAGATCTGAAGGTGAGAAGGGAGTATTTTATGGGGCTGCTGCTTTACAAAGCGGTTGTCATGCGGCAGCCACCATATCTTACTGCCCTCTTTGAAAAAAACCAGGCCAGGACTTCAAGTAGGGGTGGTATGAAAGAGCTCTCGGTTCCGGGGTCGCGCACCGATAAGGGCCTTTTCTCATTTTAAGTTCAAGGTGCGCACCTCTGGAATTCGCTTCCGAGCAGTGTGAGGTGCCTGCCATCTTTTTGTAAATTTAAAACGGCGTTTAGCAGGCACCTTAAGCAATTACATGGTGAAGAAAGTGCATAGAGGTGACTCGGATATTTATTTAGACTATTTATTTATTTGAATTATTTATTTATTTAATTTATTTATTTATTTAATTTATTTATTTATTTAAATTTATTTATTTATTTATTTAATTTATTTAATTTATTTATTTATTTAAATTTATTTATTTATTTAATTTATTTATTTATTTAAATTTATTTATTTATTTAAATTTATTTATTTATTTATTTATTTATTTATTTATTTATTTATTTATTTATTTATTTATTTATTTATTTATTTATTTATTTATTTATTTATTTATTTATTTATTTATTTATTTATTTAATTTAATTATTTATCTGGTTTATTTATTTATTCGACTTAGTTATTTATTAATTTATTTATTTATTAAATATGTTTAGTGTTAGGTGTGAATGTATTTATTAGCGTGATTGTTAAAGTGTCATGAATGAGTGTGTTTTAAATTTTGACGTGATAGTATACGTAAAAATTTAGCAAAGTATGTGTATGTATTCTTTTATTTTTAATATGTTATCTCTATTGTATTTATTTTATTCTATGTATTATTTTTTGACAAAGCGTTTTCTGTGATATCTGACTATGACTAGTTCATTATATTTAAATTTTATAAACTGACGAACTGATAAAGCGAATAATATTATTTAATAAGAAATGCAATAAGTGAACGATAAGATAACAAATACATAAAATTGACTGATATTTTAATTATAACTACATGTACATGCAATTGTAAGATATTCGTCTCTTGATGAATAAAAAGTATATCTATCTATCTATCTATCTCTCTCTCTTTCTCTCGTTCTCTCTCTCTCTCTCTCTCTCTCTCTCTCTCTCTCTCTCTCTCTCTCTCTCTCTCTACTCGCTCGCTCAGCTCCTATTTCAGTTCCGGTAGTATATAGACCGTCTCACATTCCATTAATTAAAGGCACAGATTTCGTTGAGCAACTTACATCATGTGTAGGTGATTTCAGCCACAAAATTATTATGAGGGACCTTAATGCGAACCTACTATCAATGTCCGCAGATGCGCAATTCGTTAGGCGCTTATGAAACAACCTCTCACTAAAAATAATTGAACATGGTCCAACTCATCACACTGATGAGTCTCACACATGGATTTACGTTATACTAGTTGACGACAATGACGTGGTTCTGAGCGCTGGCAATCGAATGGCGACCTTTCCCAGTCACCATAATATTATAGATGTATCAATACAAATACATGCAATTACACCCCACAAAACCATCTTCTTTTACCTACAGAGACTACAAATCCATAGATCAAACTCAATTACTGTCTGCCCGTCAAAACGGTGATTGGTTGCTGCTCGATTTTTCGGACGTTGACGTTGTCGGTGGACTCGCTTGTATCCGCTCCAATTTAATGGAGGCAAAAGATAAATTATCACCACTAAAGAGTTTTTTACACCTAAGAATAATGTAAATCCTTCATGGGAGAATGCTGATCTTACATACCTGTACAAAAAACGTGACGCTGTACGTCGTCGGTACAAGAGGACGAGGGAAAACAGGCTCTGGCAAGAGTATTTACACGCAAAATAGATTTTTTTAATCATTAAATGACAAAAAATATATTTGGAAGGAATTGCGAGCCCTCGGGTTGCTGCCTGTTCAGAAATAGGATCTTCACGGCTTTACTCCGGAGGAGCTCAACTCTCACTTTGCTGGGGTTTCGATTTATCAAGATGACTGTGAGACGGAGATGGATGACATAATAGCCTCGGCCTCGAAGGAGGACTTTAGTTTTAAAGAGATCTTCTCCGTGAATGTTGCTCTTGCTGTCTCCCATTTCTTTCCACAAGCATTGTGTGAGGACGAAATCCCGCAAAGAGTAGTAACTAGGGCTCTTCCAGCCATAGGCATAGATCTCGCAAAGGTCTTTAATGTATCCCTTTCACGTAGTATCTTCCCGGGGACTTGGAAGAAGGCTCATTTGGTGCCACTAAAGAAAACAACAGTTCAAATCACTGAGTACCCAGACAGCTCTACTTAAATTAACTGAGGACGTACGAGGTGGTATCGATGGAATTAAGAATGAAAATAAGAGAAAAATTAAGAAGCTAATAACCATTCTTTTATTATTTGATTTTAGCAAGGCCTTTGATACCATCTCACCAACAAAACTGCTCGGTAAACTAATTGGAATGGGTTTCTCTAGGAGTGTAGTCCCGTTGATTAAATCTTACATAACGGGTCGGGAATAAAATGTTATTACCAAATCACTCGGTCAATCAGCTTAGCTCACAATGAATCTTGGAGTTCTACAGGGCTCAGTATTGGGGCCTCTTCTTTTCAGTGTCTACATCAATGACATTGCAGACATCTTGGACTCTGGACACATCAAGCACATTCTCTACGCGGATGGCCTGCAGATTTATACGCAAGTCGAACTGGCAGATTTGCATGAGAGGATCATGCGCGTAACAGCTGCAGTACGAGCCGTATAGACGTGGGCAGCGACTGCGGGTCTGCGCCTCAATGTCAATAAAACTGAAGCTATTATTTTCGGATCAGTGTATAACATTAACTTGCTAGGTGACATGCAGCTAGTAGGCATTGAGGTAGAAGACGGCGTATTCGTACCATTTGTTGACACGGTCACGAACCTCGGTGTTGTTATGAATTTAAAACTGACATCGAAACATCAAGTAGAATACGTCACTAAGCGTGTTAATCGCGCTATTTACGGCTTAAAATTTTTTAGATCCTGCACTATCGAGGCTCTGCGTAAGCAGCTCGCAGATGCACTGATCGTCCCGCATCTCAATTGCTGCTCGGTCGTTTATCTTGACTTGTCCGGAGAACGGTAGACCAAATTACAGCGACTGCAGAATTCATGTGTGAGATATATTTATGGCGTCAGAAGGGACGAACACATCACTCCTTTCAGAATGAAACTGGACTGGTTAAATAAAGCCACAAGGATAGGCCAACCACAGTATCTTAATGAGCTTTATGAAAAGAATCAGGCCAGAACATCCAGTAGGGGTGAAGTAAAAGATATCTCAGTTCCAGGGTCGCACACCAAAGTCCGCCTTTACTCTTTTACCTACCTACCTACCTACCTACCTACCTACCTACCTACCTACCTACCTACCTACCTACCTACCTACTTACTATAAATATAAATATAGTCTTGGGTCGCGAGTTATGCCGGAAATAAGTTTGGGAAACGGCATCTCCGTACCTTTCTCGCAGACTGTCATGAGCCTGAGTGTTATACTTGATTCTAAACTTACGTGGTAGACTCACATAGACATTGTTGCAAAGAAGATTAAAAGAGTAGTGTATAATTTGAGGTTCTTTAGAAAGAATACCACTCAGGATCTGCGCAAATATCTGGCCATGGCTCTAGTTTTTCCACACCTTGACTATTGCTCTGTAGTGTATCTCGATGTGTCACTAGAACAGCGTAGCCGACTGAAAATACTGTAAAATTCATGTGTACAATACATTCTGGGTGCATTCACATTTTATGTAAATCGATGATGTGATATTTTATTTTTCTTATTTTCAAGAAACATATGTAAACCATATTTTTGTAATATTTACAAATAAATATTATATCTATCGATCTGTCTCTCTCTCTCTCTCTCTCTCTCTCTCTCTCTCTCTCTCTCTCTCTCTCTCTCTCTCTCTCTCTCTCTCTCTCTCTCTCTCTCTCTCGCTCACACTCACACCTATTGCTGCGATGCTTAAGGCAAGCCTCGATCACTTGTTGTCCTGAGGATGGTGTTACCGGTGCACCTGGACCTCCGAGAATAAGTCGTGAGGGAGACAGCTCCTCGATGCCGATGTTCACGCTCTCTGCCACTCACGTTTCCACTCCTGCACGAAATCTCTACCCACGAGTCTCGCGAGAATCGCCTTCGAGGCGATACGCACGCGAAAACAGCCAAAAAGAGTCTGCCGACCGCATGGTCTCCAGCAGGGCTCTCCATGCAAGAAACTATTCGCGAGCGCGCGCGCGTCACGTACATTAGCGCTAATATTCGAATTCGTTACAGAATAGAATGCATATTTTACATATTCTACATCAAGAAAATTATTTCAATTCTATATTTCATATGTTATACATTTATCAAGTTTCTATTTATTACGTATTTATACTATTTAAAAACCACAATTATTTTGATTCAATTCTAACACTGGCTTTGTGGTGTTTGCGGTTTATAAAGTTGTAAACAATATAGCATCACTATTATTAATTTCTCTTCGATAGTTCGTGGATGTAGGACACTTTCTTAGGTAATTTACACGTTTGTCATAAACTGATTAAGAGTACAGTGAAAATGCCAAAATCTGAAAATTATGAAAACCTCATTTTTTAATTAATTGATTCATTAAAGCAGCTACAAACCGAGATTTAATTCATAATACTTATGTTTTTGTTGAGAAACTTTATCTTTATAGGTGTGGATTTCTTGATCAAATTGCTAATCATTAGATATTCTAGAATTAATACATTTTTTACTTGACATTGAAGGGGTAAACAATGATTCATTGCTATTTTCGCCCGATAATTTAGTCTGTATAAAAGAATTTGATTCAGTAGGTAGAACATTTTTAGTGTAAGTTTTATCTTGCAGTTTTAATTGACTTACAAGTAATTTTAAAGTCGCATTAGTATTAGTCTGATACGAACCACAAGGTACGTAGTTTAAATTATTTTTTAAAATTTCGATCACTACAGATGAATTATTTGGTAGTTGAACTGTTTGTTCTAAAAAAATATGTATGCATCTTCAGCATGCATTTGCTAATCATTTTGAGTAACATTTAAATCATCGACTCTTAGCCACTGACTATTGCAACGTAACATATTAGTATACTGATTATACTGATCAACGGCAATACTATTGCCATGATGAAAGATAGCATAAATTACTTTGAAGTATTCGTTATTTATTATAACTTCATCCACTTGTGCATTCTGGATTTTACAATTAGTATTTTTTTTAGAAACTGTATTATTTTTTTTGATTACATTAAATATTTTTAATTGCAGTATGAAATGTCTATTATTCGTATTCAACTCCATTTTTTCAAGTTTATTACTTTGACATCCATTATTACAAACGATGTCGGTAACTAATTTCCTACATGATAATTTATTATTAAATCTTGAAAACTACAAATTTCTATATCTTTTGGTAGTACAAGAGGTAGTTATAGATGCTGTTCGAGATATCGAATTTTTAGGTTGGCGACACTGGGGTTATGAGTATGAATGATATAGAAAAGCCAAGTGATGTTTATTTCGGATTCAACGAGAGCGGGGGTCGGAATAAGTTGTAGCAAAGCAAACCTGTAAAATCACAGAAAATTATTTTTTGAATTCTTTATGCATAATATCAAGCAGTAAAAAAAGTATAAAAAGTGGCTTGTGAACAGTACAAATGCCACATATTTAATTGGAAAACGTTTTACAAGTGTGCAGGTTAGTTATATGATATAAACAATCTATTAAAATTTTGAATTTAGTCGAAAGTATTTTCGTATATAATAACAAGAATATTTTAAGAATTCATAATAGCTTCTAGTTCTAGTTTCTCAATGGCCATCCATGAGTTGTTAAGAGCTCATGCATTTTTTTACAGCAATTCAAAACCATCAATAACTATAAAAATTACAACTCAAAGGATAAGTATATTTCATAGCTGATCGATAGATGTATCTCTTATTATTTTGTTATAATCTAATTGCATTATTATTTTGAAGATTATTACTAAAATATTGCGAAAGCTTTAGTCGAGAGATCTTCAGAAATGTATGTGCAAATTTGATGTCTGCATAAAATGGACTGGTGAAAATGAAAAACCCAACAATATCAAGAAGTGTTCTAAAGGTATGCACGTACATCTTTTTAAAATTCCTTATATCATTAATTATTCTGATTTCTATAATTATAATATAATATTTAAACTTATACATGCATCAGTATAAATTATATATGCATTAGTCGTCGAGCTGTGTGTATAGATGGTACATAATATTATACGAACAATCAGCAAACTCATGCGTGGCTCATTTTCTTAAAAGTGAAAGTGTACAAGGTTTACATGACGCCTATATTTAAAAAGTCGAGAAAAGATAGTTGTTTTTCATAGACTGTTGGAATTCACCGGGAAGTTGGACAGGATCAGGGAACTGCCAATAATTACACCAGATAATTAATTGGTGATCAAGCACACTGTGCTCTCTGCTTTAATAATAATAATAATAATAATAATATGGTGAGGTCTAATAAATGATTTTTGCAAACCAAACAGACAATTTTGTTTGCCAGCGATGTTTCGGCAGCATTTCACTGCCCTCATCAGGCTATACCTTTATTTAAATATTTCATATTACACCATTATTAAAAAGTATTGTAAACAAATATATTTATATGTGATTTTATATGAAATTTGTTGTTAACATAAATACTTACAATATTTACATGGTACGGATGTTACATTTTTTAAGACCACTACATATACAAGATATATACGTTACTCGCTATATGAACAATATAAAAAAATATATATATATTTAATAATAAGTTAGTGATTGTGTACTATTTTCTTAATTGCACAGAAGTTGAGGTTAAGTTGCCATAAATACCTTTCATTTTCTTAATCGTCCTTATTTTAAAACTTATAATATTAAAACAATAAATAGCACATTGTAAATATAAATATAAATAAAAGAAGTTCATAGTTAAAAAATGTTATAAGTTATAAATAAGTAAAAAATGAAATATCACAGAAGATTTAATACTATCTGTAGATACGACAAGACTTTTCTATCACAGACGGTTACCAGACGTTATTTTGAATATCTGAGCATGCTCAAAAGAGCCTTTTGATGGAGTGATTTGGTCATAACGTTAGCCTCATTCTTTTTTGTGGCTATCCACTTAACCAAGATCTTATTTTCCAGTACACAACTCTTAATATAATCCCCACGGGTTTCAGCGATGTGGCTCTTGCTTCCTTTAATTTATCTTTCTTTCAGTTTCTCATGAATTTCTGTAATTTCATCGTCAAACCTTTCAATTTATATGAACCGTCCATTTGTGTACAGTTTCCTGCGGACTTATTGTCACACCAAATTGTTACGGGGTATAAAGTATTCCCTGTAATTCGTCAAGTAATGGCGGAGGAAGGGTCTCCTTCGTCCGAAGACGATGACATAGTCTTTAATTGTCACCCAAACGCTAAAGTTGGAGTTGTTGTGTGTGTTATATGTGAAAACGTATATCACAAATCTGACTTCAAAAGAAAAAAAGGAGTATACCATTTAGGAAAAGTATTAGTTGTTTGCCCAAATCATGATAAGTTGGACCTAACCTACAAAGACAGTGATAGTGACGGAAAATTAAGTATTACGGCAAAAAATATAATCGCTTCTATTAAATTGCATGAAAAAGAAAGAGCACAGAGTGAAATATTAAAAAATGTTTCTATAACAGTAGCAGAAAAAAATATTGAAAGAAACAATCTTACTATATGTGGACATGAGGAAGATGAATTTACAAATCTACAAGCTGAAATTATCCTGTTGAGAAAACTTGTAAACGAAATGCAAGACAAAAACACCATCTTAAAAGAAGCATACGAATGTGTTAAAGAACAATTAAAAGAAAAAAACAACGAAAAAATAAAGTCTGCAACTTTTGCGGATGTCACCAAATCAAACCAAAAGTATAAAGAGCGAGTTCCTAACATAATAGTCACTGCCAAAAATCACAAAGGAAAAAAGAAGTTACAAAAAGTTGTTCTGAATAAATTACAAAATGAAATAATCTTACCAATTAGAAGAATTCAGGAAAATGAGGATGGTACTATGACTATCAAATGTACTGATAAAGGTAATGCAGAAAAAGTGCAAGAAAAATTGGTGGAAAAAATAGGTAATGAATATACAATAGAACAAGAAGATTTAAAAAACCCAAGATTAAAAATCATTGGAATTGAAAGTGAACTAAATATAGAAGAAATGGAAGCAGACATTAATGAAAGGAACTTTCCAAACAGTGATCATTTCTGTACAGTGATACATGTATATAAAAACAATAACAGTAAGACTTTTGGTGCAATATTGGAAGCTACTCCAGACACTTATTCTGTTATTAGGAAAAACAATAGTAAAATTTTCATAGGTCATCAGTGCTGTAGAGTATTAGATGATCTCAACATAAACCCTTGTTCCAAATGTGGTAGGATAGGGCATAGTGCAAAAAAGTGTAGGAATGAACTAGCATGCTTAAGATGTGCAGGAAAACATGCAACAAAAGATTGCAGACCAGTAAATCAAATAAAATGTTCCAATTGCACGTTTTTTAACACAAAGTACAACACACAAAGAGACACTAATCATATAGTTACAGATACAGAAAAATGTGTATACCTAAAAAATCTTATAAAAAAAATAACAAGAAAAACAGAATATCCAATAGAGCCAGTAGTACCTAAATTTTTAGGATACAATGGCTCAATTAATATTCAAAATCACATTGTTATAACAGCAACTAACACACAGGAAAAATCTACAGCAACATCTAACACACAAGACTTAACAGCTGAAGCACAAAGTTTGATATCTAACTTACAAGATTAATCAAAGTAAAGTTAACTACATTATCGACGAACAGTAAAACATAAGAAGATGGAAGATACGAATCAAGAAGACGCGGGAGTTCAAAAACCTTCGGCACAACAAACACAAGACATAATTACAAGGAGTGATTCTAGTTATGAATTCAAAGCGGAATTCATACATGATACTATAGAAAACTTTAATAATAATGTTGTTAATAATAATAGTCTAAATATAATGCATGTCAATATTAGAAGTTTGAATTGCAATGTAAATAAATTAATGATTCTGGTACAAAGCTTATTAATTAAGCCAAATATAATAATATGTACTGAAACGTGGCAACTAAAGTGCCC
This sequence comes from Gastracanthus pulcherrimus, assembly GCA_949152435.1. NCBI lineage: Eukaryota > Metazoa > Arthropoda > Insecta > Hymenoptera > Pteromalidae > Gastracanthus > Gastracanthus pulcherrimus. Next base: position 81,116,831 of record OX424576.1, read on the forward strand.
TTCTGATTTAAGCTTGGATGGTTTTGACATGCACTATAACTATGGTAAAATCAATCAAAATGATGGTGTTGTGATATACATAAAAAAAGGTCTACAATATGAGGTTTGTATAGAACCTGATAGTGTACTAAACATTGTCAGTATAGTTTTAAAACAAAGTGATAATAGTTTAATAAAAATTAGTGCATTATATAGATCTCATGATGTGCAAAAGCGAATGTTTATTGAAAAATTAAATATATATATATTAGAGAATAAGAAAGTACAAAATCATTTTATTATTGGAGATTTTAATATCGATATATTAAGTTCAGGAAAAGAGGATATAGAATATCTAAACAATTATCTAGAAAATGAGTATTTACCATATTTTCGTTCAATTACTAGAAGTAATGATATAGGGGGAGGAACCTGTATAGATAATTTTTTTATTAAAGCCAAAAATATAGAAGTACAAGCACATAAGATTATGTACAATATTACAGATCACTACCCTTTATTCGTACAAATTAATAATGAGATAAAAACTAGAGATGTAAATATGAATAAGATGACCAGCTACATTGATTATAAAAAATTAGAAAAGTTATGCATACAAACAAATTGGAATAATACTAAATCGGATGACGTTAACGTATATTTCAATAACTTATTAGAAAAAGTTAAGATTAACATCCAAAAATCTACTAAAAATAAAAAAAAAATACAAGAAGTAAAGCGAGATCAACTTGGATAACCCAGGGACTGATAAAATCATGTAACGTTAAAGAGAAACTATTTAAAATATGGAGAAAAGATCCAAATAATCTAGTACTAAAGAAAAAGTACACTGATTACGCTAACAAACTACATAATCTAATTGAATATACGAAATTTAAATATGAGAAAAGTAAGGTAGAAAGTATAAGTTCAGATAGTAGAAAGCTCTGGAAGTATACAAAAGACAAAATTGGTATACAAAACCGAAAAGAAAAAGAAGTAGATAAATTGATAGAAGGCAATAATATAATTAATAATAGCTCGGATATTGCCAACCATTTTAACGAATTTTTCAATTCCGTTGGTACAAACATTACAAAAAATATTATTAAAAAAGACAATAAATCCAAAAAAAATAAGATTAAGAATAATGTCAAATCAATTTTCTTAGCACCAACAGACGTAGAGGAAGTAACCAAAACAATCTCATATCTTAAAAACAAAACAGGGGGTATAGATAATATAAATGCTTACGTAATTAAAAGAATGTGTAATTACATACGAGAGCCGTTAACTAATATAATTAACCTAAGCATAAAAACCGGAATATGTCCAAACCATTTTAAATGTGCTGAAATTATACCGATTTACAAATCTGGTGAAACAACAAAAGCTACTAATTATAGACCAATCTCACTAATATCAAACTTTGCAAAAATTTTTGAAAAAATTTTACATAGTAGATTGCTTAATTTTCTTGATAAATATAAAATTATCTCAAATAGGCAATTTGGATTTAGAAAAGGAATAGGTACGACACAGGCATTAGATAAGGTAACAGAATTTATATATAAAGCTCTAGATCAAAGTAAACCCATTATAGCAACTTTCTTAGATCTTGCAAAAGCATTTGACACAGTTGATCACGCAATATTAATTGAAAAACTAGAGAAATATGGCATAAGGGGCATTGCTCTGCAATTGATAAAAAGCTATCTTTATAATAGAAAACAAATAGTCAAAATCAAGAATACTAGAAGTGACACACTAATTGTAAAATCGGGTGTACCACAAGGCACCATTCTAGGACCACTATTATTTATTATATATATTAATGATATTTTTGATTTAATGCCAGACGGTTTTATCAACTCATATGCTGATGATACCGTCATACTATGTATGGCAGAAAATTGGGAAAAAGCTATAAACTTAATGAACAATCATTTGTATGCAGTGAATGAATGGTTAGCATTCAATCAACTGGTATTAAACGTTGACAAAACAGTTTATATAACGTTCGTAAACTATAATGATAAAATACCAAATAATGTAGAAATAAGAATACAAGATAAATCGTTAAGAAGAGTACAAAGTTGCAAATATTTAGGGGTTACTATTGACATGAATATGAAATGGAAAGAACATATACAAAGTGTTGTACAACGCACTAAATACCTTGTTTATTTATTTGCTAAATTAAATAAAGTAATGGACAAACATTCTCTAGTTATCATATATTATGGTTTGTTTAACAGTCTGGCTAGTTATGGAATTTTAGTATGGGGTTCAGCGTATTATAATGCTATGAAACCACTATACCAACTGCAGAACAGATTAATAAAGATAATAAGAAGTAACTCAAAAAGACAGATGGATTCTATTTTAAAAGTTAAAAAAATTTATGTACTACAAACATTATTAAATAATTACAATTTGCTTAGAGAAAAGTTTATAAAATCAAAAAGCAAAACTAGGAACAAAAACCTAGAACTACCTGAAATCAATCTTGAAATAGGGAAAAAAAGTAATATATATAATGCTACCAAATATTTTAACCAATTACCAAACGAACTCAAAAATATCAAGCATAGTAAGGAAAATATAAAAATCAAAATAAAAAAATGGGTGATATTGAATGTACAATTAAGAGATTTAGTTTAATAACGTTAATAGTTTATAAGTATTTAGTTGTAAGTTATTTTTATACAGTAATTTAATTAATATTAAATAATATTAATTTTAATTACACATAATTGTTAAGTTTTTGTAACTAGGGTCGTGTACAGGTAGTTAAACTACCTCCTGCGATCCTTGATGCTTGCCCTAATGTAAAGCATCAAGGTACATTGTACCTGGTTAATAATAATAATAATAATAATAATAATAATAATGTCACTAATTGCTTTGCCCAAGGATATCAACTCTTGGCAAGCTTCGCTCATGGCAAGATACTCTGCTTGGCATGTAAATAAAGTCACGTAAGATTGTTTGTGACTTCTCAATACCACTATATCTCCTTACAATTTGATTATGTATCCTTCAATTGAGGAGGAGTCTTCGCAATCTCTGAAACTTGTATCTGAATAAGCCTTCAGCTTATCGCCTGATGCTCTGAAAGTTAATCCCACCTCTGTAGTGCCTCTTAAGTATTGAAAAATTCTTTTCACTTCTTTCCAGTCATTCTCTGCGGGTGATATTTATTTCCGTGACAGACAGTTCACGGAAAATGATATGTCCGGTCTGGTGAACCCGGGAAAGTAGAGCAAGCTTCCTATGGCTTCTCCGTAAGGTGTTCTACATGTGGCACTACCTTCTTCTGATTTTTCGGTAGTCTTCACTTCTTTATTTTTCACTTATCGAGTTACCATTGGTGTATTCTGAGCTTTGCTTTCTTTCATCTGAAAATTTTCAAGTATTTTCTCTGTGTATTCTGACTGATTCAATGTCATCGTTCTAGTATCTTTACTTCTCTGAATTTACATTCCCAAGTAAATTTTGGATTTTCCTAGACCTTTCATTTAGAAAGTGTTGCATAAGTTAGTCTTAATCTCTTTTAATTTTTCTGAATCATTGCTAGATAATATGATGTCATCTATGTATAATACTAGCAATGCTATCATTCCTTCCTTTTTCCACATTCTTGGCTTCCTCTGTAAGTTTTTGATACCAACTCTTAGGACTTTTAGTCCGTACAGAGATTTTTTCAGTCTGTAAATTTTCCTTTTTCTGGTAATCTCATATATCTCTAGTCTCTCTGGAATTTCCATGAATACTTTTTCTTCAAGTATACCATAGAGGAATGCAGTTTTTACGTCCAGTTGGACTGTCTCTAAATCAAATTTGTTTATTATTGCAACTGCTGGTTTAATCACTGCTAATCGGGACACTGGTGCATATGATTCTCTGAATTCATATTGATTTATATCTTCAAATTCTCTGATGACTAATCTGGCTTTGAATTTCTATTGTCCATTCTCTTCAATTTTCTGCTTGAATATCCATCTAGAATCTATAATATTTGGTTTTATTCTGTTCAATTCCGGTTGTAGCCATTTACCTCAGTTAATTGATTCTACAGCTTCTCTGTAGTTAATCGGGTCTCCGATTATATTAGCAATATGTGTATAAATTATTTCATCTTCTTTTAAAACTTTATTCTTTTCTGCATGCGTAGTCTAAATTCTGTATACAAAATCTGGGTCTCTCTGAGGATTTTCTTTAGCTATTCTACTCGGTCACTTTCTGATTTTTATTTCCTTTTCTGTCTCTTCAGGATTTTGCAAGCACTTCTCTTTAAGTGGACTGTCTTGTTGAGGTTTTGTGTTATCCATCTCTTTTATTTGTGTTGTCTCTGTATGAGAAGTATTTTCTTTCTCTGGTTCTTTTGAAACCTCTTTTCCTCTGATTTCTGTCAATTTTATCTCTTCAGTTTCTGATTTGTTTATTATGTCTTTATATACAATGATGTCATTACACTTTACATTTCAGGAGTTTAGAAACTTCAATGTTTGTGAATGCCGTAGTAGGCAGCCTGTAGGTATATATTCCACCAAGATGGCTTTTATTGCCCTATCTGAAAATTTGTTCTCTGGTTTGGGTAATTTTACGTATGGCACACAACCAAATCTCTTTAATTTCTCTGTGTGATTGTTTTTCCCTGGATTAATTACGGACAAGGACGTTTTAAAGTTGTTACCCTTATGTGGTGTTCGGTTGTATATGTGTACTGCTGCTTCAGTCGCAAGTACCCACATTGTTGCTGGTAGATTGGAGTCGATAATTAGCGCTCTGATTTTCTTCTGAAGTGTCTCATTGAATCTCTCTGCTTTACCATTTAACTCTGTAGTGTATGGGGGAGGGAGGGGGGATTCATGATTTCGGCAAATTCTTCTCCACTAAACTCAGTACCATTATTAGCTCTGATGTAACATACTTTTTCATGTTTACCTATCACGTTTCTCATGTGTGTTAGGTATCTCTGTAGACATTGGCCTGATTCACTCTTGTGTCTTATGCTGTAAGCTTTGACATCCTGGTATGGTCATCTATAAACACAATGATATATCTATGTTCTCCAGGGAATGATACTGGTGAAATCTTTCCTATTGTGTCTGTATGTATTGTGTGGAGTACTCTGTCTGACCTGCCTCTTTTGTTTTTAAATATGAGACTTTCCATTTTAGTTAAACTACAAGTTTCACAATTCTGTATTTCTTTAGTTAGTTTTACATTCTGAATTTTCTCTTCATATTTTTGCACTTCTTTCATGTAATCTAGTAATGTATGACCTAATTTCATGACATACCATCCCGTCTGTTAGTTTGTTAATAATTTTCTCTGTAAAGTTTCTCTGGATATTAGTATAAAGTTCCTTTGTCTCTCAATCTGGCTGTATAGTGTTTAAGTCTAGTATTTTTTTTGTTCATGTTAACCGATGCTTGACTCTTTTTCACTGTTGTCTTTTTCATCTGGACTTTCCTTTTCATTCTCCCTCCCAATCTCAGACGGTCTCTGTATATTGTCTTCTGATGCAATTAATTCGGTCTGTAATTGTTTTAGGAAATTTTCAATAGACTCTAGACATGCAGTTATCGTGTATTTTTGCATTTATTTTCTGATACATCCGTATTTTTTACTTCAAAATCTATTATCTAATTTGTTTTTTTCATAATATCCTGTAATGTAATCTTCCTCTGTTTCTTTATCAAAATTCTCAATTCTCTGTCATCCAGATATATCCCACAACTTGCTTCTGCAAATTCTCTTAGTAGCAGTAGGTTGTCTGATATATTTGATACAGATATTACGCTTGATAGGAAAATATTCTCATCCATGGTGATTGTTTTTAAATAAAGGTTTCCCTTACCATCTATATTAATATTAGCACTCTTATTTCTATTGGCACTTCTAATCTCTTCATTTGCACTCTTAATATAAATTTTGAGAAGCTACCCTTTAGTTATTATATGCTTAGTTGCTCCTGAATCTGCTATAAAACTTATATTTGTGTTTTCTTAAATCTTATGATTTTGCTCACCTACTAAATTAGCTTTATTCGAGATGCGTTGTTCAATATGTCCTTAGAAAAAGATAGAAAAAAAAATTTTTTGTATACATTTTTTTTTTATTCAACATAATCTCCTTTTAGCTCTATGTATTTTTCTAAGAGTTTTTCCAAATATTTTAAGCCGTCCAAAAAGTAGGATTTCGGAAGCTCCTCAAAATAGGCATTTGCTTGGGCAATGACCTCCTCGTTCGACGTAAGCCGTCGCCCGCCAAGCTATTTTTTCAAGTTTGGAAATAAGAAAAAGTCTCTGGGGGCCAAATCTGTTGAATACGGTGGACGTTAGAATAATTCGAACTTTAATTCCATAATTTTGGCCATCGAAACTGCGCAGATGTACACCCGTGCATTGTCTTCCCAAATTTCTTCGCTCAACCGGTGCAATAACGACGCATAATACTCTCCAGTTATCGTCTTTCCTCTTTCCAAGTAATCGATGTAGATGATTCCGTGTGCATTCCAAAAGACTGTGGCCATCATCTTGCCGGCCGATTTCCCCGTCTTCGCCTACTTCTGACTCCGTTCACCTTCAGAAATCCACTGTTTCGACTGTTCTTTTGTCTCTGGAGTGTAGTAGTGTATCCATGTTTCATTCACAGTTATGTATCGATGCAGAAATTCCTCCGCATTGCGATGGAAAAGTGCCAAAACAGTCTCAGAGTCGACCACACGATTGCGTTTATTCTCTACTGTGATCAAACGCAGCACCCACTTTGCCGCGATTTTTTTCACACCCAATTTTTCGTGAAAAATTGAATCGACTGTACCTTGCGATATGCTTGTGGCCTCAACTATTTCGTGAACTTTCATTCGTCGATCACTTAAAATCATATCGTGGATTTTGTCAATCATCTTGGGGGTAGTCACTTCTGGGCGTCCCGAACGATGTTCATCTTTTGTGGATGCACGGTCACGTTTAGACTCATTCACCCAATTGTAAACAGTTGCACATACGGGAGCAGATGTGCCATGAACTTAATCCAACTAAGCTTTGATTTCTTTCGGTGTTAAGCCTTTTGAATATAGATGTTTAATCACCGCTTCAAACTAACATTTTTCCATTGTTATGAATAAACGAAAGTAATTTACTTCAATCGACAATAAAAATTAAACTATGTGATGGATAGAGCTGAAACTTTAACAGCTACGAACACCATCTCTTGGATTTTCTAAGGACTTTTTGAACGATCCTCGTATGTTTTGGTTTCTCTTTATTGTATGGTTTGTTTCTATTTTTAATAGAAACTATTCTGACTCTGAATTTTTCTCTACCTCTACCTGTACCTTCATTTTTTGTGTTAGTGTTTTGTTTTTGTTAATTACTCTGTTTTGGATCATACCTCTGTACTGCATTGGGACACTAGTCGATATGATTTATTATTATGTCTCTTACTAGTCTTTTAAATTTTAATGTATTCTTTGAATTATCATCTTTAAATTTCTCTGAATCATTTCATATTCCAGATAAATCATTCGCTTATAACTCTGAATTTAATGAATGATTTTACTTGTTAATTTGTAATCTCTTTTAATATTAATTTTATTTTATACGATTGATTCTAGTGTTTTATTTAATCTTATAAATGTTGAGTTCATGTCTTGAAGTGAGTTAATGTTTCTATAGTTCTCTAAATTATCTAAATTGTCTTTTGCCTCAATTGTTACCTCTTCAATGTTCTCTGAAAGGGTTTTAATATTTAGCAGATTGTTTTATATAGCTTTAGTAATTCCTTTTCCCTGCTGCTTGGTCTGCTGAGTAAGATCCTTCAGCCCCTTGTACATTTTTTCAATGAGTGTCGCCAGGTTTTGGGTGGCAGCGGTTTGCTTCTTCATCATCTTTATTAATTTGGGCATACCGGGCTCTGGTTCTCTGGACATTCTGTCTGAAATGTTTTATATGATTTTAGTTGGCATGCATGTTATGCATATAAGGGCCCTTAATCACATACTGATGGATCCATATTCTAATATTCTACATTTACTTTATTCTATTTATATTGTAATTTTATTGTGTGTATGTATTAATTCTATTTTAACCTTTGAATAATAGTACATTATGTAACAATGGCAAAAAGTCGAATATATTTCCCGCGTGTGAGTTTACTGCCCGAGCGAGCGAAGCGAATTTTGCAGGTTACCTTTGCCACAGCTCATTCCGCCCGTGCTCTCGTTGAATCCGAAAGTAAACATCACATGGCGTTTCCATTTTCTCAGAGCGTCCGCTTGGAGGAAGTAAAATAGTCGAACGAAGCGCCCATGGTTGCGAAAAAATCCATAACTCACGTAAATTTCACACTTTTTAGTGCGATCTTTTCGAAGTCGGTTTTTAATTTTTTAATTTTTTTTATTCATGGAGTCATAAATAATAATTGTTTTTGCATCATGATAACAACAAACCCAGTAACCACCTATACAATCTTTACACAAATCATCAAAGCTGCGCAATAATTGCAAATGGTAAACATTCTGTGGAACTGGTTCAACACGTTAGATTGTGGATCCCTTATAATATAGTCACCTAGCAGTGCACAACGTGGATTTAACAAGGATTGTTATCATGTAAAATGCTATAAAATTTATCTACGTGGGTATCTTTTAAAAGAGATCCATTAAGCATTTTTTGTCACACTTGCACGAAAATGCGTTCTTTCATGTCCATATAGCGAAACTAAAGTGGCCGTTTTCCGACCGGCTGACGGAAAAGACTTTTGCACCTGCTATCAAATCAGCGGGCGGTAACATAAATTTTCAAAAATCATAAGTGGGTTTAGGCACCCTAAACATCGAGTACCATACGGATGATACCACATGTTTCGGTATGCCTAAACACTCTAGTAGGTTGATTTTACAGTCTAACAAGTGTGTGTCAGCACCGAATCGAAGAACGGTGAAATTTAGTTTCGCGTCATAGGCACGAAAAAAAACACATAATCAATACATGTTTGACAATAAATACGGTGTGTACTTTGTTGCCCCGATTTTTATCGATCGAGTAGTGAAAAATTATTTATAATAATAAAAATATTTATATCAAGTCAAAACCCAATCTTGCTGGCCCTTCATTGATTAATAATACACCTCTCTACGGATTTTCTGATGTCAAAATCAAATGCAACCTAAAAAATTATTGGAATGAAATGTTAACGAAATTTAATTGCAATAACTTTTTATGGCGCCGTTGTTTTTAAGGTCTGAAACTTCATAGATAGGCGTATTGCTGCTCAATTAAGGACCAGTGAATTTGGGTTTTAACTATAAATATGCATAATTTTGGACCTCCTTAAGTTTATTTAGCCAATTCATTTATTTTTACATGGGCCTTTTGCATTAGTGTCAGTTAACAAGACGAATCGTAATCCACGTATTATTAAGTCAAATGTAAAAAAAAAACATAAATGCATTTTTTCAAGTAGTTTAGTTGTTTTTAAAATTTATGATTATTTTTTATTATTACTTTTTATACATTAAATATTATTTTTAATATTATTGCTGCTGTGGCCATGAGGTATCTCAGTTTATGCTTTATAGATTTTATTGTTTAAACGTTTATTGTGAATAGAAAATTGGTTATTTTTCTAGTCTCTATAAGCAACTGAACTTTTCTCAAATAAAAGTTCGAAGTTCACGCTGCATATGAAACTAAGAACAGTTACAAGTTCGTTTGTGAAAAAAAGAACGAAGTTCGCTGAGAAGTTCCAAGGAACTGAACTTTTTCATGAACTAAGTTCATTTGAACGAGTTCCTATCCAACACTGCTTGAAACTAGCTACGTTCTGTAAATGTAATGCCAGCCAATTAGTGTCGAGCACCAGAGCTGAATCTAGGTCATAATTAAATTTCATATATATTAATTTTTTTTAAATTTTAACCATATATATCTTTTTTATCTTCAATTTTAATTTAATAGTTTTAATCCCTCGAAAGTGTTAAATTGACCATATAGATGATTAATAGGTGGCACCAAGATCAATCATCACTGATCTTTTCAAATTGAACGTACTTCTCATATATATATATATATATACCAAGCAAACTTGGTAATGTTAGATATGGCTACTTTACAACGATGTACAGTAACATCGACCTTGGTTAGTTACCTAGACAATCAATCAGAATATTTACGTACTATAGTAACCGATCTACAGACTCACATAGCCAGGTTTCTTCAATTGAAAGTTGTGTTGTCGAGCCATCTAGACAGCTAGAAGGGTTGCATAATGATCGGTTACTATAACTATAGAAAAATAAAGTATTAAAAGAAAATTTTACTACTTTACTTAATAAAGTACCAACCATGGCCGACAAAACTATTAACAATAAGGATTTTATTATTGATAATAATAACAATAATACTAGTAGAACCGGCTTCGATTATTTTATTAATTGTATTTACGTCGGCAATGATGATTTAGTTACTTGCGACAATGACATCGAACATTCAGTCAATAATTATAAACAGACTGAATGTAACACGCGGGGTTGTGATTCGCTCTGTTGTTATTCCGTTCTTGCCACGCTTCTTTTTTCGTTGAAACGAGAAGATATTATAAGCTTCCGCCTGATACATTAATCCCAATCGTCTCTCAAAAACATTAATACTACTGCCAACGGTACCATTAGACGTTACTCACCGTGGATAAGTAGCCGCACTAGCGAAGCTTTGGCTGATAAGATAATGCGCACAAAAAAACTTTCACCAGTTTTAATACTAGCAACATCAACGAATCGCTTCTTGACTGAGAAATAGCTGACTGACTGTTCCAACCCAAAAATTTTATAAATGAACATTTAGATAGAAATTCTTTCTTTAAATTTATAAATCTTAAAAATATTGCTACAGGTCTTGGTTTTAATTATATGTGGCACAGGCTAGGCAAATTTCTGGTTAAGAAGCGTGACCGTGTTAAGTCGCATACATTCTTAACAGCAGCTAATATGTACAAAATAAATGCAATGTATGACAAGGATACGCAACAACCTGGTGTAAAGCAATCAAACACAGAAAAAACTGTAATTACAAACAGAGAGCAAACTAGTGAGCAAGCTTCAAGTATAGGGCCGGTTCAAAAAGACTGTCTATATACGACTGCAGCTATATAGACGAACTACGGGGGATTGAGAGCGGGTTTTGTAAATGTGACCTCCCTGCAACGGCACGGTGCAGTCATATACAGATCAACGTATACTCTATTTCTTAAGGACTCATACTTTGTGGAGCAATTAACATCGAGTGCGTATGACTTTAGTCACAAAATCATTAAGGGAGCTTTCAAAGCCAATCTGTTGTCAATTTCGGACAATGCAAAATTTATGCAGCGTTTAGCTGATTACTTTTCTCTTAAAATTATATTGACGCTATATTAATAGATAAAAATGACGAAGAACTGAGTGCTGGCGATCAAGCACCGATCTTTTCTAGCAACCACGCACTGTTTCACCGTTTCCTTTCTTGCACCGTTGAACCATTTTGCTCTAAAAAAGAAAATACGGCCTCCATTGGTAGAATATGAGCTTACCCATACTTATATCAAACGTGACAGCATACGACGACGATTCAGACGGACCAAGAACTATACTGTGAGGTAGATGTATGTGGTATTGGCCGCAGCAGTAGTATAACGCACTAAAGAGGTGCGTAATTCTTTACTACAAAATAAAATAGTGCCAAGAGGCCTAGGAGGTAGAGGCTCCTGCGCTGCCGACCAAGACACATTATTTGCCTTGTTCTCTCTTTCTCTCTCTCTCTCTCTCTCTCTCTCTCTCTCTCTATCTCCCTCATTCGTCGCGCGTCTGCTAGGTACACCTGCTCGTGTTTTGGCTCCTGCATTTACACCGCACTCTGCTGCCTCCTGCGTCTGTGAGCCGGTCTGGTGTGGTGCCTGCACAGTGGAATATTCTAACTATAGCTGTGATAGTAAATCACAGCTTCCACTGGTCCATCGGCATAGCTTTCAACATCCAGGCAACAACACCCGGCCAGGTGTTTTTTGAGGTTAAGTGAGGTGAATACGGTAGAGTGGCGGGAGCCAAGCACAAAGAATAAATAACTCAGAGGTACCACTTCATTCTGGACACACAGCACGCAGCGACATATTATCAAGGCGCCACCTGCCGACTCGAAGTGCAACTAAGTGACTACTGAGGCGACACCTACTGCATCCTAGACACACCACCATTACCTTCCACGACTCATCTTTGTCGCCAATAACATCATGGTCGACCACTGCGACATCTGCGGGGAGGTTCCTAGGAGCAGCAACTCGCTACGTAAGTGCTGTATATGCAATATAACTTATCATCCGGCGTGCAAGCCTCTTGCAGTGCTTACCCGTGTGCAACGAAGTGCACTACAGCTACAAACCAAAGCGGTAGCGTGCCAGGCATGCATCGACTCGAAGAGGTCGATGTTCGAGTCGGCAGTCACGCGCGCGACGAACGCTAGCAACAACATGAGTGGGAAAGAGAAAGAGCTAGCCGCGTCCACTCCGGCCAAAAAAAGCCTGCAACAGCTGCGCGCACCAATCAGGCGAGCAAGGCCGCGCCCACCAACTCCTCACTGTCTCCGTTGCAGGGGCTAGGCCCCGCCCCCACCAGCAGCCTACTCCGGTTGGCCGCGCATTCTCCTGTGACATCACTAGGCCCGCCCATTTCCAGCACGGGAGCAGAGCACAGCGGGGAATCCCCGAGTGACGTCACGGCCAAGAGTACGGATTCAAACCGAACTTATAATACTTCGCAGTCCTCCTTCTCCAAAAACAACAGTAGCATTAATGACGTGAATGCGTCCGTCATTCGTATGCTAGACAGCACCGAGTTAAAAAAGGGAACAACGGTCTCCTGCCTGGTGGAGAACGCGAATTCAACTTCAAAAAACATTGACAATGCACTTGCTAGACATTGCACCTCTATTGAAGGCAGATTGGAGGCAATTGTAAATAGGCTAAATATGTTCCATCAGTACATACTTTGGCACTTTCAATTGAATCCAAGCTGCAAAAAATTAAGGAAAAACTGTCGAAACAACACTCCCAGCTGGAGGAGATGAAAAAGGAGAAGCAAGTGCTTTGTCAAGAAATAGATAACCTAAAAATCAAAAATAAAAAATTACACGATAGTAACGTCGACACGAACACTTTGTTGACCAATACAGAGGTAAATTATAATACGTTGTTTGAAAAAATTGATAATTTAGAACAGACTAATTTTGAGTCACAAACAAAAATTGATAATTTTATAATAAATACTTTTGAAAACGATTTCCAAAACCAAACCAATAAAATCAATAGAGTTGAAAGTGACAACAAAGAAATAATAACGAAAATAGGAAAAATAATAACAAAAGAAGACTTTACCTCTGCATATACTACTACTATCAACAAAATTGAAAGAAATGTAGAAAACATCCAAAAAGATAACCAACTGATATTAAACAAAATTGAATACAAACAAATCGCAGTGCTCCCCAGTACACAGTACAATACCGTGTCTCTGACAAGTGCAAATAAATGTAATAATAATAATAATGCGTCTACCACAAATAGTAAACTACTCGACAATTATAGTAATATAAGCGACACAAATGACAATTGTAATATCAATAATGACGGGTTAATCCAAGTTGTAAATAGCAGAAAAAAAACATCTAGTCGATTGAATAAGAACAATATTGACAATGATGATGCTGCAGCATCACCTGCACGAAGCACGCGGGTGCAAATGATTGATGGGGGGACAATGCACAGTAATAACATTAAAAGCGGTAACACGGAGCTCATTATTTCTAACATTTTCGACGGTGATGTCTCTAAGCGTGTGGACGTTGCGCAATCGATACTGTGCCGTGTCCTTCCATCAACACGAAAAATAGATATAATAGGCACATGCCCGTTTCGGTCAGAGGAACCGACAGCTGCGACATCAACAGATACAAATGGCGAACGTAGACGGTCACCATGGGTTGTTACCCTTTCCAGCAGTGCGTTAGGCGAGAAATTAATGCGAGCCAAAAAGCTAATCACTGGCTTTCATGCTAGAGATGTCGACATTGCAGCTCTTGACCAGGACACAAGGGATGGGATTATAAATGGGAAAATTTTTATAAATGAATTATTAAGAAAAGAATGTTTTATTAAATATAGAGGTCTCAAGGCCCTTGCGATGAGACTTAATTTTAAATATGTTTGGCATAGAGGGGGCCGTTTCCTGGTGAAGAGGCGCGATGACGACGTCTCTCATGAATTTTCATCTGCGGCTGATTTACAAACAATAGTGGCATCATATGCCATTAATCAACCATCACAAACTGTAAATAATATAACAAAAAACGTTGATAAAGAAAGTGTAATTGATAAAAATGTTGTTCCGTCAACTGCTGCAAAAAATTGACTATCCGCAGACACTACTGGGGGGGTTCACTGATGGGGCACATTGGCATGATTATACAACACCTTTCAGCTCGTCCTGCCTACCATCTCTTTGGGGTTGCTGAGTCGCACCTTGACCCTGATGTTGGGAGTGATCTCATTCAGATTGACGACTACTCACTACTTAGACTTGATCGCAACAAACTAGGGGGCGGGCTGGTCCTGTACATTCATAACACTTTCAAGGCCAATTTACTATGCAGCTCTCCAACAACACAGGAGGGCAGGCCATTTATACCTGAATATTTAATGTGCAGTGTTCGGCAGGGCAGCCTTCCCCCGTCTTTGTTGCTTTAATATACAGACCACCACACGTACCGTTTTTACAGGGCTCTGACTTAATAGACAAACTAACAATACATACCCAAGACTTTAGTAACAAAATTATTATGGGAGATCTGAATGCGAACCTACTCGGAACGTCAGCCGATGCAAAATTTGTTAGTTGGTTGGCTGATGATGCTGAACTAATACATCTATACAAAAAACGTGACTCCGTACGACGACGCTATGCGTGGACCAAAGACGACAGACTATGGCGGGAGTATCAGAGCCTTGCAGCTGAAGCTGAATTACGAACGTAGGAAACAAGGGAAAGATTTTTACAAAATAGAATTTTTTAAGCGATTGATAATAAGAAAGATATCTGGAAAGAGCTCAAGGCTCTGGGCCTTCTGCTAAAGACAAGAGAAGAGCTTCATGGTTTCTCACCGGAAGAGCTGAATGCCCACATTGCAGGGGTGTCGATCTCCCAAAATGAGGGTGATGAAGAACTTGACAACGTCCTGACCACTGCCAGTGATGACGGCTTTGTGTTCCGAGAGGTCAGCTTCTCGGACGTGATCCTGGCTGTTGCCCACTTCTCATCACAGGCCACAGGGGAAGACGGCATTCCCCAAAGTATAGTGGCTAAGGATCTTCCGTTTGTGGGAGATCATATTGTTAAGATCTTTAACTCCTCTTTGTCCAGTGGTATTTTTCCGGGAACTTGGAAGGGAGCTCAGTTGGTGCCTTTGAAGAAGAAGCCTGTCCCATCTATGGTGTCAGATTTCCGACCAATTGCCCTACTGAGTTTCCTTTCTAAAGTCCTGGAAAAAATAGTACACGACCAAATAACTGACTTTTTACGAGAAAATAATACTTTGGACCCGATGCAGACTGGTTTTCAACAGAATCACAGTACACAGACAGCATTACTAAAACTGTCGGAAGACATAAGATCAGGCATTAACAACAACAAAAAACTATTGACTATTTTGTTGATGTTTGATTTTAGCAAAGCATTCGACACCATCTCACACACTAAACTGCTGCGTAAGTTGATGCGCATGGGATTCTCCAGGAGTGTTCTCCTGTGGCTTAAGTTATATATTATGGGGAGACGACAGAAAGTCGTCACAAACACAAACGGGGATTCAGGTTGGCTAACCACTAATCTTGGCGTTCCACAGGGCTCAGTCCTGGGACCCATGCTTTTCAGCCTGTACATAAACGACTTACAAGATGCACTAGACTTAGATGGTGTAGAACACATACTTTACGCTGACGACCTGCAAACCTACACGTAAGTGACCCTGAAAAGTCTTTGTGATGGTATCAGTCGCATGTCGGCTGTAGCACGAGCAGTGTCGAACTGGGCAACGTCAGCTGGCCTGCGCCTCAATGTCGGCAAGACAAAGGCGATCATTTTTGGATCTGATCATAACATTAAACAGGTTCAGAACCTTGACTTGCAAGGCATTGAGATACAGACCGGCGTACACGTTCCCTTTGTCGATACAGTCACCAACCTCGGCGTGATGACGGACGGAAGGTTAACATGGAAGCCGCAACTGAATGCGGTCAGTAGAAAAGTAAATAGAGCTCTGTATAGCTTAAAATTATTCCGTTTAAGCACCACAGGTATACTGAGGAAGCAGCTGGCATGTGCACTGGTACTACCTCACTTAGACTATTGCTCAGTGGTTCTTCTTGACGTGTCAGGGGAGCTCCAGACACGACTACAACGTCTACAGAATGCATGTGTGAGATACATATGTGGTGTTAGGCGTGATGAGCATATCACCGCCTACATGAAAAAACTGGACTGGTTAGATCTGAAAGTGAGGAGGGAGTATGTTATGGGGCTGCTGCTTTACAAAGCGGTTGTCATGCGGCAGCCACCATATCTTACTGCCCTCTTTGAAACAACCAGGCCAGGACTTCAAGTAGGGGTGGTATGAAAGAGCTCTCGGTTCCGGGGTCGCGCACCGATAAGGGCCTCTTCTCATTTAGAGTTCAAGGTGCGCACCTCTGGAATTCGCTCCCAAGCAGTGTGAGGTGCCTGCCATCTTTTTGTAAATTTAAAACGGTGTTTAGCAGGCACCTTAAACAATTACATGGTGACGGGAATGCATAGAGGTGAACTTTTCGAGAATCGCATTATACATTATTTTTGTTCATCTCTGTGTATTCCCAATCTGAATCTGACTCGGATATTTATTTAGTCTATTTATTTATTTGAATTATATATTTATTTAATTTATTTATTTATTTATTTGAATTATATATTTATTTAATTTATTTATTTATTTATTTATTTATTTGAATTATATATTTATTTAATTTATTTATTTATTTAATTTAATTATTTATCTGGCTTATTTATTTATTCGACTTAGTTATTTATTAATTTATTTATTTATTAAATATGTTTAGTGTTAGGTGTGAATCTATTTATTAGCGTGATTGTTAAAGTGTCATGAATGAGTGTGTTTTAAATTTTGACGTGATAGTTATAGTATGTGTATGTATGCTTTTTATTTTTAATATGTTATCTCTATTGTATTTATTTTATTCTATGTATTATTTTTTGACGAAGCGTGTTTCTGTGATATCTGACTATGACTAGTTCATTATATTTAAATTTTACAAACTGACGAACTGATACAGCGAATAATATTATTTAATAAGAAATGCAATAAGTGAACATTAATGTGAGATAACAAATACATAAAATTGACTGATATTTTAATTATTATAACTACATGTACATGCAATTGTAAGAATTTCATCTTTTGATGAATAAAAAGTATATCTATCTATCTATCTATCCCTCTCTTCGTGTGTTATACCATTCCCGAAAGCTACATTGTAAAGCTAAGTATCGCGCAATTGGTGTTTTATTCAGAGAGATAGAGGCAAGTACGTTATATCGAAGCCATCTCGTGTGACACGTGGGCTTGCGACTTTGTTAATTTGATAAGCACTTATATTTAGTTTAGTGATTGCATATTTAATAATTAGCATCTAAATTTGTATATTGTCATAGTAGGATTAATTCCGACCATATATAGTACGGTGTCACTCCCCTCACGTCAGATCCGCAATGCCCCCGCCCGGATACGTTTCCCGAGCCCACGGCGCTGAGTGCTCCAAATGGCGACTTCGTGGCTAGATCCTGCAACAATAAATCGACGCCTTTCTCGATTTCCACCAGCATGGGAAAGTCTTATCTTTCATCAGACGTCCCTTTATTGCCAGCCGACCTCTCGATTGTAAGCATGGCTGCTACTTTGCGCTCTTCGGATCTCGCTTTCACTGCTTCTACTCCTTGTCTCCAGTACTCTTCACTGATGGGTGATGAGACATTTTTAACTGCAAAAATAGTTCTCAAATCATCAGATTCTTCACTATACTTTATTTCTTACACACTCGTCTTCGAACCCGTTACTCGAAGAGATTTCAATTGAGATTGCTTGGCACTCCATCCAGTATCTACTGGCTGCATTTCATCTTCTTCGGAATCGCACTCTGACCACATGGAGCATACTGATCTCTTTTCACTCCTCGTTGATCGTCCTAGATTAATTACTCCTTCTCCGAATACCTTAACTCGAGGTGTATGCGACAGGGATCGCTTTACCTCTTCTGCAAATCCTTCAGTACTACTCTCCGCACTCTTCTAGGACACCATGTCCTCATGTGATTTCCATTCACTCCCCACAAGTTGCCCGTAGATTACTCTCTTCTAATGCATACCGCTCTCGAATACCTTAGCTTGTAGTGGTGGCAATTGGGATCACCTTTCACTCCTCATCGGCTGTTCCATATTCATCCTCTCCTTCTCACTGACACCATGCCTGAAATACTCGATTCGCACTCCCGACAGGTTGTCCATTAATTTCTCTCGTTCCTAACTGACTCTCTTTAGACCTAGTCTGGCCTGCTTGCAATTGAGTTTGCTGTGCACTATCCACCGGTTGTTGCGTATCCTCACGTTTTTCACATCCACAAACTTAACTGATTTTGGTGTCTGCTACTGGGATTGCTCTGTCCTCTCGATGATAGGTTCAACTTCATAACCCTTTATTACTTACGCAAATTCCATAATTCTTAATGACTTCAACTGGGGTTGACCTGCAGCATATCTTGGTCCCCATAACACCTCCTTTGTAGGCAATCCGCCGCTCTATGACTTACTTCATTGCATTTAGATTTTATAAACTGACGAACTGATAAAGTGAATTATTATTTTAATAAGAAATATGCAATAAGTGAAAGTAAGATAACAATTATATTAAACCGACTGATATTTTTTAATTATAAATACAACTACATGTACATGAAATTGTAAGATTTTGTCTTCTGACGAATAAAAAGTATATCTATCTATCTATCTATCCACTGCACTCGAAACATGTCCCATACAATAGTGGGTTTCCTTGGTTTCTGGTTTGAGACGTTCCCGCTGCTCGGTTTTCTCTTCCTTCATTTGCTACCGATGTCACATAACTTGGTCTACTATACTAAAACTGGTTGTTCTGCCCTTCGGCTGGACCTCTCTGCTGATTCCAATACGAATTGTTGTTTCTCTACCAATTTTGATTTGTACCTCGTGCGTTCCCCTGGTTTTACCAGTCCTGCTGGCAGCTATTTCATTGCCTCGCCGGTGCATACGTGTCATTGATTGGTAAAGGTCCTTGTGCTTGCTGTGCTATCTGCACTACTGCGTGCACCGGAGTATCTTTTACTGCTACCACTTCTGTACTGCGTGACGGCTCTTCCGCCCGTAGTTTGGCATTTCCCGATGTTTCTTCTTGTCTTGGACTCCTTTGTTATTGGTATGTACGCCGCGCCTTGAATTTTCATTTTTTATTTAGGTGGTGGATGTTCCCACCGTTCATTTAAGGGGGCACACCACCTTTAAAATCTGAAACAAAAAAAATAATGAAGAACTTTTATTTTGATATTTATTGTAATAAGGGTTTTTTTTCCTGAAAATATACACAAAAACCTACCAATTTGTATATTTTTACCTTCGTTGGACCTTCAATGCCTCCACGGCTAACCAGACTGTTTTCGAAGACTTTAAGCACTGTCCGTAAGATTCCAAGTCTACGCATGGATGGATTGGGCTAAAAATTTATGGAGATACTCATTATAGTAGTACTTTTAATATGAGCGTAGGGATTTTGATTCGAACGAGTAGAAGTATTTTTTTATATGAACATTGTCAATATAACACTTATTTTTTAATAATTTTATCACTTTTATAGATGTAAAAAATTTTCAAATCAAAATCCCTACGCTCATATTAAAAGTACTACTATCATGAGTATCTCCATAAATTTTTAGCCCAATCTGTCCATGCGTTCACTTGGAATCTTACGCACAGTAAGCTGAAATTGATAAAAACAACATTTAGAGTTATTTATCAATTAAGTTACAAGTTCTAATAGATATAATTTATACTCATCTTATCAATTGCAACTACTTTTTTCTTCTTTTCAACGTAGCAGACAAACATCTGCAGCAGTGTACATCAATATTTTCTGGTGCGTGGAGTCCCATGAGTCTTCCTCCTCCTTGAATAACCTGAAATGAAAAAAAAACACAAAAATGAATAAATTGAGTAAACTGTACTTATCATACTTAACTCAGTCAATCATGCTTATCTTTTTTTCATCTGCATCCGAAAGCATTAGTCTTGGTAGTATGTTATGCCTCAATAACCTCACCTGTCACCTCAGAGTCGGTACAACCAGGCTGGAACAAAGAATAACAAAAAAATCAATAATTTTGATCTAGATGAAATTACATTATTTGGAAATACTTCAGTACGCTCCTGCTGCATAAGATTCATCTGAAATCCCTTCTCGTGCTCTTCTCCTGATGGTCCTAGCCTATATTGTGCTGGAAAGTGCTCTTCGTTCTGCAAGGAAGTGCCTGGAGTCATCGCTGGTATTCACCCAAGTCACAGCTGCATCTCCTGGATTGACGTTAAGTTTCTTCATGATCTTGAGGAAATTGTTGCGTCCCTCATTAAAGCTGGTCACAGCAATAAAAACACCAATCTTGAGAACCGTCAAACCACTAAAAGATGTTTTTGGCACTAACTTCCACACAGAATTATTAAAACTTTCATTGGAGTTTTGAGTATAACCTCCAAGGCACTTTTCCAGCAACTCTGGTTTTGATAAGTCTTCATAAATTGGTTTCACTTCTTTCATCACAGCAGACGGAATGCTGGTCTTATGGGTAAAACTTGCTCCTGTGGCTCTTGATTTTTGCCAGCGGCGCCAACTTTGGGATCCTGTTGGGCACAAGTGATGTTGAGGTTTCTCGTCTGTTGATTGCATGTGATAGAAAGTTGCCCAGATTTCTTGATGCATTTTTTCAACAGAATCTGGGTACTTTCTAATGGCTTTGCCATAGTACGAGGACAATCTATCTATAAGTTATCCTGTCAATCTTCCTCTGCCTCCAATTGTCTTTCCATCGTCCAATTTTTTTGTAGCAAAAGTTTTCTTCAAATTTCTGATACGTATTCCCATCCTCTTCTGTACATGGGAAATAAACTCTCTCTTCTCGACCACAAATGTATCACCATAAGGCTTAATTTCACTAATGCCCTTGAAAACTTTTGAGTCATCATCACCAATGTACCGATGATATCTCACATGATACTTTTCTTCAGAACGTTGAAATATTTCAACAATCCCATCCACTTCCATTTTTCCAGCACTACCTTGGTGATTGGCAGAGCAATTGGCTTAATGGTCGACGAGCCATTCTTGGTATTCAACACTGTCTTGCTTGCCTTCCCACTTTGAACAAGGTTTACAGAAGCTATTTTTTATAGCTACATCTAAAACCTTTCCTGTCCTGTTTCCTATCACACTGGCGAGTCCTTGTAATGATGAAAATCCTTTTTTTCTCCATGATCCATCACCAGAAACATCAAGTCCAGCGCTGTTTGATGGTGTGGATTCACACACTTCACTCAACTGCTTGTTTATTTCATCAAAACCGATTAGGCAACTGGCTTGCAGAGGTTTATAATCCCACAAAAGTTGAAAGGCCAGCGTGTCCATGTCCAAGTGCACGAGCAGACAGCACAGATCTTCTGTTCACTTCATATGCATTTCCTTTGGCTCCTACTTTATTGCTGGAGGTGATCGCTGCTATTTCACCACACTTTGAGCACACAATATCTATTTTGAAACCAAGACCCTGCACACCAGATTCACTTAATTGAACACTGCCATGGCACCGATTACAACACAGAACACTTGTAAGTTTAGAAAATAAAATTGAAGTGTCAATGATTCTGTTTGTTGTATCACTGGTGTCTCTAGCACTAGCTGTGTTTTGGAGTTTTCTCGCTGAGCTGGTGGATAGTTTTGGCTTCTTTTGTGGGCTTTCTTCTTTTTTAGTCAAAAATTCTCTAACCTTTTTCTTGCTTCTACCTCGAGAATATTTGTGGTCAGGGTGAGTACTTTGGAATCTTCCTTTTTTATCTCTTTTAGAGGACATTTTCACTACACTGATTTACACACATTCACAAATTGTCAAATGCAATTAAAACACTGTATAAGTTCAGTACAATAAAAATATTAGCTGTGTTTACTAACAGGTGGTTTGTAAACATAAAAGCCAACTGTCAAAAGTAGCAAAAATGTACGGGTAAGGTTAGTCAAAAATTCGATCTGATTTATCGACCTTTATCTCAAACGCATGTAAGTTTAACTATTCACCTGTAGTGGCGCTGAAGGATTCTAGCCTTCAAATTGGTTCCAATTATATTATATTGTATTGCTTTATAACTAAATAAAATAATCAATCAAACATTTAGTTATAAATAATAATAAAATAAATAATAATTGATAAAATACCGAATTTACGCAAAATCGGCAAAAAAGCTGTCTCAGTATTTATATAACGGGTTTCGGGAGCTTATTCTACGAGAAATTTCCTATAAATAAGGTAAATAAAATTAAAACGATTTTTTTACAATTTAAAGGTGGTTTGCCTCCTTAACTCCTTATGCCTTTATTATTCTCGATCACAATGTTCGATGTCTTCTAGCGTCATAAGCCGTTTTCCTTCCTATAGTTTCACTACTCCGACCTAATTTTCTCGTATGCTGTCGACACCTGTTCTCGCATTGATAGTGGATATCTAAAATGGTTGATAATCAGTTTAATATACGAGATGAAATTCGTTTTTTCTCGCCTGGTCTCTGAGTCGGTTTCCGTAAATCACTCTCTACATCCTTTTGGTTGATTGTACCAACGTATTGATTCTTGAACGCTCTCTTAAACTCTCTCCATGTCTTGATGTTTCGATGAATCGTCCTGAACAACATACTTGCTGACTTCGTCACTACACAAATTAATGCTGCAATTGTTGTCTATCGGACATCATGACACTCGTCCGACAATCATTGACCTGTTCTATAAACCTTTTCGCCCCATATTTTGCTTCTTCGGAAAATTTCGTGCACCAAGTCTGTAGTATTTTTATAAGTTGAGCATTCGCTGAATCTGTATCCTGACGTTGACCTTCAAATCTCCTATGATCGTACCCCCTTCTCATCTCTCGATTGTAGCTGCTATCTGACCCACTGTTATAACTCCTGTCTCGACGATGGCCCCGCGGACAGAGCTACTGCTAATGGCTCTTCTATTCGCCCGTCTATAATTTCTGCTTCTGCGGCTATCTCTCGAACTGCTACGATGGTATCCGCTTCTGCGATAATCTCTCGATCCACTTCTCTGGTTTCTGCGTCAGCGACTATCTCTCGAGCTGCTGCGATGGTTTCTGCTTCAGCAACTATCTCTTGAGCCTGCATCTTGGCCTCTGTCGACTCGCCGATTCCTATAAAATGAGATTTCCATATGCTGCCTCTAAATGCTCGAATAGGTTCTGTGTTGACAGATACTTGGTAGGTATATCCATCTTCCTGCCTCCTGTCAAATTGTTTTGAACTACGTCTACATTCGTTCTTGGCCATACTGAATTATCCGTTACTACCCGAGGCGCTGTTGATGTTGTCCCTGTCGCCGTTTCTGCTGGTGTGTTGTCAATGTCCACTTGAGGCACCTGAATTCGCACCGGTTCCTCTGTATTTCCATCTTGTTATTCATTTTCTTCTGAATACCACAGAGCATCTTCCAGCTTCCCCGTTCGTATTAAACCTGCCCTAAATAATCTCTCCTGTCTCACGTGTACACCTTATGTTAAGGCATAATTCTTGTAGTCTGGTAGTTATTTCTTGCTCCGACATTCTTCGTATATCTCGTAGTCTACCTCTAAACTCCCTTGACCTCTGCATAATATCTTTTATCTTTGCTGCGTGCCCTTCCATCTTTTCTTCTATCTCGATTGGCTTTCCCAAAACACGAAAAGGGTAGTCGGACTGCTCGTATCGTCAAAAAGGACTAATTTAAGGGTCTGGAAAAATAACTCGATTATTTTAGATAGCTAATCCACATAGATACTGCAACCACAGAAAAATACAACCATAAATAATAAACAAACAATCGTTATGTAATATTGTTACAAGAAAATTTTACAATAATGTACGCTCTGTCAATATGTTGAAGAAGTGTTGCGTGTTGTTCATACGTACGCTAAAATAACTTTAGTGCTACTTCCTATCCCTAGCGTAAAGAACAAAAAAAACGTAGAGTTCCAGTGCTTAATAAAGATAGGAAGAAAAAAACGAATTTCTTTCACACGCATTTACGGCTAAGTCCCGGTCTCTAAAAAAGACTAATAAGGGGAGACCATAGAGTCTCGGTCTTGGATTTAGATGAAACTTTGGGGATCGACTTTTGGAACCTAAAAATAAAATACATAACCCGTAGTTTTATCCAATGGCAATGCTAAAAATTATATATATATATATACTATCAACGTTAATTAAATACGCAGTATCTGCCGTACAAAGGCCCATTGGATAAAACCACGAGTATTGGGCTTCATTTTTAGGTATCAGAAAACCATCCCTAATGTTTCATCAAAATCGGTGACCCCGACTCCATGGTCCCTCCTTGTAAGTTCAGATAGCAAAAAAAAATTAAAGTCCCTACTCCTGAAAATTTTCTAAGTCCAATTTTTGCATTTGCGGCTAAGTCCGACGTTCGCATTTGCAGCTAAGTCCCTGACCTTACTTCCACGGGTAAGTCATACCGGGTTGGTGTACAAAAAATTTTCCTCCTATTACTCGAAGTGGATTGAATTGATCAGTAATGCCCCACGATGGGCACTATTTATGATGTTGTATTTTAATGTTCTAACAACTATCACTATTATTTTATGAGTAAGGCAATGTTTCTCAAATTTTTACTGAAACTTCCAATCATCGCCTTCGACTCCTCGACTCTCACGAGGAGGTTCGCTGATCTCCGCCTGGGCAACGGGCGACACCGCGATGCTCCACTTCAAGTACTGACTTGACCCTTTAAATTTTTTTTATCCTAAATTAGTCACGCAGGAGATCGGGCACTAGCTATTTAATAATTGGTGTAATTTAAGAATAATTTGAAATTTATTTCCTATAATTTATAGCTAGGTTATACACGTAATAATCGTTTGACAAAATCTTGAATTTATTCGTTGACTAATTGCATATCCCCTAATTACCCCGCTATTTTAACCTTAATGCGATATGAAACCCTCAACAATTGTACGTAATATTAACTCGAAAAATAACTACTACAATCACTCGAATCCACAATTTTATTTCACAAATATAATTTCTCTCATACACAGTGATAATCAGTAAATTTGCACGTGGCCGGAACCTCAAGATTGTCTCCCTCGACACTTTTCACACGTACTTTAAACCGAATGCTAACAGAAAAATACAATCAAATAGTCGACTATCTCTGGAACTCTGTCCTGAAATTAAACAAAAATGACTGGCGAAAAACCCTTAACGAATAAAACACAATCTGCCAACACTCCTTCACCAAACTCTCTAAATTTCTGGATAAACAGCAACAATCTAAAGCTGAAAATAAATTAATAATTGGAAAATCTCATCAAGTACATAACTTATTCCATGTAATTTTGCTTAAAATGCCGGACTCTTTGTGGGTAAAGACTCGCTGGTTATTATTAATCCACTCACGTCGAAATATTCTTCAATCGAACAGAGAGATCCTTCCCAGAACAGACTAAGAACTCCCAAGAACTGGAAAAGCTGCTCGCATATATCAATGACGTCTCTCTCACAACTCCTCGTTCTCTAATCTCCAAATAATACTCTGCAAAAATGCTGCTGAAAATAAACGTCATACTAGTGTGAGGTCCTAAGCAGAATGGGCATGGCCAAAGGAATATCGTCCTCTCCTCGTGGCGTTCCCTGCGCTCCAGCAGCCTCTACATTCCTAACTCGATTTTCTATTTCCTTCTCACACGCATGTTGCTTTAGGCGCAAAATCGATTTCCATCCAAGTAGTAACCGGAGATTAAGTTCTACTCGAGTTTATCCCATCATGCATTGCTTCGACTCGACGCGCTTGATTTGAATATAAAAGAGCACCCTCTACACGACGTCACCTATTCCGATAAGACTCCCCGTTACACGATATCCATTGGAAGATACGATAATGGCCGCTTGACTACGGTGGAACAGCCAGCAATACAATTTTCTATGAAAATTCAATATAATTTTACTTTTCTTCGTAATTATGTTTTTAATAATTTGAAGTTCATAGTTCTATGTGATACATAATTTTTTTCAAATGCTATATTTGCATTTCCATGCGCAAGGACGGTTTTGAAAAAATATCAATTGTCATTGATAATTGCTAGTTCTTCCTACATAACCATGTGTGTACTGTCTAAAAATTTATGAAAATTCACAAAAAACTTTCTTTTTAGGTAACAAATACGAGTATAACCACCAATTTAAAAAAATATTTATCATGTAACTTGCAAATTTAAAAAATTTACTATAGGACCATCTTAACACACACTATGCTGGAGTGTCGATCAATTAGAGTAATTGCGAGAGAGATATCAGCGACATCGTAGCGACGGCCTGTAATGAGGGCTTTACTTTTAAAAAACGTTTAAGACGCTGGAAAATATGGTATACCACAAAGTGTAGTGGCTAAGGCTCTTACTGTGGTTGGTCCACACCTTGTCAATAAGGTGGGTGCAGGTAAGGTGGCCACCTACATGAAATCTCATTGTATGCGTTATTCTGTAACTCCTACAGTATATATTTTGTGACAATAGACGTTAAAAGGCGCGGTGATCCCTTGCTAGCGTCGTCTCAATATAAGATAGGCTCATGTTTAAGCGCGGAAGCGTCGAAACTCAGATTTATTAGTACTGCATGCATGTAAAGAAACCACTTTTGTCAGCGTGAGATGAGCGAAAAGAAAATCATACAGTACATAATATTGTAGCTTTTTTAACATACTTTAAGATATATGTGCCAGTTTTTACCGTGGAGTTTATTTTTGATGAGCAAATTGCAACTTTCGTTAAAGTTTATCAGTTGCTAAAGTGACCATACGAATGCATTACAAGGCAAAAGGAAATTGACGGCGATATAAACGTCGATTACTTTTTTTAAATTCCTAGGCCTACTAATCACAAAATAAATAACATATAAAGGAAGTATCTGCTAAACTAATCTTGATTTTTTTAAAACCCTTACTATATGACTTTACCATAAGAACTAATAGATGGCTACTTTACGAAGAGTGTTGGTAAAGTGGTTAATTATTAACTATTTAGAACTTCTTTAGTTAAAATTCAGAGAGTACATTTTTTTGCAAAAAAACTCGTGAAGTATTAGAGTTAAAGGTTCAAATAATATGTTTCAATAGTTTCCGAAGCCGTAGAACTCGATATATATCTACTGGAATCGAAAGTTTCTTAAGGTGGCCACATTACCTGCACCTCGCTTGTATATAACTCTTCTATATCTAGTGGCGTCTGCCCAAGTACTTGGAAGAAAGCAAATCTGCCATTAAAAAAGCATAGTTTACCATCTTTAGTCTCGGATTTTGGACTAATATCGCTTTTCAGTTTTCTGTATAATTTCTTGGAGAAGATTGTCCATAAGCAAATTACAGAGTATTTAGAGGAGGTGGGAATCGTATATATATACACTCGGTTCCGACCCACAGGCTACGTTCTACTTGCTCGAAGAGCTTTACCCAACCCAACCCACAGTGAACTTGCCTCTAGCTCCATTTAGACGTAAAATGTTGAGCTATAACTTTGGGAATTTGTATTCCACATGCACGGGTATGCATCAAAGCAATAAAAGAAATTAATTTTTTGTAAATACATACCCATGCATATGGAATACAAATTCCCAAAGTTATAGCTCAACATTTTACGTCTAAATGGAGCTAGAGGCAAGTTCACTGTGGGTTGGATTGGCTTAAGTTCTTCGAGCAAGTAGAACGTAGCCTGCGGGTCGGAACCGCGTGGCCCAACTTTCTGCTTCCCAAGTCATACAATAGGATTGTATGGCAGAATTTTGTCCATGTGTATTGGACATGTCGAGGAGAGGATAGACCCTTGGCTCTAAAATGTGAAAAAATCTGAAATACTCGTAGGGAAAGGGAAGTTGACACATGTCTTCAAAAAGAAGTTAAATAACAAATACAGATTAGCCATTCGACGTAATAGCGATTTTGTGAAAGGGATGAAAAAACCGACCATAGATACATATAAACATCTGTATTCAACAAATACGTGTGTCATGTATGAGAACTGTCCGCTAGATGCCGAGAACTGATGTAAATGGCATGTTGCTGAGGCCAAAGGACAATGCTTTAACCACCCGACATCTTGACATACTGATGTATAAAAGTATGTACTATACATTTATAAAGGACTTGTTGAACAGCAATTTTCTGCATAGACGATTGAGCGGCCACACTCAAAATCCAAAGAAAAGATTTAAATGCGCTGTTTGGCGTTTAGCTTCAAAGTACCTCAACTCCGGCTTGAGGGCTTATCGAAATCTGATGCTATTAAAAGCTGGTGGAGACTTCAAATGAATGATATTTTTATATCCTTATAATAATGTAACTGCAGAATTGACACAGTCATAGCAGCACCAAAGAGGCTCGAACTGCTAGAAAACTAGAGCAAATAAAAATACCACATTTCTTTGATGAGTGTGATGTCTGTTGTATAGTCCTGGAATCGCTGATTAGCATTACATAGCTGTAAGTATCTGAAAACTTAGAATTTTTATCGAATAACTCGACCAATCGTCAACCAATTAACCTATTTCAGGGATCTACTTATTGTAACAGGTGGGACAATTGTTAATAACAATTGTCCGTGGCTAATAAGCCGTCGGTCGAGCTGCTATCGTACATTAGCTAGCAGAGTACGCAACGCGTACTGGCGTACACTATTGCTCCTACCTGGAGTAAGCCAGCGGCGCAACGCCGCTGAGTTTCTGCCTGGCTGCCGCTGCTCTGGCCGTCCTGCTGCAAAGTTCACTGAACCCCGGTGGATTCAGCTCCGTGCGGAGTCACCTCGCCGCGCGGGTTTTCGCGATCTGTAAGGAGCGCAAAAGCGCGGAAAGCTAATTGTCGCAACGCGCCAATGTAACGGCATTTCGCGCTTGCCTAACTCGGTCGACGAGCAGGCGGGTCGTGGGGAAAATTGACTCACGTGAGTTTAACTTTTAATAATAAAATAGACTATATTCAGCAACAAATAAATTACCAACAATAGATTAATAAATAATGATAACGAAATTAACAACGATTGATTAACAATAATAACAATGAATTTAATAACCGCGCAGACCAAGCGACGGTGCGCGTCCAGCTCGTTCGCTGCTGGACGCGTTGACCTCACGATGGGCTGTACGCGCGCCTGGTGTCACGGTACCTTGGTGTACTCTAGGGTACGGTGCCCACGGTGGGCAGCCCTGTACACCGCTCGCGGTTTGTATAATATCTATACGCGCGGGCTAGCCTTTACTTCGATTATGCGCTCCTCGAGGACGATCGCTCTATCTCTGTCTCTGTCTCTCTTGCTCTCTCTCTCTCTCTCTCTCTCTCTATCTCCTTCTCCGCTTCGCTTCTCTCTCCTCCACTCTCTTCTGGCTACTCGTGGGACGCGCCTCCCACTAGTGGCACAGTGGGGAGATATCTCCGTAAACATTTCACTCCGATTACGGTGACACGGCAACAGGTCGCTCCGCGTGCGCTAGCTTCTACCCGGGAAAATGCCGGCGAGACTCAAACGGCGTTGACGCGCGCGGATCGAACTCTGAATCGATAGTGACGCGCTCGAGGCGTCAGTGCGGCCAGCGTCGCGCCCCCAGTCGCGTTCTCTTTGGGTAACTACCCTGCAGCGCGCGCGTCGCCTATAGTGCGAACGCCGGTTCATGGCCCTCATTTCGTTACATTATACAAAATAGCATTCTCCACCAGATGATCCACGAATATATATAGAATTATTATATTATAAATATTTTATTGCTAAATGACAACTAATTTTTTTGTGCAAAAATAGTATACATTTTCTTAACTCTCAACAAAAATTATTGGATGCTTTTTAATATCGGATCGTGGTTAATCTGGTGCGTACATTCATAATACATGTGAATTTATCTAATTTCTTTTTTATTTCAGACCACCTTAACGGATGCTAGGTTTCCGTCGATTGAGGGTCTCGACGTCGGAGCCGTTATGCACATGCGATGTATACCTATATATATATATATATATATATATATATATATATATATATATATATATATATATATATATATATATATATATATATATATATATATATATATATATATATATATATATATATATATATATATATATATATATATATATATATATGTATTATTACAAAATTCTGTACGTCTTTAAATATATATTTATACATATAAAAAGTTTTAATAGGTTTACATAAATTCTTTCTATCAAGTTGGTAGCAAAAATCCCCAGAAATTACCTCTTTTTTGCCATTTATATGCGATTCTCCCCTTGACATCTAAAAACGTTCTTAATCCTTTTAAGACTTGATTCAGACAGTATCACAGCACCCAGGCTGCCTTACTAAGACTGACGGAAGATATTAGAGATGGAAGCGATAGCAAGAATAAATGTTTAACTATCTTGTTATTACTCAACTTCAGTAAGCTAGACTATACTTAAGTAAAGCTTTCGATACCGTCTTCCCAACCAGACTTCTTAAGAGGCTAATTAGCATAGGTTTCTCTCGTAAAGTAGTCCTATGGGTTAAATCTTATATTACAAGGCGCGTACAAGGAGTATCTGCAAAATACAATGGTCAGTCAGATTGGCTCATTACCAATCTCGAAGTCCCACAGGGGTCGGTTCTATGGCCTTTGCTCTTCATCCTACACATTAATGATCTAGCCAGCGTCTCGGTTTGCGAGTGAGTCAGACATCTTCTTTATGCTGACGATCTTCAAATTTACGTCCGTGTAACGAGAGAGGAGCTGCAAGAAGGCATTGCGTGCTTATAAACAGTAGCACGAGCAGTGTCCGGATCTGCAGCGACAGCCGGTCTCCACCTTAACGTTGGCAAGACCAAATCAATTATATTCGGATCTGTATATAACATTAACTCTTTAGAGGATATGGAGTAGACAGGAATTGAGGTGGAGGCTGGCATATACGTGTCCTTCTCAGATGTTGTAAATAACTTCGGTGTTGTGATGGACTCAAAATTATCATGAAAGCCGCAGGAAGAATATATTATTAATCGAGTAAATCGAGCCTTATATGGTCTTAGATATTTCCGATCCTGCACCACTGAGGCCTTATGCAAACAGCTGATAAGAGCGCTGATTATTGCGAACCTCGGCAACTGCTGTCTAGTGTACCTTGACGTACCTGGAGAACTACAGTCTTGACTGCAATGATTACAGAATTCGCGTGTGAGGTATATCTACTGCATTAAGAGGGATGAGCACATCACGCCCTACAGAAAGCTACTGGGCAAATTTTTTTTGCATTATGCTTTCGAGTTATCTTTTTGTTGCAAAATTGTTTTAATTAAACAAGCAACATTTATCTTGTTTGCTTGCTTAATTATATATATATATATATATATATATATATATATATATATATATATATATATATATATAATTTTAAATAACCAATATTATACGTAATTAGATATATAAAGGACTGCGTAGTAAGTTTGTTTACTATAGGAAAGGTTAATAAATGTACACAGGTACATGTGAAATGAACAAGTCATAATTTATGTTTAACATATCATATGGACATCCGACCTTTAATACCTTTATTTATTTGTGCTTTTATTTTAGTTACAAAAGTAAAGTTTTTGGATATATCTATCCGATTATTCCAAACGCATATACAGTTAATTTCTTTGACTAATCGGAGAGAAAAGAAAATAGAATTGTTATACGCTATTAACATTTAATTATTCATTTATATTTATTATACAAAAGTTGTCTGATCTTGAAAAAGAAAGATTTCTATGTTGTTTATGACTCGAGGTATATTGAACGGAAAATCTAATTTCTGCAACAAATCCATTCACCTGGCATGAATAAGCAATAATAATTTATTTCTTAAAGAAACTCTGTATTAAATTGTTCGTATAGAGTTAACTATGATTTTACTCTTTACCGATTAGAGCGACATAAAAAGAGTTTTGAATAAAACGCACGTGTCCCAGAAAAACGAGAATTCGATATCAAACGACGATGTATTTATTTTTTTGTTACTTGTATTTCTAAACGTAACATTCGTTGTTATACCGACTTATCACCTTATCACCATTTATTGTTATTATGTTAGCCTTGGTGCACATATACGTAATCTCGGTGAATTTGTTTATCGCGGCCGGTTATTTATTTGACAGAGTGAATATATTTTTTCTTTGTTACCAATGATTATTTATTAATGTACGGTCAGCCAACCATACAAATTAGCCACACGCATGGTACGTATGAGATAAATTAAATTATTCCTTTTACAGCTGTACGATCGTGTAGATTAAAATGGTTAGATCGGTAAAGTCAGCTTGCGCCGACTCATGGTTTCGTCTAAATAGATTTATTCCCATGCCGCTACTTAACATCTAAGTATTGTTAGTACACTATATACTTTCCATTAACACACAATGTGCTTTTCTGCATGCTTAGAGGCACGCGGACTTGCACGTTCTCGTACTGTGCTCGGTGTGCTCCCATGCGGATAGTTCTGCAAAAGTTACAGATATGTTTTGGCTTCCTTGGCACTAGAATTTGTATGTACTATTTCTTTGGTAGTTTGACGATGAGTGACCTCTCAGCTCCTTACTGCTGTTTTGCTCTGCTTAGCTCTGCTCTGCTCTCTCCTCGGCTGCTCGATTCTCCGCGCGAATATATAAATATTTTTATAGTTCTGCAACGAGCAATGCGCGCGAAAATTTGAAAATTTGAACATTTGAAAATTTGAAACCTGATGCTGATCTTAGAAACTCCGACCTTGCTGATATTCTTGAACGTCATTCGGCAGGTTTTAAACATCGCATTATTATGGGTGATCTGAACGCAAACATGCTATCAACATCAGCAGAATCAGATTTTATTAGGCAGGTAGCATGTAGCCTTAACATAAAACTAGTTAATCACGGCGCGACTCATCATGCCAAAGAGACTCGCACATGGATAGATGTAATTTTTATTGACAATGACGACGTTATACTTGACTCAAAAAATTTGGTGGCGACCTCTCCAAATCGTCATAACATCACTATTGACCTCCCAACAACTTAGACTCCGATCATAAGTAACTTCTCGTACCGTAATTTTAAGGCAATAAAGCAGAAGAGCTTCTGTCTCTCCTGCAAGACTACGAGTGGTCGTCCATCAATTGTTCGGATGCGGACGTAGACACTCGTTAAAGAATTTCGGCCGAAAAAAGTGTACAACCACCGTGGGTTGGTTCGAAACTTAAGGAGCTATATAACAAGCGTGATGCCTTGCGCCGTCGGTTTCTTCGCACGAGGAATCAAGAAATTTGGCAGGAATGTCAGACTCTGGTGACTCTAGCGGAGGATCGGACGATGAAAGCAAGAGATAACTTCATTCAAAGTAAGAGTTTTGAGGCCCTTGAAAGCGGGAAGGACATCTGGAGAGCTTAGGAGTATTGGACTCTTACGGAGAGCTCGGGAGGAAGTCTATGGTTTCTCTCCGGGTGAACTTAATTTACATTTTGCGGGAGCATCCATTTCTGATAGAGAGCGCGAGTACGATTTAAATGAAATAATGTCGTCAGTTAGTGATGAAGGTTTTACTTTTAGTAAGATAACTTATTCGGATGTGGTCCTAGCTGTCGCGCATTTTTCTTCTCAAGCAAAGGGTGAAAATGGAATTTCCCAAAGTGATATTGCTAAAGCACTTCCAGTCATCGGTCCTTTTCTTGCTGACATTTTTAATGCCTCCCTCTCGAGTGGGATCTTTACCGGTACCTGGAAGAAAGCTCATTTGGTACCGTTAAAAAAGAAGGCCATTCCATCTACAGTCACGGACTTTCGTCCTATTGCCCTTCTTAGCTTTATCTCCAAGGTTCTGGAAAAGATCGTACATGAACAAATGTCAGCTTATTTGTTTTCGAAAGAAATCCTTGATCCCCTTCAGACAGGTTTCCGTCCGCATCATAGTACGCAGACAGCACTACTGAAATTTACTGAAGACATACGATCCGGTATAGATAATAACAAGCGGCTAATTACCACCCTTTTACTATTTAATTTTAGTAAGGCCTTCGACACTATTTCGCCATCCAAGTTGTTGCGCAAGCTGATCAGAATGGGGTTCTCCAGGGGAGTAGTCATGTGGATAAAATCATATATTACAGGGCGTAACCAAAAAGTTGTTACGGCATCCAATGGTAGTTCAGATTGGCTCACAACTAATCTCGGCGTACCACAGGGCTCTCTTTTGGGGCCCCTTCTGCTCAGCCTTTACATTAATGACCTTCAAGAAGTTTTATCGGGCTTTAAAAGTACGAAGGATATTCTTACGGATAGTGTATCGCATTTATTATACGTGGATGATTTGCAAACCTACACTCAAGCTACTTGCGATAACCTTCATCAGGGGATAAGACGCTTGTCGGCTGTGGCCAAAGCAGTGTCGGTGTGGGCTTCTGATAACGCTCTATGTCTCAATGTCGGGAAAACGAAGGCAATTATTTTTGGGTCAGAATCTAACATTAAGAAAGTACA
The DNA here is from genome assembly GCA_949152435.1 of Gastracanthus pulcherrimus. NCBI lineage: Eukaryota > Metazoa > Arthropoda > Insecta > Hymenoptera > Pteromalidae > Gastracanthus > Gastracanthus pulcherrimus. The sequence continues at coordinate 81,151,805 of OX424576.1, forward strand.
GAGTATGGATTTGCCTGGCATAGAGATTCAGGGTAACGTCTTTGTTCCCTTTGTTGACACAGCTACTAACCTCGGTGTAGTCATGGATTCGAAGTTAACATGGAAACCGCGAGTGGATGCAGTTAGCCGAAAGGTTAATAAGGCCCTACATGAGCTTAAATCATTTCAATCCTGCACCACCGAGGCGTTACGCAAACGGCTTGCAAGTGCTCTTGTCCTGTCTCATTTAGATTATTGCTCTTTAGTGTATCTTGATGTATCAGGTGAACTCCCGATGAGACTGCAAAGATTGCAGAATTCATGTGTGAGGTACATATGTGGTGCTAGAAGGTATGAGCATATCAGTCCCTACAGGAGTAAACTTGGCTGGCTTGATCTTGAGGGAAGAAGGGCGTATTTTGCGGCGGTACAACTATACAAAGTTATTCACATGGGTCAACCCACGTATCTTGCAGCCCTTTTTCAAATAAACCAGGCTCGGACCTCTAGTAGGACCGATTCTAGGGAGCTCTCGATTCCATCGTTGCGTACCGATACAGGATTTAAATCTTTTCAATTTCAATGTGCGCGACTGTCTCAGCTGGTCGTCATCATATCGTAGGTCGAATCTGTCTTGAAAAGTGATACCCCTGTTGTTTTTGGGCTTTGCTCCTCGCCCCTGATACATATTCGCCGATTCGCTGTTTTGCATTGTCTCAAAATGGAACCTTGTACTCGTAATCAATTCAGCAACAGTCTCTTGAAGTTCTCTCGCTTGAGTACCGTATTCCTGCTCCAATGCTTGTGTACTTACCATTTCGAGTACTATGGCTCTTGGAACGAGGTATGACGTGCCATTGGATAACGTCATCGTTACTATATTTGAGTTCTCCCGCGCATTCGCAGATTGTCTTGTACCCGTAGAAAATACTGTAGTCGGGGCACTAGTTTTACTCGTACCCCGTGAGCCAGTTGCAGTAGCAGTTGTATTTGTACTTTTAGTACTCGTTACTGCTAGCATACTTGGTGGTACTGTGGCACTAAGCAACTCGATTTCCCACAGTGTCAGTACCATTGCTGGTGGTAGTGGTAGTGGAGTAGGCAGTTCATATGCCGGTTGTATACTTATTTCTGTAGGTAGTGTATGTCATGGACATATTCACTGAACTCATCTGACTGGAGCTGTTTGCTATTGGAGAAAAATCGCTTGGTAAGCCTATTTCTGTTCGGTTTCTTGTCAAATATTGCTGTCTACCTAGAATTCCGGTCGGCGTCCTATTGATAAATTTTGCATTCGCTAATACTTCGTCGAGCTTCTCTTCTCGACGAGTTTTCTGCTCTTCAATGTTTGTTTTATCTAAGCTATCTATGAAATCGGTCGCTGTGTAGTCGCCCCGCAAGCATCTATATATTCTATCGCTTTTCGCAAATTGTTTGCCAACGCTTTTTAATTCGAGCCTATTTAAAAGAATATCCAACTCTTGTCCGTCTCAACGTAGAATCCACGTTTGGATCTCGGTTCCTACCGTCTCATCAAAGGAGATGTCGAGTTGATTCCCCATTTTTTTGTGTTATAATTGTATTTTGACTTTGCGCAGGATCCAAAAAAAAATTTTAAATTCGAGTATTATTACGTTTTAAATTTTAAACTCAAGTTATTAATTCAAAATTTCAATACTAAAATAAAGTTTACTTATTTTCATCAAGTAGATTAATGTACCCAAAAAACAGCGTTTGTAACGCAAAAATGAAGAAAAATTGTTTCTTTCGGTATATTTTATCAACACCGGATTGCGTAAATCGCTTATCCAGTAATTATTATTTAGTAATTATTAATCATAAAATACTAATCAAATACACAAGCATTAACACTGAAAGAATACTGTTTTTATCTAATATCAATTTGAATTAACTAACTTGGTATATTCTAGAGAACAGGAAAGATGTATATATGCACACTGTGCACGCTGCGTGTGCGCTCTCGCAGGCTCGAAACGGAGCGAGAACCTCCCGAGTGAACAAGAGATAATGAGACAGGAGAGCCGTGATGCCGAAATAACACACATACATTACTTCCTCGGCATCGGATCGCGCTCGCTCTCGAGGAAGCTACTAGTTAGATTGCCCTATCCTCGGCGAAGCTCGCACTTATCGCCCACAACCTGTAGACACTGCCGTTTCGCACAATCACGATCTCCACGTTGTTCTCTCTCACTGTAGCTGTTACACCGGGCAGGTTCGCACGCGCTCGCAAAATCTCGTCTTCAGATCTGCTCGGTAGCCCAAGCGTATCTACTCGATAGTACTCGCGGTTCGCGCCCCCCGCGGTCTACCTATACTCTCCCTCTTTCTCTCACCTTTCATCGGCTTCCTCTTTGTCTTATGTCGCCGCTGAAGATGCCTGTAACAGCTGTAGTATTAATACATGGTTTATATATGTGTGTGAGAGAGAGAGAGAGAGAGAGAGAGAGCATGTGACGAGGTATAATTACCCGTCACAAAGTAGACACAAATAACTCGAATCTTTTAAATGCTCACTATGATACTAAATAAATAAATACACTATGATACTTATCACATTTAATGAATTTGTTATGAAGATACACCATTTTCCATCCACTCTTTATACTGTTAAAACTAAATATTTAACCGCTGATAGAAGTAAGCTTGGAATTGTCTGCATCGGTAAAATAGATAACGTCCTATATGAAATCGCAGTACTAATAAAATTATAAGTTAAGGTCTTTAAATTTTTTATTTGACGTTATTAGTGCCTAAAATTTCATTTTTTAGTAGTAAACACCCTATAAATCAAGAATACATTAAAAAATGGATGTTTTTTTATAATTTATAAGGATCATATCCTCTTAAAAAATATGTTCCTGAAGTTTCAATAATTTTTTTAATTTTTGTATGCGCGAGGATCAATTTATGTCCAAATACAGGACTTTGAGAAGACCATTTATCAAATTAAAGGTGCCTATGACTCCCAAAAAAACTTTGATTTACATAATTTTTTATTTTATACATATAATAGTATTATCAAATAAACGAAATGGTTTCCAATGTTAAACAGATGAAAAAATGAATATTAGTAATGGAAAGAAAATCAATAGAAAGTTTTCTCAAAATCATAGAAAAACACCGGCGCGCGACCTTAATCTATATCATAAGTGAAAGTTACAAATATTTGAATATGTCAGAAGCCCTGAACAAAAGACAATTCAGGAGTCTGTGAAATGGGAATTTTGATATACGCTCATTGAGATCACTTATATGTAGTACAATGAAGATCAGTATAATACTTCTTTTAATCTACTGGCCCCCGCTTCAATTATGAACTGATTATAATATGATACTTTTACTTATGTTTTAATAACCACACTGACAATAAATATTTTTTACAGTTGTTAATAATTAAAGCAAAGGCTAGAAAATAAAAGGAAATAATACCAATATCCATAGTGCTATACTACAAGTAATAATAATGATATAAACATTCGCCTGAAAAAATTAGTTAAGGTATAAGAAAATAACACAGTTTTTTTTTTATTTTTTCTTGTTTTATCATAGATTATTGAATAACAATCCATTTTTTTGTAGTAATTTTAACTTAAGCTTTATGATACCCAAATTAAATTTTTCTGGGATAATTTGGAATGATTCTTATCAAAATTCCAGATTCAGAAATGCGTGAATCTTTTATGTTTAGAGCTTCTTAGGTACAATGTCTTTAAACAACTACAATAAAATTCAACAACGGTAGTTGCAAACAGAGTATGGATATATATCCGAGCCATTCTTTTTTAGTGAGCAATCCTATAGCACTTGCTATACAATATACTTTCCGATATCTTAAACCAAATACTTTGACTAGGGAGAGATGTTATCAGCTCTCGTAATGCATATTATGGTGGTTTATACCTCAGTATGTACATGAAATACAAAAGTTTCTATAATAATATGTTCTCATATCATATATGAGAAATGATATAATATAAAACAAGGACTATTCAAGCAATGAAAGAAACTTAGTTCAACTAAGTTTTCATACTGCGAAAGCATGGTTATTGTCAACTATAAAATGACTTGACATATTACTGAAGACTTTTTAATTTTTTGTCTGATTTTAATTTTGAAGTCCTTATTAAATTTCTTGAAATATTTTAGGGGGACTTGCCCGTACAAAATTTGAAAAAACTTCAAAACCTGCAAAGTTACAGCCCATAGCTTAGGCCAACCTCGATTGGCATTTATAAATTTCAACTTGAATCATTTGTAGGAAGCTTTCAATAATTTCAAGCATCGATATTTTATTAAAAATACATATATACCATCTTTGAATTTGTAAATTATTTATCTTTTGTAACAGTTCAACAAATAATTTTAAGAACCTTCGAGCGTTATTTAACGTTTTTTTTTAGCGTCGCAACGCGCCAATGTAACGGCTTTTCGCGTTTGCCTAACTCGGTCGAGGAGTAGGCGGGTCGTGGGGAAAATTGATTCACGCGAGTTTAACTTTTAATAATAAAATAGACTATATTCAGCAACAAATAAATTAACAACAATAGATCAATAAATAATGATAACAAAATTAACAACGATAGATTAATAAGAATAACAATTAGAATTTAATAACCGCGCAGACCAAGCGACGGTGCGCATCCAGCTCGTTCGCTGCTGGATGCGTTGCCCTCACGATGGGCCGTACGCGCGCCTGGTGTCACGACACCATGGTGTACTCAAGGGCGCGGTGCCCACGGTGGGCAGCCCTGTACACTGCTCGCGGTTTGTATAATATCTATACCCGCTGGTTAGCCTTACCTCGATTATGCGTTCCTCGAGGACGATCGCTCTATCTCTGTCTCTGTCTCTCTCACTCTCTCTCTCTCTCTATCTCCTTCTCCGCTTCGCTTCTCTCTCCTCCACTCTCTTCTGGCTACTTCGGAGGCTCCTCCAGTGTTATCTCTCCTTCTGGACGAGAATCGCCTGGCTTCTTTTGGACGTCCACATCCTCCGTCGTAGTCTCGGCTACGACGGGAAGTGTTTCTGCGGGGACCGGTTTCTCGTTAGGAGTGGCTTTGGTCCTTGCTAGCCGCTCCCTTGCTCGTTTCCCGAGCATTTAGGGCAATGCTTCCGCATGAACCCTATCTCTCCGCAGCCGTAGCATTTCATTGGCTGCGTGGGGTCAAACCTTGGTTTACTCCCTCTTGGCGGGGTGCCAGGAGGTTGCGACCTTTTGGCTCCTCATCCCGTTCGAGTTGACGACCCAATCGGTTCTCCCCCTTTGTCGGGCGCTTTGGGGTCCGTTCTGGTCCCCCAGCCCTTTTCGCTGCTGGGAACGGCGCCTTTGTCCGACATGTTTAGCCGAAACTGGCTCAGTTTCTCGTCTAACATTTTGGCAAACATTGCCGTGATATCAGATGTCGAAGGTTGTGGTTCTTTCTTCGAAATGGCAGATACTTCCGCTTTCTGTTTCTTTGCCCCTTGAGTGGGTTTATACGCCATCTCGGGTAACAAAGAAGCTTCCGGAGGCGGGGGCAAACGTATGATTTTCTCTCGTTCCAACGTTTGCTCGGCATCTGAGGCGACGTCCAGCAGTGTTTCCACGCTAGTGATCTCGCACCTGCGGACCATTTTCTGTAGGTCCGACCGCATGTTTCGGTGTAGCAAGTCTAATTCCTGACTATACTGAAGCCTCGGCGATAATTTGTTCATTATGCCGATGAGGCACGTGAGGTAGTCTCGGACCAGTTCATCTGGTCCTTGTGTCCTTAGGTTGGCTTGATTCCATAGCCTCTGTTGGTATTGACGACTTGTATCATACCATCGCCTGGCTGAAGTGGTGAAGTCATTTCAAGTCCGCCACTTCGTTCGGTTATTCCTATATCAGGTCGCTGCGTTGTCTGTGAAGAGTTCAGAAAGCGCTGCCAGAAGCTCATCACCCGTTAGATTGCTCAATGCGTTTCAATCCTCGATCCGCGCCAGGAATGCGTCTATACTCTGGTTCTTGCTGCCAGATAACCTGACGTTCCATTCCCTTACTAGTTGACCTACATCTTTATTCGAACCGAACCTAGACGTTCCGTCCAAACTTCCTGGTGCGAATCTTGGGCTTGAGGTGTTTCCAGGATTGCCACTCTTACGCACATCTGGTCGATCTCTTGGCAGCTGATGGTCATCGCTTATAGTCGTTCTTCGACTATCTGCCCCCTCCCAGGCGCTGCGTACGGTAATAGGTGGCGCCGTTGTAGCTGGAGAATCGTCCAGATGCGTATCACCGTGTATTGTGAACGTGTCTTGGAAATTCATATGTCCCGGGCGTCTGGTTTCCTCGTTTCTTGTACTTGACAGAATCTGATCTCGCTTCAGGGTGTCTACTTGCCGTTGAAGCAACTTGACCTGTGTGAGCAGTTCTGTCAATACGAACGATATATCCTGTGCTATTTGGAATTAGGTTCCTTGTGCTGACACTAGCGTAATCATCTGCTCAATTGGCTGTGTGGCCGACTCCATCGTTTGTTCAGCGGCTGTTGTCTCGTTGGTTGGTGGTGTCGTTTCGTGACCTCTGGAGGCCCACGAAGCGACAGTGCAAGGTTTCTGAGCACGTTCGTGTCTGTGATCAGATTTTCCAGGCTGTGCGCGTTTGCTTGGCCTGTCTGCGTGCCATCTTGAATATCGGCCGCTATTGTTTCGTCGATGAACTGGCGCCTGCGTCGAGCTCTGACATTGATGGTCTCGCCCTCTTCATCGTCTTGTTCCACGAAATCGTTGCACTGTGCGAAGTAGTTGCCCTCTGTGGACATCTTCAACTGAGAGAGTGTTTCGTATAGCTGCTGACCACTCAGTTCCGTCAGCCACGTCTCTACAGCTGTCTCTGTTGTGATGGACATTCTGATCTTCTATAGATTGCTGACTTCGCTCGCAATTACCTATATGTTTCTCGCCACGCGAGATTTTCGATTTCGCTTTTATACGCAAGTGTGTGCAAGTGTATTATATTTCGTATAAATTAAAAAATCGTATACACTTAAGGTCCGAGAAAAATTTCGCAATTAAATCTTTCTCGGTTGAGCAGAGTGTCAGACTGATCTTTGTTACGCTTTTCTCAGAGCGTTCTGTTTCGCAATATCGTCTTTGTACTATTTTCTTAACTAATCACGGGTTTCTTTTTCCTATTTCGATCTATGCAAGTATTCGGAATCGAATCTCGCTTCAAACCGGTGATTTTAATTGATTTTCTCAATTTTCGTTTTGACCCGGTAACCTCGAGTGACCGGGTTCAAATCTCGTTTTGCAAATTAGAAATGTATGTGGGATGTAACGCAAAAATTTTCAAAACAAAAAATCAGTTTAGCAATCGTTTAAAAAAAAAATTTTGTCTCAGAAAAAAAAAAATTTAAAAACTGCTAATTCGAATTATTCTGAAAACTTTAAAAATTCGAACCTTCAAAACTACAAACCACTAAGAATTTGAAAATCTAAGAAAAAAAAAAAATTTAAAGGATTTGAAAACTTCAAAAACCTCGAAAAATCCTCAAAAATTAAAAAATTCTAAAATATAAAAAAAATTTAAATATTCTAAAATTTGAAAATTTTAAAAATTTAAAAATTAGAAAATTTAAAAAAAAATTAAAAATTTTGAAAACCTAAAAATTAAAAATTTTGAAAACCAAAAATTTAAAGTCTTAAAAGTCCCAAAAAAATACGAAACCCTCGAAAATAAATCCAAAAAATTTTTCCAAGAATTCGAAAATCCAATGTCCATAAATTTCCACAATCCAAAACAAAACGAAAAATCTGAAAATTTAAAACTTCAAAAATTTAAAAGCTTAGAAAATATATATCTTTCAAAATAAAATCCAAAAAAAAAAAATTAAAAGTTCAAAAATTCAGAAATTATGGAAATTAAAAAAAATCAAAAAACAAATTAAAAATAAAAAAAATGATTTTTGCAATTATTGTTTATTAATAGTTAATAAACAATAATTTCTCTTTGAATTTAATCGTGAAAAAGAAATTAAAAAAAAAAATATTGTAGAAGCGGGTCCCTGTGTCGCGTACGTGCCGCGTACATGTCGCGTACGCGTACATGCCCACTGCTCAGCCGCGCTACTCTACTATTTTCCACACACACTTCTCTGCCGTGATTAGTTATTTTTGCTGTGACTCGCCTTAAATAATTATTTCGCTTTTGCTTAGCCTGATCATTAGTTATAATCGAAAATTGTTAACTAATTATTAATAAACTATCTCCGATATTTTAGTCAGAGCAAAAATAATCTTATGTAATATTTATTTATTCGCACTCTCTGCTCACCTACCTCGCACACACTTTTGTACAATTGGGTGTGCCGCTTTTTCGCTCGATTCGCGTACGCGTGCTTGGCCTGCTTACACGTTCAAATAAAAATTTTTAAGTCGTTTTAAATTTATTAATACATGTTAAATATGTTGAAATATTTTCCGTTAATTATTAATTAACTGCTTGAGTAATATCGGAAGGGCGCCATCTGTAACAGGTGGGACAATTGTTAATAACAATTGTCCGTGGCTAATAAGCCGTCGGCCGAGCTGCTATCGTGCATTAGCTAGCACAGCACGCAACGCGTACTAGCGTACACTATTGCTCCTACCTGGAGTAAGCCAGCGGCGCAGCGCCGCTGAGCTTCTGCCTGACTGCCGCTGCTCTGGCCGTCCTGCTGCAAAGTTCACTGAATCCCGGTGGATTCAGCTCCGTGCGGAGTCACCTCGACGCACGGGTTTTCGCGATCTGTAAGGAGCGCAAAAACGCGAGAAGCTAATTGTCGCAACGCGCCAATGTAACGGCTTCTCGCGCCTGCCTAACTTGGTCGAGGAGCAGGCGGGTCGTGGGGAAAATTGATTCACGCGAGTTTAACTTTTAATAATAAAATAGACTATATTCAGCAACAAATAAATTAACAACAATAGATCAATAAATAATGATAACAAAATTAACAACGATAGATTAATAAGAATAACAATTAGAATTTAATAACCGCGCAGACCAAGCGACGGTGCGCGTCCAGCTCGTTCGCTGCTGGATGCGTTGCCCTCACGATGGGCCGTACGCGCGCCTGGTGTCACGACACCATGGTGTACTCAAGGGCGCGGTGCCCACGGTGGGCAGCCCTGTACACTGCTCGCGGTTTGTATAATATCTATACCCGCTGGTTAGCCTTACCTCGATTATGCGTTCCTCGAGGACGATCGCTCTATCTCTGTCTCTGTCTCTCTCGCTCTCTCTCTCTCTCTCTCTCTATCTCCTTCTCCGCTTCGCTTCTCTCTCCTCCACTCTCTTCTGGCTACTCGTGGGACGCGCCTCCACACTAGTGGCACAGTGGGGAGATATCTTCGTAAACACTTCACTCCGATTACGGCGTCGCGGCAACAGGTCGCTCCGCGTGCGCTATCTTCTACGCGGGAGAATGCCGGCGAGAGTCTTACGGCGTTGACGCACGCGGATCGAACTCTGAATCGATAGTGACGCGCTCCTGGCGTCAGCGCGGCCAGCGCCGCGCCCCCAGTCGCGTTCTCTTTGGCTAACTACCCTGCTGCGCGCGCGTCGCCTATAATGCGAACGCCGGTACATGGCCCTCATTTCGTTACAATGTATTTACAACAAATTAATCATAATATATCTGACATGTCAAAAAAATAGAAAATCTGAAACACAAAAATCGAGAAATCGAGAAATTGTTATAAAACAAAAACAAATCGATGAATCTTGAAATTTCTTTTGGATTTTGAATTTTCATTTGAAAACGAAAACAATAATCCAAAACCCCAAAAGAAATATTTTTCTGCAGCCTTCCTTTAAGATGGCTAGTAAAATAAAATATTTCTACAGTTTTTACTTTTATCATTTGATACTTACATATCATATTTGTACTGGTATTGTGAAGTTATAATTAAATTTTCAGCCATTTACCTCTCTTAGATTTATAGTTGTCCTTGAAAGTGTGTTAAATTTAAATAAAAATAGTGTTACGAGAACGGTCATCCTGACGCACATCTAATTTTTCAACCTGGATCCAATTTTTAGGATATGTTCTTTAAAGTATATACAATAAAGTATGCACACATTTAGAAATTGAAAATAATATATATATATATATACTCTTTTACAATATTCCTACAATCTGCTGATGTAACATAGATATATGAGACATAATATAAGAATAAATTTATAATCTAGATCATGAAACGAATACTAAAAAATGAGAATTACGCTCTACCCGAAAGAAATATGCGAGGAAATATCATCAATATGTTTCATGTATGCGTGTTGTAATAAAGGATTCATTAACAGTTTATATTTACCATATGAAATTATTAGCTACAGAGCAGAACTCCTTCCTTATCGATCGTGATTGTTAACCTTTTCACGGCTACTTTTTGTAAACAAATGTTTTCTTTTACATTTATTTCGCAATGCCGAAAGTTGCAGGAACGCACAATGAAAATCGCGGAAAGATTTGTCTATTCTGTTTAAAAAAGGAAAGTCGAAATGACAGTAAAACAATGGTGAAGATATTTCATAATGAAAAGCTTGAAGCTCTTATAAATAGTGTATTTATATATAATGCTGACGACGAGTGGTTACCCAATGGGTTATGTTATGCGTGTAGGATTGCGTTGTATAAGTGTTAAAATGGTTCATGCAAAATAGTAAAGCCTCCAGATCTATCACAATTTAAACGTTCTCGAATGAATATCAAATACTCGAACGATTCACGATATCGTTCGAGTATTTACTGTTTAGTATTTTAAATACTTAAATCTAGTTTATTTAAAAAGGGCCCGACAAAAAATTTGGATTTTGGGCTTAAAATTCTTATAACGGGTCCTACTTTCATATAAAAATAAATCTCATGTGGTATAACTTTCGGGTTGAAGGTGCTTCAGACCCACCGTGCGCTGCTGACGATGTGCTAGACGGATTGTCAGCAGGGAACACCGTTGCCCGGGAGTTCTCACCAACAGAAGTCGATGGTGAAGCAAGCAGATCACCGGTGACCACTACACAGAGCGGAGCTCCTGCGTCTAGAAATAAACTAGCTACACCACACCTGCCGTCTCTTCGTTGCCCTGCTCACAGAGTACACCCCCAGCACCCCTCTTTGTTTGTAACAATGTATTAATTTACGTATTTCAGAAAGTGAATAATAATTTTTTGCTTTTAGTTTTGCAGGTTCAATACTGTATCATACTAGTTAGATATATTCTAAAAGTTATTGATATGTAAAATATATTTATAATTAATAGTTTTCTAAAATTATGGTGAGTTTATTTAAAGCCACTATTTTGATAAAAACTCTGTTCGCTCACTAATTTGTTTATTAAACTTTAATTTTATCCTGGCGCACACCAAATTAATGAATCCAGCTAAAATTTTAGGAGAATATTCTTCAAAGTATTTAGAATAAAAGTGTGTATTCTGTTTTTTAAATTATTTCGAACAACTTTATTATTTGAAGCCATTAGACGTAGAATTGTTGTAAAACTAGTGTTTTTTAAGCAAAATTATAAATCAATAATGTTTTATTTTTTAAGAATTAATAATAAAATTTAGAGAAAATCAGTGTGCATACTTTATTGTATATACTTTAAAGAACATATCCTAAAAATTGGATCCAGGTTGAAAAATTAGGTGTGCACCAGGATGACCGTTCTCGTAGCACTATTTTTATTTAAATTTAACACACTTTCAAGGACAACTATAAATCTAAGAGAGGTAAATGGCTGAAAATTTAATTATAACTTCACAATATCAGTACGAATAAGATATGTAAGTATCAATTGATAAAAGTCAAAACTGTAGAAAAATTTTATTTTACTAGCCATCTTAAAGGAAGGCTGCAGAAAAATATTTCTTTTGGTTTTTTTGGATTAATGTTTTCGTTTTCAAATGAAAATTCAACATCAAAAAGAAATTTCAAGTTTCATCGATTTGATTTTGTTTTATAACAATTTCTTGATTTCTCGATTTTTGAGTTTCAGATTCACGATATCGTTCGAGTATTTGATATTCATTCGAGAACGTTTAAATTGTGATAAATCTGGAGGCTGTACTATTTTGCATGAACCATTTTTATACTTATACAACGCAATCCTACATGCACAACATAACCCATTAGGTAACCACTCGTCGTCAGCATTATATATAAATACACTATTTATAAGAGCTTCAAGCTTTCCATTATGAAATATCTTCACCATTGTTTTACTGTCATTTCGACTTTCCTTTTTTAAACAGAATAAACAAATCTTTCCGCGATTTTCATTGTGCGTTCCTGCAACTTTCGGCATTGCGAAATGAATGTAAAAGAAAACATTTGTTTACAAAAAGTAGCCGTGAAAAGATTAACAATCACGATCGATAAGGAAGGAGTTCTGCTCTGTAGCTAATAATTTCATATGGTAAATATAAACTGTTAATGAATACTTTATTACAACACGCATACATGAAACATATTGATGATATTTCCTCGCATATTTCTTTCGGGTAGAGCGTAATTCTCATTTTTTTAGTATTCGTTTCCTGATCTAGATTATAAATTTATTCTTATATTATGTCTAATATATCTATGTTACATCAGTAGATTGTAGGAATATTATAAAAGAGTGTATATATATATATATATTATTTTTAATTTCTAAACGTTTTCATGCGTGCATTTGTTTGTTTTAGTATTTTAAATACTTTAATCCAGTTTGTTTAAAAAGGGCCCGACAAAAAATTTGGATTTTGGGCTTAAAATTCTTATGACGGGTCCTACTTTCATATAAAAATAAATCTCATGTGGTATAACTTTCGGGTTGAAGGTGCTTCAGACCCACCGTGAGCGGCAACCGGAGCCGTCTTCGGAAAGCCTAGTGCTGATTCGTGAAACGTCCAGACCGTGTGGACAGATGCCCTCGTCACCCGAAAAAACGGGGCTAACTCGAACGGCCGCACCGCTAATGCTGGTCGGTTTGAGCGCCGGTGTGCGCGATCCGTGATAGTGTATGAGTTTACTTTATTTTCATTTAGTATCGTAGGATGCTAGTGCTTGCTCATAGAAAAAGAAGCGCAATGTCCCTACGCATTGGATTTCTATCCAACCCCTCATTAACTCTGTAAGAGTTGAAAATTTGCATGTTTAGTTTATATGTGTTCGTGTAGGTGCGGATGTTGTTTTAGGTGTCAGCCGCTGCTCCCTTACATGTTTTAGAGAAACGGAGCTCCTAAATACAAATATTTCTTAGAATTCTAGTAGTACAAAATGTTTTCTATTTTTTTTTTTTTTTAAATCGATTATACAATAGAAACATCTTTGATATTTAATTTGTTTCAAATATTTTCTCTTACCTTTTAAAGAGTGATCAAAAATATAATATTGCAATAATACGGCTTGCTTTACAGTAATTGAATACGGTAAAGTTCTATAAAAAGAATAAGAGAAAAAAAATAGAAGCGTTACATAGTATGCACTTGTGTGAATATTCGTACTATATTATTATAGATTTTATAAAACAAAATTATATGAAAATAGGATTATATAGCATGATTATTTCTAGAATTACTTAAGTTAGGAAAACATGCATTGTACAGCTTGACTTTTCTTTTTTATAATTTCGCAACGAATGCTTTAAATTTGCACCATCCCTGATAAGGGAGAGGGCGAGACGAGCGGCTACGAGGATCGGTCCGAATGCGATACGCGTTTTGATGGCGTTCATCCGACATGCAAGTATGGAGACTCTCAAAACAAAAATTTCTTTCTTTTTATTTATTTATCGTTTTGACGACGTTGCGCAAATTTTCGCGAAGTGTCGCACGCCCTTTTATTTTAGAATTTTATTCCGATTTTTTTAAATTTTATTTTTAAGCGCAGTAAATCGACGCGTTTATGTTGAAAATTTATATTGTATAATATCAGCTCAGAGGCAAAGTTAACTCTGGCCTGATTGATCCGTATATATTTTTGAAAACAGTGTCAGCCGCGAAAAAATCGTTAAATAATAAAGGATTTGTTGCTCTAATATGTGCTATGACTGCTAGTATTCCAAGCTTCGTCCGTTTTTGACTCTACAGTGATTGGTCGCGGATATAATGTACATCTCTATATAATGTAATATCTCTGGTCGCTTTCTAGCTCCCTACACAAGCCTCTGTCTCGTGTTTTCTAGGCTCAATTTTCAGCAGTGCTGTAGGTGTTCTATAGGCCTCGGCCTAATAGCGACGGGTCTCAAGCTCCATGTAAAAGCGTCTACCCGAATATTCTAGGTTCGATTTTCCGCAGAACTTAATAGGTACTCTATAGGTTCCGAATAAGCGTTGTGCAAATAGAGAATCTCGTGCTCTATTGGAATGCGGCGTATTGTCGTGTTGATTTCATAGTCTCTACACACTGATACTCAGGCTGAGGGACCAAGCCCTAAATTTTGCCTCGCTTTTGTCGGTGCACAGAAGCTTCGCGCTCAACCGCTTGCCAAACATTTGATGGTAGCAGGTGTCAGAGCCTTTCTAGTTCCCTGTAAAAGCATCTACCCGAGTATTCTAGGCTCGATTTCCAGTACAACTTCACAGGTGCACTATAGGCTCCGAATAAGCATTGGACAAATAGAGAATCTTGTGCTCTATTGAAATGCGGCGTATGGTCGTGTGGCTTTCATAGACTTACTGAGATAAGAATAAAATTTAAATATAGAAGATTTTGCAGCTTAATATTACGATTTGAAAATTTTGCATCCCGTCTAGATCTCTCGCACTCAGTATAAACCAAATGAGTTTACTAGTTGAAACATAGGATAAAAAGTATAAAATAAAGTAGAATAAAATAGAAATAGAATAGATGGAAATAGAATAAATCATGCTATTAATTTTGTCGGAATTCATTTACTTCAGGATACTCGGTATGTGCCGAGCACGTATCTCTGCGAGTTCGAGTTACAAGCGCTCGTCGGTCACATCTTCTTTCGCGCCGAATTCTTATGTTCTTCCGATCGTTTATTCGTTTTTCTTTTACCGTTTTTTTCGAATGTTAAACCTTTACTATTCATTTACTCTTTACACGGTGCGTCCGGTACCGCGTAAAAAAACGGTAAAAACGAATCAGGCTGGAGACTTTCATATATTTTAAAACAGCGCGATTATTTCGCGTCAAAAAGAATAGTTAAATTATTATTTAAGATATTAACTACCCGTTTTTCTCAGCTTGTTAGATAAAATCAACTATCGTCGAACACGTAGCGTACCTTTTTTCACATAATTAGTTATACTTATCAAACATTTGTCTATTCTGCAGCAATTTGAAATTATGATTTATTAAAAAAATTTGCGACTTATTTGCTGCTACACTTAGGAGTCCTCAGGATGCGCAGAGACCTGGTTAGCAAAATGCTGCTAAGGTCTAAGTGTCTGGAGACTCTGACCTATCGTCTCATTGCAGCCTACGTCTACGCTGAACACTTATCTTAAGTGCGCTGAAAAATTCATATCAGATAAAGTTAGCGACCGTTTTGAGTTCATGCGTGGCCGCCACAGGACTGTCAACCGAAGAAAACCACTGTTAATCTTGAATTACCGAACATCGGATCCGATCGAAGGTCCGACAGCGCAGCCTCGCCTGTTTCCGCGTCATTTTACGTACATGGGCTCATCCTTAACTTTCGAGGGCAGTACGATACAAGTCGTGCATACATTAGGCTTTAGGTTGCTTAAATTGACCCCCTCACCGGCGTTAGTCAATCAGGTCTCAACCATCGTATGTCTTATGAAGACGATGCGAACCCTGCAGCTTAATTACTGCTAGCCTTAACATGTGAGCCGTCCCAAAGTTAATTTTGGCTTCTTACGCTATGACCGAACAATCAGAAGTTCGATCTATGTTATGACCACTGCGGAATCCGTGAAAAGAAAAAACAATTTGCTTTTTATTTTTCCTTCGAGTAAAGGTAGATCACCGTAATTATCGGTAGCCGCTGGCCCGCAGTCACAGACGAATTCAGACTGATTTAATTTTTCGGCTGTTTTTTGTAAAAAGTTTTTTTTTTCTTAATTAAACTTTAAAATCATACTGTAAATTCATAATTTTAATCGGCTATTTGTACTTTTTACTTTTTACTTTATGGTTATTATAACACGCACGAAATTCTCCCTTTATTCTCCGCCTGTAACACGGCCTATATTAAACAGCGCAATCAGCTACGTATTCAAGTTATTTTTTAATTTTATTCATGTATCTCTTATATCACGCGAAGATGGCCTTTCTCATAACCTAATTCGCTGAGGAAGAAGTGAATGTCGTTATTGTGTACCCAAATGGATGCATAGCCAATATTACTCGGAGGCGATCGAGTAATCTATTAGGATCACCCCAATCGTCAAATCGACAACTATGATCTCTACTTATCCATTCCTGATATGAATCTTCCATATTTGATAGTTCATTAGAAAAAAAATTCGATTGTAATTTTGATGAACTAGTAGCAATCATATGAGTACTAACATGCGTGGATGGAATAGATTTATCTACACTGCTATCAATGACTCGTGGAGAATTTCCAGTCAGAGATTCTTCGGATTCGTCACAAGTTGCATCTGCAAAATAAATATTGCGAATCTTATACTTTGAAGTCCTATGATATCTTGCAGAATTAATAGGCGTTGTTTAATTAAATTCCAACAGTGTATGATCGAATCAATCTTTCTGATCTCTTCTCGGATTTTTAAATAATTCTGATTTATTTAATTGTCTGTTGAAAGATGGTTCATACACTAACTTTGAGGATCTAGCAATTGTATGATTGGTGGTAGAATTGGATGTACATGAATCAGCTATACTGTTATCCTGTAGTTAGGTTTTTAACCAAAGACTCTTCACACTTCTCAGACTGATCGGGAAGATAAACTTCGGACTATGGATTAAATTTTTGAATCTTAGTCTTTGGAGAACTTTGATTCACTACTATAGAATAGGAGAAAGGTTTTCATTGTGAACTAATGTATTTGAGCGTTGTTTCTATTTCATTTTGATTCAACATCTTGCATTTTAATTCAATTACCTTCATTAAATTGAGTTTTTGGTTGCAAGTATCTTTCTATTGTTGGAAATCGAATATATCGTCTCGTGAAATTGGATCTAGATGTTTATTAATTACCTGTATAGTATCGGTAGGTGGAGTATGATTATGCCCATCATAACAACTGATGAGTTTGATACCTTTTGCTTCGGCACAACTCGAGCATCCATGAAATTTATAAAATTTACATTTCCCGTATACTTTTCCAGACCGAACTCTATCCTTATAAAAAATGTTACCATCGATTAGAAGTTGGTCTTCACCTTTCGAACTTTCCTGAAATTCAACAAGCATTTTGCTGGAAATTAATGTTTTATGGTTCGATAGCTATATATATATATATATATATATACATATATTCGTGTAAATAGGGAAAGAGTACACTAGCACACGGGCCACTGCTCTTGTGTTCTCGCAGAAAAAAACGGGATGAAAATATACCGCGTGAACGAGTAATAATAATTTTTCATTTCATTTCGACATTATATTATAAATAATATCACATCAATTTGTTATTGTAAAAGCACAGTATATTCATAAAATAAAAACGCTTTCGGACTCAATAAGAACAAAACCAGGTGAGATACATTACTGAATAATCAAAATTATGTTTGTCAGGTACATATATAATTTCACTTTGGTAATATCTATCACGTCATTGTTTATAGTGAAAATACACGCATACTCACAAATTTTCATACACGCATCAATAGCCGTACGTCAAACTCACAAATTTTCATACACGCATCAATAGCCGTACGTCAAACTCACAAATTTTCATACACGCATCAATAGCCGTACGTCAAACTCACAAATAAATACAATCACTTGAATAACATGAAAATAAAACAAATAAATAAATAAATAAATATAACAATACAGTTCTGAGCTTCATAGCCGTCACTTTAATCTTGCATGTACTCATGCATCACTATCTTACATTTTAACAGCAATGGAAGGTTTCTGAAACTGCTAGCGATGGAATTCTAGAGGCTCACACCTTAGGCTGTCAAAGATTGAAGGCCGGTATCGGTACGCGAGCCTGGAATTAAGAGATCTTTAACATCACCCCTACTGAAACTCCTATCCTGGTTTTGACTAAATAAAGCGTCGAGTTATGGCGGCTAATCTATTCAAATAATTCTATATATTAAAAACGAGAAAAAATATTTTCTTCGGGCTTTTATGGTGGACCAGCCCGCAGATATATCCCACACACGAATTTTGTAACCATTGCAGTCATGTCTGTAGTTCTCCTGGTGCATCAATATACACCAGAGAGCAGTAGTCGAGACCAGGAACAATCAGTGCACTTGCTAGCTGTTTACGTAACGCCTCGGTGGTGCAGGGCCGAAATAATCTAAGGCCATATAACGTTTCCATGATAATTTTGAGTCCATTACAATACCGAGGTTAGTCACAGTGTCCAAGACAGGCACGTACAACTCAATGACTGGCAGATCAAGATCATTCACAGAATTAATGTTATATATCGAACGGAAGATAATTGATTTAGTTTTGCCAGCATTAATACGAAGACCAGCAGCCACCAGCCAACCGGACACTGCACGTGCCGCTGCTGTCACGCACGCACCGCTGCTGTCAAGCACGGGATGCCCTCTTGAAGTTCTTCTCTTGTTACGCCGACGTAAATTTGAAGGTCGTCTGCGTAAAGAAGATGCCTGACACATTCGTAACCCAAGACGCCAGCCAGGTCATTGATATAGAGGCTGAAAAGCAGGGACCCCAAAACCGAGCCCTATGGGACTGCAAGATTCGTGGTGATTGATGGTCTATTCCTGTAATATAGGATTTAACCCACAGGACTACGCTACGAGAGACGCCCAAACTAATCAGCCTCTTGAGAAGTCTAGTTTTGGGGAGATGGTATCGAAAGCTTTATTAAAGTCAAATAGTAACAAGATAGACAAGAGTTTTTTCTTGCTGACGATTCTATCCCTAATGTCTCCAGTCAGCTTAAGTAAAGCGGTTTGGGTGCTGTGATATTGTCTGAAACCAGCCTGGAGGGGATCAAGAACCTTGTTAGATGTTACGAACTCTGTAATTTGTCCATGAACAATTTTCTCCAGGACTTTTGAAAGAAAGCTAAGTAGCGTTATTAGTCTAATGTCGTATGCAGAGAAGGGTACGCTAGTCTTTTTCAGTGGCACAAAATGTGCTTTCTTCCAAGTTCCTGGGAAAATTCCACTAGATAAAGAGGAATTATATATATTGACAAGGTGGGGGCCAGTCACTAGACGAGCCTTAGCTACTACACTTTTCGGAATGCCGTCTTTTCCCGTTGCATGCGAGGTGAAATGAGAGACAGCGAGGACAACGTCTGCAAAAGTGACCTTCTTAAGAGTGAAGCCCTCATCACAAGCCGTCGCCACGACATCGTTCAAATCCCTCTCACACTCACTCTGGTTGATTGATATCCCCGAAAAGTGAGTGATAAGTTCATCAGGTGTAAAGCCGTGAAGATCCTCTCTGGTCTATGGTAGGTGCCCAAGAGAGCGTAACTCTTGCCAGATATGTTTCTTATCATTGATGGCCTCGAACATCTTATTTTGTAGGGAAGAATCCCGCGCCTCTTTAGTGCAAGCTCAGTGTCTACCCTTGGAGGTCTCACTTTATTTTTGGAAGTAAAATATTTTAACGATGCTACATCATTGATGACCTCCATGAGTTTTCGCCAAGACATGCTAGTCTCGTATCAACATCGACGTTCGCGTAATCGAGCGGCGACCAATCACAATTAATTAGTTTTGTTAATATCTGATTTTGTTGTATGGATTTGAAGTCTCTATAGCTAAACAGTGAACGTTTTGGAATTTGATTCAAGTGTATTTCTATAACAACATCGATTAGGTCATGATGGCTAGGAAAGGTCGGCCTTCGATTTCCAGCACTCAGTACTTTGTCATTTTCATCTACTAGTATGGCTCAATCCATGTGTGAGATGCGCTGGTATGATGATGAGTCGCACCATGTTCTAATATTTTTAATGATAAGTCTTCGGCTAAGCGCCTCACAAATATTCCATCATCCGAAGTTGGCAACAAGTTGGCATTTAAATCACCCATAATAATTTTGTGACTAAAGTCACACGCACTCGATGTTAATTGCTCTACTAGGTCCGACCCATTAAGAAAGAGGGTGTGCGGTGTTCTGTATATTATCGCGACAATCACTGGTGCCGAGTCGCCTTGTTGTACACTATAAATGAGATACTCTGGAATACCCGGAGGGTCCTCTGCCTCTTTTGTAACATGTTTGACCTAGCTAGAATTGTGGCTTTAAGTGAATTGTGCACATACAAGACAACTCCACCCCCGTACTTGCTGCGATCCAGAAGAATAATTGAAAAACTGCCTATTTTTACCAGTTTGTCATCAACATTAGGGTCAATATACGACTCAGCAATCCCAAAAAGGCGGTAAGATGGATGAGCATGAAGATATTGTCGGATCTGTTGAATGTGTCCCTGTAACGAGGTCACATTAACAAAAATCTCGCTTGTAACTTTGTCGATAGTTTGTACCAGATTCTGATTTGCAGTTACATATTAGACGCGTCTTTTTCATACATTGGCAAGATTGCTTGCAAATCGGCTGCTGTTGAAAAGGAATGGCACCGTCTCGCTTCTTTGCCAGGAATATGCCCTGTCTGTGTCAAACATATTTGAAAGTAAGACTTTTAGCATACACTTTAAGATTATTAAATATTCTGAAGGTGTCGCTATCGAGGAGTTCATTTATAAAAATCTTTTCTTGAGACAGGCAGTCAGCAGTTTCCCGGTCAAGCAGCGACATGTCGATGTCTGATACTTGTAAAGTGTCTTTTAGCATGTATTATATCATTAATCAGTGCTTCACTAGAGATACTCATTACCCACGGATATCGACGTCTTATGTTACCTGTAATGGTATTATTGGTGTTAGTGTTCTGATGAGTCGATTTGGGTGAGCGTAACAGGTGGGTGTGTACAACATCTTTTCGTTTTATCAATGGAAGAACTGTGGTAAGAATGGCATACGCAATGTTACTACGTTTATCTTCGTCCTCGCAATCAGACGAACTTGAAATAATGAAATTCCCATTCTTACTCGCAGTACCCCCATGCGAAACACTAGCCCGCGTGTTACGCTCGGCTATATTGCCGCTGCTAACTGCAGCTCCGTTATCGGTGTCGCGACTACAATAATTTCATCGGCATCACTGATGGGATTACCACTAATAAAATAATTTAATCTACTAACATTATTATTCTAATTATTATTATTATTATTATTGTCGTTAACAGTAGTACTGTTAGTGATAGTTTAATCAGTCATGGTTATTACTTTATTAAGTAAATTTGAGAGATGATCTTTTAAAACGATATTTTCCTGCAATAGTAATAAGCGATCATTGTGCAACCCTTTCAGCTGTTCGGTATACATGACTTTCAAGCGAGGTAACCTTATTTGTTAGATCTTTAATCGACTGTTACATTGCTGGTATTACAGACAACGAAGAAACAATAACATCAAGCTTATTCGCTATAAGAGTCTCTAGTTTACTTAATATATTCCGAAAATATTCCACTTGATTATCTAAATAAATCTACCATGGACGATGACCATCTAGTAGCGCAGAACTAGCCCCGGAAAATTCCGCGCCGTCTTTAGTTGGTGTCGATGTTTGTAGAAATCTTCGCTCGTTGACTTCCAATAGAGATTTTTCGCCGTCATACCTGCAACCTGCTGTACAGTTGCTGGTGCGAGTATGTAAGCCGATTTAATCTGGCATGCGCGTAGTCTGGACTGTTGGATTGCGAAACGCTCCCGCTCCCCTCCCTCGCTGGAGTTGGCACTAGAGATAGAAAGTCCAACTGGAGGTGGCAACTGCTGTATAGAGCTGCGGGCTGTAGTGACGGCTATTACTGCATGATTCGAAGACTGCTGCGTCTTCGGGACAACAATGAGATTCGGTGAGCTGCGTGACGTGTTGGACGCAGCCTTTCTGTTATCTATCGTCTGCTGTGATTTTATAGTTGATGTATCGACGGGATTGATGTTATTGCCCGCCTTGTTTTTATTTGTCTCTCTCTCTTCCGTACTAGTGTGCGATCTAATCTGCTGCCTTGTATAATTTATGCCGACTTTTTCAAGTACCCTTCACACACCACTCCCCCAGATGCTGCTAGCCGGAGGTGCGACAGCTTGGCTCTCTCTCTCAAATAGGAACATGAATATAATAATAAAAATATATTTTAGAAAGATAATCATTTTCCAATAAAAACATGATTGTAAGGTAATTTGAAAGGGATACATAAAAAGTATCCTTTCTCTGTACTGCGTAATCCACAAAATAGCCTGGATGTTAAACCGAAGTCTGTATAGTTTTTGACCTCGTACGTCTGGGAGACACATCGCAATGAGGCGCTGACGGTTTTGTAGACCCTTTTGGGCGACCTCGCCCTCTTTTAGGTTTGTCACTTGCTATTTCCGCAAACGTTGAGTTGCGCTCAATGCTTATATCACCTACTGTAGTTGGTCGTTTCCATACTCGATTACTGACAATCCTAGCTTTACGCTGGAGTACTACCCGTGTTTGACGCTGTCTACCACGCTTTTTCCCTACTACTAAAGGCGCATCGTACGCTTGCGACTCGTCTGGCAGAAACTAGAGATTGCTTGGTACCTTGCCGTCCTTGGAAGTATCTTCTACTGCCTCATCTTCGGAGTCAGAAGGCATGGCATCGTTGTTAAAATACGGTCTCAAATGTTTTACAAATATTTGTTCCATCTTGTTTCAGGATTGTTCAGTTGATTTGTAGGTGTCATAATCTCGCTCTCAGAAATGACGTATGGCCCAGTATATTTCGGGGTCAATTTAACAGTAATTCCTTATGGAGTTATATGTTCTTATAAATTGGCGGCCAATAATACAACAATGCAATACGCTCATATGTTTTTGCGGGACCCAAATGTCCAGCTGTAGGCTCATTATGCCCTTTATGTAGGACTTGCATCTGCTTTTCGTTTGGTAGGACTAACTGATCCTCTAAAAGATCTTCGATCGATGATCTGATTGATAATAATACAGTTAGTATCACTAGTATCCTCCTCTGGACAATTGACTGTCGAAACTGGTACCTCCGACTCATCCTCGTAAATTCGAGATAATGCGTCTGGCACCCAGTTTTCAGTGTCTTTCCTATACTCTTTCTCGAAGTCATAGGCAAGCATTTCAGGAGACGATGGTCTGTAATGATTTTGAAATAACCTTTTACATAAGATCGGAACTTTAGGGGCCTGCGGCGGCTCAGTCGGTAGAGTGTCGGATTCCCACGCCGGTGACCCGGGTTCGAATACTAGTCTCTGCCGATTGATACAAGCACCTCTGTAAAAATTACATGTGCTTTGTTTACAAACACATCGCAGACCCCCGTCGTCGATTAGCACCACATGGGAGCACAAACATGGCGACGTTAAAAAAAAAAAAAAAAAAAAAGATCGGAACTTTCTTATGGACTACAGTACTGCAACAGATTCTCGCTAGGCTGGTGAGTAGTTCCTTTCAGCTGATGTCAACGTGCGGCTAGCAAAGCACAACACATGCTCAACTCCGTCAATAGTTTGTGTGAGCATCCCTCCCAAACCACTGTCGCTAGCATCACTTTGTATGACAAGCGGATGGTCAAAAGAGGGACTATGCAACACAGGAGCAGATCGGATAAGCGCCTTATTCTGTTCAAATGCCATCTGCTGCTCATCACCTCATACATACTTCACATTTGATCTCGTAAGATGTGTAAGCGGGTACGCAAACGTGGCGAAATCATTCAAAAATTTCCGGTATCACGATGCCATTCCTAGGAATTGTCGAAGGTGCTTAAGATGTTTCAGAGCAGGAAACGCTAATATTAGGTCGATCTTTTCTCGGTCTGACCGGAATCCATCACGGTTCACGAGAGCCCCTAAAAATCTAACTTCGCTGCGGCAAAACTCGCTTTTATCAAAATTTATAATGAGACCCGCATTGATAATTCTAAAGAGAACATACTCAAGCTATATTAAGTGCTCTTCGAAACTTTCTGTAGGCATGTGGCTCAAGCTCAGGGTCGATAATTTTGTCGCCTAATTCTTGGAAACTTGCGGGCCCGCCAGATACGCCATATGGGAGAGAACACAATTCGAAAAGGCCAAGGCCTGGCACTGTAAATGCAGTCAAGTATCGTGATTCTGCATCGAATAGCACTTGATTACATCCACTGCCAAGTTCGATACTGGAGATATAGCGTGCTCTTTGCAACTTTCGCAGAATAGAATGCATATAAGGAAGCGGATATGCAGGCACTCTATTCACTCTGTTCAGTCTTTCTATAGTAGATTAGATCTATAGTAGATCAGATTGATGCAACCTAACGGCACTCTGCCCTTTGGCAATACTCGATCCAGCATTTCTTGCAATTGCAAGCGTTGCACATCTGAAATGTCGGCAAGTTCAACAGAGTTCAACGAGGTCCAGATATCTGTGCCTTATTTTTGTTGCTAGCCGGCTGGCGTGTGAGACTTCTTTTTTTCGGACTACCACCCCTTGTATAATACCACCTTTTGAATCTTGTAGGAGCCGATTTTTGCGCTGTTGCTTTCTCTGCAGTTGACGGTGGAGCTTTCATGGGGCCAACCAGAGTCAGCTGCTTTAGCTTTTCCTCGAGCAACTTTTGAATCATAGCTGAAATGTCTTGAGGTGAACTTATAGTAATACTACCACGATATAGTAATATTAGTTGTGCATGAGGATAACGTGGAGATAACGTGATATCAGGGTTGACTCAATATGTTCAATATAAAATATAGATATGTATTGCTGTAAATAGAGAAAGGGTAATACTATACCGTGTGGTACTATTTGGTATAGTACCACACGGGCCACTGCTCGTGTACTCTCGCAGGCGCAAACGGGATGAAAAGTTACCGCGTGAACGAGACAGTAAGAAACAAACAGAGATTCGATGCCGAAAACACACTTACTGTGAATCGGCGGCGCCGGCACGCTCGCACGTCAGGGGAACTGATCCATCAGGGTCCCCTTGTACTCGGCGAAGATGAGAGTTATCGCCCGCAGTCTCTGCCATCGTTGCCGCTCCACACACTCGCGATCTCCGCGTTCTCTTCTCACACCGACAGTTCTATACGCGCTTGCCCTCGTAGCGACAGCTCAGTTCCCTAGCTCAAGCGTATATACAGAAAATTCCCTGCGCATCGCGATCACCCTCTCACCCCCCGTGGCTTACCTATATAGTCTCTCTTTCTCTCTCACCTTTCATCGGCCTCCTCTCCTTCCATTGTCGCCGCTGATGATGCCTATAAAAGCTGGAGTAATTAATACGTGATCTACATGTCACAGAGAAAGGGAGCATGTGACGAGGTGTGACCCGTTTTAAGTTTGTAAATTCTTTAGTAGATTTATTTTAGTTTCAAGATTGATTAATGCCAAATCTACGGCAGATGCGTATAACGCTAGACTTTGTTATAGATATAACAAAATAGAAAAAAAAAGTAATATTTAAAAACTTTATGGCAAACCGTCTGGTGATTTAAAAAAAAAACATCATGGCGGTTACAAGAAGGCGGCCGCAATCATGGACAATTTTCTTTGATGATCAATATTGATAGATTAGAAACATAAAAATTCTGTTTTGTAGACTGAATCACCGTATCTATACGTTTTTGGCATTGCTGAATTCGAATTCAATGTTCGTTAAACCCCATCTGGTTAATATTTGTCCCTAACCTTAAAAATACGTCAAGTCGTTGAAATAACACTTTCTACGATGAGTAATACAGTTTAACCACCACAACTTCATGTTTTCAGGACCGCTGAAACCGATTCTGATATCCGTATAACTTCAACTCGTCAGAGTTCGTCCCTAACCTTAAAAAATACCCCAAATTGCTAAGATTAGACTTTTCTGCGTCTAGGAATGAAGTCTGACCACCATATCTTTAGTTTTTGGGATGGCAGTGTCCAATTCTGATATCCGTATAATATTAACTGGTCAGTATTTATCCTTAACCTAAAAATACCCCACAATCGCTTAAATAGACTATTACAGCTAAAGAAATTAAACTTGGCAATAAGCTCTCTGCATTTAACAGGGTTGAGACTGCCATTATGTTAAGTACATACTGCCCGCATTACTTTTCTTTTCTTTTATTTTTTTATGATTATTTTTTTCTATAGTGTCACTTAGTAGTCTACAGTCATTATTGGATGTTTATTACTCGAATATCTGAATATATTTAATTTTTTACCTGTCATTAAAAACGCATGCGCACTCTGAATCTTCGGTACTTGTGGAGCTTCCGAAAATCTCTTCTTAAGATGACGCTGAATCTTATTATGATCATTCTCGCTATAATAGTGAATATTGAGATTCTGGAATTTTTTTTCGCCCAATTGAATAAAGCTGTTGAATCCAGTATGGCTTCATTTGGATTGGCTTGAAGACTTGTGCGCGTCTCTTCTCTTTTAAGAATAGCTGTGATCCCATCGCATGCCCCCTTGCCGTGAGCAGTTACATAGCAATGCCATTCGGCTTCGACACTAAAGTCATTTTTATGGTTTACAAGGTTGCACATTTGGTATCTATTTATATAGTGCTGTTCGGCACCATCGATCACGTAAATAATTCTCTCAATTTTTGGGAACATCTTTTTTATTTTAGGAATCAGGGCTTTCTTGTATAACCTACATATACACGGCTGCATTATCATGAGTTGTGCTTTCTCATAACAGTACACGACTACACCACGTTATTTTTTTGCTATTTCTGTAATAAAAGACGACTGCGTGAACGATTGCTTGATTGTTATTATAATGAAATTGTTGCTCGGCATTTTGCACAACATACGAAAACTATTCGGAAAAGTCTGTGTGAACAAGAACTTTATGATGCTGTAGATTAATCTTCCGATCTGATAAATAGTTTGATTGGTTTTTAGAAATGAAATTATGTGGAATTAATATTTGCAGCCGTGTACTAAATTCAGTCACGAAGTTATTTGTTGAAAGGTATTGCTTAATAAGAGTACACCTATCTGTAGATTGCCACAAGCTGAAGATCACCTGTGCTATACCTCTTCTTTCTGCTCTTTACAGACTACTAATGAAATGCAATCGTTGGGATTTGTTAGTGGTTTATCTAAATCACTCGACTTTAATATTAGCAGTATCGAACATATTTTTAAAATTCTCGTGTATTGTACAAACGCACACAGTATGTACCTTTTGCGCCTGCAAAGATAGACAGCTTTGGTCGGATTTGTGAAAACTTAGTAAGTCCAATAGGATTCTCCGGATTTAATTTTTTAAATTCTATATGTAATGATTTTATATCAGATAATAAGAGCCGCTTTTGTAGTTTTTGATTCTCTCCATCAATGTTTACACTGATAGCCTCATTTGTATAGGGCATCAGTCTACTATTAATATCATCTTCATAAAATTGTTCTACATTTGTCACAGTATCTTCTGCTGGTTGTCTTAACGCCTTAGCTGATCTGGCCATTTTTTCAGATGTGTTAAATTCTGAAGCTAGTTGCCGAATACTCCAGCATTCAGGAGAAGTTGTAAGAATAGCAAGTCTTAAGGGATCAGTCTTATCTAACGAAGCAAATGTATTCTTCAATCCATTTAACAGTTCTTCCAGTTGATCTTCCCTCGATGGGAATTTTCTTTTGGAAGGAGAAGGATCACAATTGCTATCAGAGTCCTGCGACTGAATTTCATTCTTAATATTATGGGACTGTGTAAAATTGAGTTCCTTTCTGCATTTGGAACAAATTTTTGCAAGTAACTGCAAATTCGGGAATTTATCGAGAATATTTTTAGTAATCAGTCGTAAGTCTTTACCAACGTGTCCATGATGACCGAATGGATTTATGCATCTGTCTGATCTAATTGAATCGATACATGTCGGTGTATTCTTAATAGTAGACATGATGGAACTCACTCAGAGAATTTTAACTTTAATTGTAATAAAAATAAAGAATTTACCGTTAACCTTCCACGCAAACGTGATCTCTAATACGGCAACATTTGTACCACGTAAAAGTTCCGTAATAATCCATGGATTAGTGCATTATTACATGTCTTTCGGAACGCTACTCCACTAGTGAGTACGAAAACTCGTGGCGTCGCCGCCTCGCAGCTAGGCGCGGTACTACTGGCGTAGTGATGCGCGCTGCAGCGTATGTACGGCCTCTGGCGAGTTGCGCATTGTCAGGGGTTTGGGTGAGAGAGCCTGCGGGTAGGTTGTGACAATTTTTTCTCTCTATCTCTAAAACGGCTCAATTAACAGCAAAACTAAAGTCATATTTGGAATCAGCGTACCAAAATCTCAGCTCTGATAAATGCGCTAATCCGTAAAATGTTGCGGAGCTTTTTCCTGTTACAAATGTTGCCGTGGCAGGTTCACGGCAAATTATTTATTTTTATTACAATTAAAGTTAAAATTCTCTGAGTGAGTGACATCATGTCTACTATTAAGAATACACCGACATGTACCGATTCCATTAGATTAGACAGGTGCAGCAATCCATTTGGTCATAATAGACACGTTGGCAACGATTAACGACTGATTTCTAAAAAATTCCAGAATTTCAATATTCACTATTATAGCGAGAATGATCATAATAAGATTCAGCGTCATCTTAAGAAGAGATTTTCGGAAGCTTCACAAGTACCTAACATTCAGAGTGCGCATGCGTTTTTAATGACAGTTAAAAAATTAAATTTATTCAGATATTCGAGTAATAAACATCCAATAATAACTGTAGACTACTAAGTGACACTATAGAAAAAAATAATAATAAAAAAATAAAAGAAAAGAAAAGTAATGTGGGCAGTATGTACTAAACGTAATGGCAGTATCAACCCTGTTAAATGCAGAGATCTTATTGCCAAGTTTAATTTCTTTAGCTGTAATAGACTATTTAAGCGATTGTGGGGTATTTTTAGGTTGAGGACAAATACTGACCAGTTAATATTATACGGATATCAGTATTGGACACTGCCATCCCAAAAACTAAAGATATGGTGGTCAGACTTGATAAATATTATATTTTTTTAGGTTAGGGACGACTAGTGACTACTTGGGTTCAAACGGATGTCGAAACTCGATTTAGCGACTCCGAAAACATAAAGGTGCGTTGGTTAGACTTCATTCCTAGACGCAGAAAAGTCGAATCTTAGCAATTTGGGGTATTTTTAAGGTTAGGGACAAATAGTGACCAGATGGGGGTTAACGAACATTGAATTCGAATTCAGCAACGCCAAAAACGTATAAATACGGCGATTCAGTCTACAAAACAGTATTTTTATGTTTCTAATCTATCAATATTGATCATCAAACAGAATTGTCCATGATTGCGGCCGCTGTATTGCAACCGCCATGATGTTTATTTTAAATCAACAGTTGCTGACTTTTTACTCTGGGCAGCCCACTGTGCCCGTTGACGTGAAATGTCCGATGTATAAAATATTATTCATTATAGTTTTTATTTATTCATCGTATGATGCCTGAGTGGTTAGTAATGAATACAAAATTATGTTAAAGAAAATGATGAAATCAACTGGTTAATAGTCAAGTAAAGAAATGAATTATTGCATTCTCAAAGAAGTGTATGTACATTAGGGTGGTTCAAAATTTTCAAAGTTTCGATTTTCCGTCTAACCCTTTCAAAAGTTGACAAATGTGAAAAAATTACTCTCCTACAAGGCAGGCACTGGAGGCTGAGATTTAAAGGTTCCTACCTCGACTTCAAAGTTTTTTAAGTGCATTTATGTACTTTTTAAAGTAAATTTGGTAAAAAGTAATTAAAACTTTATAAATCAAGGCAAAATAAAATTAGAAACCTTCCATACCACTAAAATCAAAGTTTCGCCCCGATTTTGGCTCTGCTACTAATCGATACGCGAGGTTACAAGGTGGAGTTTATCGCTTTCCGACACGCTCGCTGTTCTCTGCACGCCCATAAGCTTCGCTGGGCCGCTGACGGGTCGCTCCTCGACGTCATTGCGTTCGCATCTCTTGGTGGTTGGGACGTTTCGACGTCGTCTTCTTTATTTCTTGATTGAGGCCCAATTCTGCAACGATTTTCTACGACTCTAAAAACTTGTGCGCGTAAGTAGCCGTACGGCCGTACGCGGCCTACGATTGGACGTGGTTTATTCTCCAAACAAAGTCGTCGACTTTGTAATTAGCGTCTCGTTGCTTGGGGTCGTGATGGTGCGCTCGTTGCTCTTGCGTCCCCTTCGATCGCTCTGTCACTCCAGCTCGTAGCTCCTACAGGGCTCGCATTCTATCCCTCCAAGTATCGAGTGCTTTATCCTGTACTCGCTCTATGGTAATACCAGATTCTCCCGGGGAGAGCGCTCCAAGGCCTACTGGCCCTTGAGGCAGATCGCTTGATCTTTCTCCGATTGTGAAATCGGTCCGCGCTCGGTTCTCATGCTCTAAGAAGCGCGCGTATTACCCGTGTTCCGTATTCCAGTAGGCGCGGCGATGACTGGTTTGTTGGCCCTCGAACCCTCGCGTCAAAGGAGGCCTTGTCTGCACGATGTACAAAGCCCCGAGCTATCGCTTCGGGAGCCTGAACTATTCCATGCATGGCTGCTCCAGCGTGCGCGCTAGCACCAAGAATGCGTGTAACATAGCCCCCACTCACCAATTAATTCGGACTTCCTGTCTGCTTTAGTGTCGGTTACTCAGTCACCTAAAAGTCCGCATTAGCAGGGGTAAGCGTGAAGAAAAACGATGTCTCATGCAAATAACTACGCAGAGATATCTATTATAAAACATATATTATTAAGCATACGATATTACATGAAGGAGGAGCGCGTTTTCCCCGAACCGAACGCGTACCGAGTTAATATGGAAGTGTTCGCCTTCGACTTACAGATCGCCGCTACGCAGTAAGAGATGCACTCCTATACTCGGTGCCGCCACTGAATCTCTCACTCCTTCTCTCTCTATCTTTCTTTCTGATGGCGGGCGCACTGTGCGCACGAGCAAGAAGTCGCAACTGCCCTGACGACGGCATGGAGAGCCAGGAGTCCCTGGCTGGTGGCTGGCAGGCGTTCTTCCTCTCGACGATGTGCACACAGTTTCGCGGATCTTGCTCTCACACTCTCCTGCACTCACTCCACACACTTAGCCCACTTGATCGCTGCATTCTGCAACAGCTTCATCAATTCTGCCGATTTCCCCACGTGCCATGATAGTTTCGAAAAATTAAAAAAGTATATTAAAATAAATAAATGGGTTTTTACGTATTTTTATATTTTATGAAGAATGTTGAGTAATTTCCCCCTATGTTATATGAGATCAATAAGCAGCCTTAATTTATTCCTAGAACACTCGCGTTATTGCAGGTTATGAAACATGGCAAAATGATTAAATACATTTAATCATTTTGCCACATGTAGGTTTAAGAGTATTTCCCCCAAAAAATAACACAACTAACTCAATGCTAGCCCTCAAAGTACATTAAATTATTTTCGAACGAGTAGATTTAAGAAAAGTCAGTATTTTCCGCCTAAACGTAACCAAAATAACCCAATAGTAGTTCTTGAAGCACGTTGGGTCCTTTTCCCGGGTAGGGGGTTTATTTCAACGTAAGATAACCTCTGGCCGAAATACTTGTAGTATTGAGCGCACATCAGTAACGCTTCATAGATATATTATAAAAGATATATAAAAAGTTGAAAGTATAACCTCTTAAAACAATAACCAAACTAACATTTTCCCCCGAGTACGTTTAAGAAAAGTCAGTATTTTCTAATATACATATATATATATATATATATATATATATATATATATATATATATATATATATATATATATATATATATATATATGGATCATTCCTGTACTTTTTTGCAAAACAGGATACGGGGAAGGGGGGTGGTCAGCCATATAGGCCACCGATTTATATGAAAGTAGGTACAGGATTTATAGGACCGATTTATAGGATAGTAGGTAAGTAGGTTTTATATGAAAATTTTCAAATCCTAAGGTCCCCCGTACGGCAGATCAGAGTATTTTGAACTTTCAAAAATGACCAAAAAACGGCTATGTTTAAATTTCTACAGAGCTCCTATAATTATTAATTCGAACGTACCAAAAAAGAATATCTTCGTCTTTTTACAAACTTTAAGGAAAAAAATATAAGACCCCTCTTGCCAGCCCAATTTGCGACCTTTATACAGTTGAATGTAAACCCAAAATTTTATGTTATTTAGGTTATGTTCGATCGTTTGCCAATTTGCGCAATCAAAACGGATTAGGGTCTACTACATCTTAAATTCTTTAACTTGAAAAGGCCTTTAATTTCTTTTTTGGTACGTTCAAAACCGTTTTGTAAAACCAAAGTTACAGCCTTTGGAAGATAGGTACTTTTCTGGAAATCGTCAAATTGGAACCCCTGTAACTTTTTTCTATCTGCACCGATTGAGCTGAAACTTCCAGGAAAAATGGTTCAAATATCCTACAAAACAACCTACTTAGTTTTATATATTTAAGGTCTAGTACGCCTACGAATTTTTATCTAGCTTGCTTCTTTAACCCAGAGTTAACAACATACTATTAAAGTCTGATGTAATTTACGTGACGTATTATACGTACTGATAATTCACAGTAAGTTATTCGTAATATTTAAGTACAAATATTGCTTAAGTCGATATTACATACGAGCGATATATTTATTACAGTTTTATAATTGACATAATGATGTGTTTTGTTAAAACAATTTATTCACAGAAATATATTCTACATACAGTATATTGCTTTAACTGCTTAGGATTTAGTTAAAAACCTTCATTGTTTGCACGTTTTTATGTAAAATTCGTAATTTCTTTTCGAAATAAAGTATTTGTATTATAGGTGTGAATGTATTGTTCCAAGGTACATAAATAAATTATGTGACTCTATTGATCACGCAGAACAATCCTTTATTAGTTTCATAGAACGTATGCGATGTTTCGGAAGTTTTTTTCACATTACTCCCCGCATCAAGGCTACACAAAACATATAAATAAAAAATTATTAAGGGGGGAAGGCCCCAAAACTAGGTGTATTTTCAAGAATTTTTTTTGAGGTGAAAAAGTGTTTTTTTTTTTAAATGTTTTATTATTAGTTAGATACATATTTAAAGTATGCTATATAATTTTTTTGTGTTTTTAACTTAAAAAATGGCGGCGCTGCACTGCGTCAAACTTGAGTTGTTTTGCAATTTTCTTGCACGATAGCGGCCTTATTATTTATCTGAAACAAAAAATCAATAGAGGTTTTGTTAATAACATTATTTTTAATACTCCAAACCTATAAAACAAAAAAAAGTCATTTTTACAAAAATCAGAAAGATTTTAAAAAATTTAACGTTTTCTTTTAATTAATTTGTTTAAATAAATTCCGTAATTTTCATTAAAAAATCCCAACCGTAGGTTTGGAGTATAACCAGATATTTTAAAAAGATCTGCACAAAATTTCAAAGCAATCGAACAATTATTTTTTGAGTTATCGTGCAAGCAGTGTGAGAAAATGGTGTTTCGAGAAAAACGCGTTTAAAGTTTTCGGAGCAGAAAAATCTTAATTTTTTCGACTTACCGATTAATCAGCCATTCCAGGGACGTACACCAAACCTTCTATCTCTTCGTGCCACTTATCTTCAGCTGTTCTTTGTTGTTTGCGCAGCGTACGAGCTTCTTTTGATGCTAAAGATGCTTCCTTGTTTTGTTTTTTAACTCGGCGTTTGTTTGCGTAATCGGCGAACGCTTGGCTGTTCTTGCCGGGCAGGCCTCCAAACTCATTCATAATTTTTAATACTGAGTATTGGCCATCATTAAAGATGGAACCTGCTACAAACGACGATATTTCAACGATTTTTCGACCAGAATGCACATGCTTAGGGGCCAGCTTCCACACAGTTGAGTTAAATGACTCATTAGCATTCTGGGTATATCCATCTACACATCTTTCAATCAATTCAGTTCGAGACAAATCTTCAAAAATGGGGAGTATTTCTTTAGCTAAATTTGGATGAATTGTTTTTTTCAAATCTGTGGGGTGCGTATAATTAATCTGTTTTCGATTAGTATCAGCAGCTTCAGCAAGTGCTGTCTGGTACTTGCACCAGCTGTCAGCGCCTGGATTACATAGGTGCTGTTTCTGCGTGTGGTCTGTAGAAATCATATGATAGTATGTTGTCATTATCAAGACCTGCATTTTTTTTACAGACGTATTAGTAGTACGTCTAATAGCCAGCCCGTAGTAAACTGAAATATTATTAATCAGCGCCATCGTAAACACTCCGCGTTTCAAAGAAAGTTTTTTTTTAAAGCGCGAAGCCGCGACCCCATTCTTTTTTGAACGTGAGAGATGCATTCGCTTTTTTTTACTGTAAAATTATCACCGTATGTATTTAATTGAAGCAAACCTTTAAATGTTGCAGAGTCTCCGTCCCCTATATAATTCATGTATTTGACATTGAACTTTTCTACGGATCTCAAAAACATTTCTTTTACTCCCTCAACTTCCATGCTTCCTGCGGAACCTCGGTGATTCTTCGAGCACTCTTCTTCATGTTCTGCCCATCAATCAGCATAATTCTCGGAGTCTTGATCAACATTTTTTTGACTGCACACGCTTTGCAAAAGCTACTTTTTACAACCAAATCTATTACTTTATCGCACGAATTTGCGATTAATGTTACAACATCAAGCAATGACTGACGGCATCTTCGTTTCCATGATCCATCCCCGGTAACAACAAGCTCGTCTGCAGGCTTTCCTTTTTTTTCATTTTCTATTTTTTACTTTCTATGGCACAAGAGCAGGAAGCATCAAAAATTTGTTTCCGCTTCGTGCACCTTTTTTATAGTCTTCTCGTAAGCAGTCTTTGATAAGCCTTTGCAAAGGTCCATGTAATTACAAAATGTATTTATGCCTTCTCGACCAATACCTAAGAGACGCATTACAAATACAATTCTACGAATTATTTCAAAACCACTGTGTATTGTTGGCCCAGAAGGAATTACAGTATTGTCACACCTACAATTCATAATAATGTTAAAACCGAGACCTAAAGGACCACTTTCTTGAAATCCTGGTTGAGCTTTGCACTTTGAACAAATTAAATACTGAGAGAGTGTAAAAAAAACAGTGACAAAGTCGATTATTCGATAAGATATTGTTGGATCTATCACAGCTTCGTTTAAAGCGGAAGAAATTTTTCGGTCGCTGGCACTTGTATTTTGCTCAGACGCTTCTTCTTCTTCCTCACTTTGCTTAAATTGATTCCCTTGAAATTTTCTTTTTCTTAATCTACAAGCAAATACAGGTTCTTCATGAGTGCCTTTTTGGCGTGGATTTGACATTTTAAAACTCTAATGACGATCCTTACGTGTCAAAAGCCGGAGCAAAACTAACGCGCAGCTGCTTTCTTTGCTCGCTCGAACAGCCAAAGTCTAACGGTTATTTTCCTGTTTAGACACGTTTGGGAGCATTAGGTCTTCCCCTTCTCTTACTCGAACTAAGCTATACCTATATCTAAAAATAAGAATAAGGAAAAGAGCTGACGGAGCGTCCCTTCTTCGTGCGCTCGGGGACCTCTGCCGCGCTCCAAAACTGAGTGTATACCTGCGGCCGCAAATATGCTGCCATTTCAAAACGAAAAAAGATTTTGATTTAAAATTTTGAGGAGACATTCTTGTGATGTTTTAGAACAAATACACAAATTTTCAAAAAATCGAAAATAAAAAAATTCGGGACCTTCCCCCCTTAAAACTATTAAAACGGTACAATTACACGCTATGCCTCGTACTGTCAAAACGAAATACAAAACATACGAAATAACAAAAAATAATAAATAAACAATTACCATAAACTTAAATGATAAAAAACATGGACCGCGTCGTTACCTGCGGAGCCAGCATAATTGTATGCTGCAATGGCACCTCTAAAAAACCAAATTTTTTGATCAAGAACATTAATTTAAAATATCAATAAAAATTTTTTTACTCTACGTGCAGAAATTTTAACATCAACGTTAAAAAAAATACAAAAAACTTACTGGAAAAAAATAGAACACGCGAATAATGGAATTGATCCTGAAGGCCGGTAGTACGTACCGGCCACGCGAAACACAAGCTGTTACGTGGTCGCGAATTCAGAGACAACTAAGTGCAAAATAAGATTCACCGAGTCCCTCGCAGTCTCCAAATTTATACTTTGGAGAGGAGTGCGTGGCTCCCAGCTCGCAGAGCAAACGTACGCAGACCACAGAGAACCCTAACACACAAGGAGGTGGCAGCGCGAATCGGATAAGGAAGGCGAACGGGGAAGCCCCGAACGTCCGTCACCCAACTAGCGCAGCACACACCTCCATGCACGTCTGCGCTCCGGATCTCACTCTTCCAGCTCGGAGCCTCTCGCGAAAGATACGGCAAATACATTCGTAATACACGAAGAAGTATAACATACCTCCTCACTAGTATACTGTCCGGAACTAGGAGTTGAGGATTCAACTAAAATTATTATATAAAAATCGGAGGAGACGTGCAAAAGGAATGTGTAAGTATGCAAATATCTAATGTAAAAAATTGTAAAAAAGAAAATGAATAAATATAACCAAACAAGAAAAGTTGTATAAAAATTAATTAGAAAATAAAATTGTGAAATAGCATAAATATAAAATAACAAAAATCCAAAAGCAAACAGGAGTATTATTCAAAATGTTTTTTAATTAAATTGAGGGAATTTTTATAGATATTTTTAAAAAAATTAGTGTCTTCCATTTTATTTAATGTGTTACTGTGATAATATATATTTAACATTTTAGAGAATGCACGTTTGCTCCAATTTTTTTCCCGATCTATAATCTTAATTTTACTAAAATTGATTACATGTTTCTTTTCATTAGCGTGTTTTGCTAGTGCCGACGAGGGCTTATTAGCCTCCACATCCTTCTCGTGTTCTTATTTACGTATTTCCAGGCGTCGTTTGGTCATACCGATGTACGTCGCCGGGCACTGTTTGCAATCAGTTTTGTAAACCACATTAGGGTTATCAAGAGTATCGAGTCTATCTTTTCCTAGTCTAATCATATGGTTAAATTTGTGAATTGTTCTATTAATCGGAATAACATTAAACTTCCTAAGTTTTTTATTAATTTTAAAAGTGATATTTTTTCGAACGTGAGGACCATTTTTGGTTTTGTCATTAATAATTGTTTGTTGGCATTATTGAGATTAGAGTTGTTATTACTAGAGTTGCTAATGTGGTGCAATCGTTTTTTGGCGTATTTATTAATAAACGGAACAGGGAAATTATTATCTAAAAGATATGGTTCTGCAATTTTTAGGTTATCTTTATAGAAACTTTGGTCTGACAAATTGAAGCACTTATCAACCAAGTTATAAATTATTATCGCAATTTTTTGAGAAAGAGTGTGGTGAGAACAAAAGTTTATATACCGACCTGAAGCTGTCGGCTTTCTATACCAATTAGTAATTGCTTTTCTGTTGTCTAATCTAATAATTACAATATCTAAAAAACTAATTTTATTGTCTTTTTCATTTTCTAGTGTAAATTGAACTTGTTCATTAAAACTATTGAAAGTATTCAAAATGGCATTTGTGTCATTCGTTACGTTAATAAGAAAGCAGTCGTCAACATATCTTTTATACAATAAAATACTACTCTTAAGTTTATTTAGACTATTTGTTTCTAACACTTCTAATGTAATATCTGCAAACCAAGGACTTGTGCAAAAGCCCATGGGAGTACCAAGTATTTGTTTATAAAACTTGTTATTGAACTGCAGGTAAGTCGATTCTAGCAAAAGCTTTATCCCCTCAAAGAATTCAGTTTTATATATATCAATAACAAGGTTTATAAACAAATACTTGGTACTCCCATGGGCTGTGTTCTATTTGTTTCCAGTAATTTTTTTTTTAACGTTGACGTTACAATTTCTGCAGGTCAAGTAAAAAATTTTGATTGATATTTTAAATTAATGTTCTTGATCGAAAAATTTGGTTTTTTAGAGGTGTCATTACAGCATACAATTATGCTGGCTCCGCAGGTCTCGACGGGGTCCATGTTTTTTATCATTTAAGTTTATGGTAATTGTTTATTTATTATTTTTTGTTATTTCGTATGTTATGTATTTCGTTATGACAGTGTGAGGGTGTAAGGGGATGAGGGGAGTAATGTGAAAAAAATCTCCCGAAACGTCGCATACTTTCTATGAAACTAATAAAGGATTGTTCTGCGTGATCAACAGAGTCACATAATTTATTAAAGTATTTGTATTTAACTAATTAGAATTAATTAATCAAATGAACAAAATTTTCTACTTTTAGTGATTCCTTATTTATATATTTTTAAACTGGGGGTTAGCGAGCGGAGAGAGCAGGGGGGGAAACCCCTAACATATATATAGTGAATATTTGCTCGTTTTTTCATTTCATTTCTTCTCCGCACTTCCGTTCTCTTCTCTTCCGTTTTCTCTATCTATCTATCTATCTATCTATCTATCTATCTATGTATATATAGATAGATAGATATATAGAGTTAGAGAGAGAGAGACAGACAGAGAGAGAGAGAGAGAGAGAGAGTTAGAGAAAACGGAAGTGCAGAGAAGAAATGAAATGAAAAAACGAGCAAATATTCACTCTGCTTTATTTCGTTAGAAAGATAATTCTTTTTTACAGAAACTTTTCTTGTGTGAAAGGTTGAATTATTCTATCTTAAACAAGTACCAATAGATTGCACATAAATTAATCAGCACTTAGATATTAATATTAGAAAATTTTAAAGAGGTTTGATAAGCAAATAGCGACGTATATTAGGGCATCGGTGCGCCCCTCGGCTTCGTTTCGTAACCGTAGTTACTTATACTTGCCATCGGACGCCACCGCGCACCTTGATTATCAAATGTAAGCAATGTAATTCAATCTGATGATTACTTGCAAGAGTAAGTAAAAGTGTAAGTAAGAGTTAAAGTACATTTTGATTAAGCAATGTTAAATTGCATTATTTATTTATTTTAGGAGACAATTACTAACTCATTTTCATCTAAACTGTAGAAGGTTCTTTCTTTTCTCTTTACCTTTTGAAAGTTTTATAATGAACTCGAGTTTAACCCACTAAAACCCATGGCTAATCTAGTCGCACTATTGCAAAACTATATACGCGATGTTGTACATTAGCACAGAAGAACATTTACGGCAAAAAACATTGTTTAAATAATTTGTTACTAATTTGTTGGTGCTATTAGTTTTTCCTAAAAAACTTTTTTGAAACAAATTCCTTATAAACATGTTTTTAATAAAAATAAGAAATTTGTTTTAATAATTGTTTAAAAAATATATTTTAAAGAAAAACTAATAACGTCATTCGATTCAACGAAGAATAATTACGAAAATATGTGTCGCATGTGCTTAAATGATAATTATTTTATTATTAACTACTTATAAAAAATTGAATCTAGCCTGTACTCGCTACAGCAAAATGTAAAACTACCAGCGCTGCCGAAATATTAACCACAAGATAATTTGCTCTGTGCTATTGGTTATTTTTAGGATTTGACCTTGAAATTTTAAAAATAAAACTAAAATGGCTTTTTTTAATAACAACGATTTCTTTAATTGAAAACAAAATATTTTTTTCTATTTATTATACCCAAGGAGTACTGTCATAAGCAATTTGTAAAATTGCGCACATTTTTACAACTTACTTTAGGCGCGTTGGATTTTTTTCGTTTAACAATGGAATCCTCCCCTGGAGTCTAATAGAAGTGTCTAAATCTTCGATTAAACTCCTAGGCCCTATCGTAACCATAATCCGTTCTTCTGTAATTTACAAAAAATACATAAATTAGGGAATTATTCGCTTCCTCGATGATCTAAACGAAAAAAAAACAAACGTTTTGTTGACGCATGCTGCTTTAATCTAAAAAAAGAGTCGCGATTAATTTTGGTCTTTGCACTGCACCTGAAATAAATTTTGAAACATACTTAACTATGCGCCTTATCGCAATATCAGAACATCATCGGTCGATCATTAGCTATTGTGGCATATGGTTAATAAAATTTGTTATTAGTGGGAAGTAATGTATTTCGAGGTCACTAACTTAACTAATAATTTTATGACCAAAGAGAAATAAATTTTAATCTTTTTGGGGGGAATATTAAATATTGATGTACAGTATAGAACCACAGAAATACGCTAAGATTGATATTAGCCTGCATATAATCCATCTGAAATAAAATGCGCTTAGATCCAGAAATTATATTTAACCGCATTTTTATATTTATCTTTTATATATTAATCTCCTGAGTTATACCGCAATGTTATTTTGCAGTAATGTACCTATACTTTCGACTATACAAAAAATTAACGATTGAAAATTTCATTCCAAACAACATTAATAATTTCTGTTGAATTTTCAGATACATTTTGAATATATATATTATTTGGATTTTTACAGCGAGTAGAGCAACATATAATCGACCATGTGAATACAAGGGTCTTCTAATAAATAAACCGACTGTGTCAAAGCGTTGCTCTTGTGATTTGTTAATTGTTATAGCAAAAGCTAATACTATAGGAAATTGTTTTCGATAAAGAATGAATGGTTACGATGATGAATCTCCTGTATTGAGTGTTATTCTAGGAATAAAGACTCTATTTTCAATACTTTCACCTGTTATTATTTCTGCTTCGATGTTGCACTTATATAATTTTATTATTTTTAAATGCGTACCATTACATAAACAATCCGTTATACTAAGATTTCTAATTAACATAATTATTGCATCAACTTTTAAATTTAGTTTATAAGGTGGAAGACCTTCTTTAATATCATTTAAAATTTCAATTGGATAATTTAAATGAATGTTATCATCAGTTTGATCAACAGCTTTATGCGTCGCGTAATAATTAAAATATTTTATTGTTAATAAATCTAATATCTTCGTTATGTGGTGCCAAAATTACGCGATTAATAGAATTATTTTTATTTATGTCGCTATAAATTTTTGAACAAATATCAACTGTTTTCCAATTGTACGGAATTGCAAAGGAATTAATTTTACCGTCACCTATTTCTAATAAAATAGAAGAAAATTCTACATTTTCTGACCGAATATTTGTTGTTAATTTCATAATTTTAAAAAGTGGCCACAGTTTAGAATATTTTATAGTTTCTTCAATAATAGCACTTTTGTAATTATTTTTCAAAACTGGAAGAATTTGACGAAAATCACCTAGTATGATTAATTTATCACCAAAAGCTATATAATTTTTACAGACATCTCTAAGTGTGCTATCAATAATTTCTAAAGCTTTCTTTGGAATCATTGAAGCTTTATCCCAAATTATGACATCTACTTCTCTTAATTTTTTCTTATCTGATTCTAACTTTAAAAATGCACTTTCTATACCACTCAAATCTAAAGGTAATCGAAAAGTTCGATGATTGGTCATGCCCTTTGGCAGTAAGATAGATACAATCCCTTTCTAAGCCATTGATACAATTTGATTTTCTTTTGATAGAAAAAAATATATTAATGTTTTATATAGGAAAGTTTTACCAGAACCACCTGGTCCATCTATAAAAGTATTTTGTTTTCATTATCCATCAATTTTTTAAAAATTAATTTTTGATCTTCATTTAATTGACTGTACATATTTTTAAAGATGATTTTACTTTGTTGAATAGTAGTTAAATCGTTATCATTATGTTCATTTGAGAAATTTACATCTGGGTTAGGTAGACCAAAATCTTTACAAGTCATATCTTCCTTCAATAAAATATTATTTATATAATTTAATGCACAAAGTTCTTTATTTTCTATAAAATTTTCAGCAAAGAATTTTTTAAATTTATCCCAAATAACAATCCCTTGAATATTTTCTGATAAAAGAAACCAAGCAAAAAATTTACGTAATTGATAAGGCAACATCAGGCTACGTGCTTCTTCAAAAATATTATAAATTTTAGAATCATGTTCTATTAAATCCATGGCAATAACTGTTTCTTTATAGGTATTATAAGAAATGCTTTTAAAAGTTCGAAGTTCTTCAAAAGATTGCGCCCCTTTGACTCTATTCAATATTAATTAAAAAAAAAACGTTCGCTATCTTTAGCGGAAACGATGTTTAAACGTCCAATTACGTAATTTTTTCTTTCACGTATACATTTTATCCATGATTTAGATGTTTGATTAAATACATAATATTTAGGTATATTGGCATACTTTATCTTCTTTGCAAAATCGTCTATTTTATTAAATTTAAACCACGCGGTTAAAGTAGTATCCCGACTATTTTTTTCAAAAATTATTTTTTATTGATTTTCGCTATGAACAGCTAATCGAACTACAGTGCGACTCCTACCGCACAAAGGAAACTCTTCATACGCCAAGCTGCTTCCATTGGACTTAAATATCTCCCATCAATATATTGACTTATTTCGACATATACTTCTAAAACATATTTATCGTTTATTTGTTTCAATTTATAAAAAGCTTTATCACCAACCTTTATGTATGTAATCAAATATAAATTTTATACTTTGAATGGAAGCACAATTACAACGTTGATATGACATCTATATTTTATTAACAAAAACGTATTATATGGTACTACCATTGAGTTATTTACAGGAATTATTTCATTACTATTTTTATTGCAATATCTATGGTTTTGAGAAATGTTATTGATTCTTTTATACTCTAGTTAACCATTTTTTTTAAATACAGTCGATGCTCGAAAAGGTTTAGGAAATTTCTTTGTGCATAAATTGTTTTTACTTTTATTTAAACAGGGAGACTTTTCTGTATGTGGACCATGTAACATGTGTTTAATTACTAATTTTTGTAACTCATTATCATCATTAGGGATTTCTGCTGAAATATGTTTGTCAATAACCTCTGGGGTTAGAAGTTTATCATTTGGATGCAAAGTTAGAACAATATGAGCATATGATAGACCTCTTTTTTGAAATTCTATTGTATAAACATAAGCTATAACTTCACCAAATATTTTATTTTTAACAATATCATCTAAAATAAAATTGAGTTTAGCGTAAAATAATCTAACCGTAATATTTGGAATATCGTTCGGAGTTGCGTGAGGTAATTTTTTTTAAGAATTAGTTTAAGTTCTTTCTTTTTTGGATTACATGTTACTGTCATAAATATATCAATTCTAGAACCAATATCTCTGTATATTGCCATTGCGTCTTGATAATGTTGTTACATATACCTCGGACTGCCAATATAGGTTGCACGTAATATAAAAAGATTTGCTACTCTTTCTCTTCTAAAATTTTGTGAAATATTTGAAGCACTTTGCATAACATGATCTAGTAAACCCTGATAACATTCAATGCGTAATTGTTTTTGATTATTTCTAAAGAAATTTGTAACAAAAGAGCCCCCGCCGGATGCTCAAGAGCTCCATCAGGGTTCGGATGAGGATTAGGATTGAGATTATTATTAAGAAATAAATAGAAAGGTTTTATATTAACGAAATAATAATAAGAGATTTATTGATCTTAAAATCAAACAAAATATCTATAACAAAACTTAAAAATTAATCTAAATAAACTAAATATGTTTAGACGAGGAAACCGTCCCTTGTCCGTCTCGATCACCGCGATCTCCTTTAATCTATAACAAAGACAGGCGGAAACCAAAATATATTAGTCAAATTAACTCTAACGCTTATAAAATATTTAACGCGTATATAATACATTAGTCTAATTAATTCTAACGCTTATAATATATATTTATCATCTGCACTCGTGGAGGCGCGTCTTCACGAGGCCGCTTCTAAAATTCACTAATAATCCTGGAGTGCCCTTCAAGGAGCGCCATGGAAGGTTCTCAACAGTGCACTAGACACGGGGGCACCCGTAAATCTGGCCGGTGAGTTCCCTACGCTACAAGATGGATTTCGGACAAAAGGGCGTGTGGCTGAAGAGCGCCTCAGCTCACGGCCCGGGTGCTATTTTCTGACGCTAAACCCGCTCCTGTGTCGGTTACGGGTGCATCAACCGGTGGACCTCGAGCGGGGTGCGCCTCGCTGCGATATCCTCCAGTAGATGTACCGGTACCTATACGTCCGCACCTCAGGATACTGACCGAGGAGCGCCTCGAGTCAGGAGCCTGGATATGCCGGCGTGAGTCGTGTACACAGCCACGGACTTCTCTACTCGTAAGCACGATCGAGCGTGCTGGGGCACTGACTCACTCACTCAGCGCCCGCGAGTAGACTCCCGACCTCCAGCTACTGCAGGCCAGAGGTCCGCTTTTCGCTCTCTCTCCCCACCGCGCCGCGCTTCTCGGCGCTGCGAGAGCACCGCTGGTCAGTGCTGGCTAGTGCGCTGGCTAGTGCGCTAGCGTCGGCTACTGCCTACCTTATGCTAGCCGTCCCACTTCCCTTCTCTCCGTCTCTCTTCCATTCTCCAACCGTTCGCTTTGCGTTCGTATTGAACGCACAACGAATTTCCAGAGAATCGGTTTTATTTAAATTGAAATAATAATTACGACGAGGGGTACTTTCGTCGCAAGTCATTCTATTATTTTCTATCATT
The DNA here is from genome assembly GCA_949152435.1 of Gastracanthus pulcherrimus. Classification (NCBI taxonomy): domain Eukaryota; kingdom Metazoa; phylum Arthropoda; class Insecta; order Hymenoptera; family Pteromalidae; genus Gastracanthus; species Gastracanthus pulcherrimus. The sequence goes on from OX424576.1 coordinate 81,196,539, forward strand.
ATATAAGCATGTATAAAGAATTGTTGAGTTTAATGGACTACAATTTCGATTATGTGGTCGATATGTTAATCTATATGAATAATACTGTAAAAGTGTGAGATAATAATTTTCAGAAGAATCTGATCGTTTTTTATAACCAATACTCCAACCTAAGTCACCAGACGGAAACAGTAGAAGAAAAACCATTGGTTCAACGTGATGAGACAATTTACTTAAGTATGTAATTGTTTTTTCATGATCTGATTTACTTTTTGGATAAACACATAAGTCGTAATCATCAGGAATTCCAGAATTTGATACAATGATTGCTTCACATTCAGACGTTAATTATATTGGTGTTTTAGTTTATCATTTTTTCAAACAAAGTAAAGTTTATAATTTGGTAAGTTCTGTATATTTTAAAGTTGGTCTAAATATTTATAATTTTTAGCATATGGATTATGATTTAACGTTTCAGGCAAAGAATCTAAACGTTTTTTCAAAAGATTTTTGTTTATCTGTAACCTTTTTTCAACCGCAGTATCATAGTTATATATGTATAATTGACCACAAGAAGGTTTTTCATTATTAGAATTTAAAAGAATATTAGGTGTCATATGACAAACTTGACCTTGAATTTTAAGATTATAAATAGCTTTTCGTTTATCATTTTGTACAAAATTCATTTATAGTTATCATCTGAATTATTCTTTTTAAATAATTTTTTCTTTGATTTATAGTTAAGTTATTTATTAATTTATTCAATCATTTAGAAAATTTTAGTAGAAACTGTGTCAGTTACAAAAGCAAAAAGCTACACAAAGGGAAATGTTACTTTTGAATTGACACTGCAACATTATTCCACTATAACAAGTTTAAGAGTATTCCAAATACTGAAAAATTTAAAGCCTACAACAATAACCTTTCCAGAGATTCCAAACAACAAAGAATTCATAAGTTTTTATATTTATTTATTTAAACCAGAAAGAATTACAAAGTATTGTCTACCCCGTAATTCCCTGTAGAGGTAAACAAATTTACCTATGCACAGGTCCGGTATAAGTACATCTAACTTAAGTACTACTTAAAACTATAATTCTAAACTTAAAACTACAATTCTAATTCTAAACTTAAAACTACAATTCTAATTCTAAACTTAAAACTAAATATTACAACTGTGACTTTGCACATTTGTTTTAACTTAAATACTATTTCAACAGTGTTGTAAAATTTGTTATATAATATTTAACATTAATTTAGGAGATTATTATATCTTTAACATATCATCAGTTCTTATAGTACTCTCCTTGAGTACGTTTCAATAATATAATTTCTATCGGATTTAATCCATTTCTTTAGTTTGTTTTTTTGGTATAAATTACTAATTTCTAGTTCTTTTAAATCATTTGGTAAACTATTGTAACTTACTATTGCCTTTGTATAACTGTTTTTGTTACTGACTTTTTTCTGACTTTTTGGTATGGCTAAACTTTTATTTCTTGTTATACTGTTAGAATGTATGTACTTATCTTTAAGAGTGTTGTAATGAAATTTTAGAGATTCAAATGTAAATATTTGTTCTATATTCATTGGGTAATCTAAAGTTATAGGATAATTTTTATTCACGATTTTCAGAATTTTATTTTGTAACCTTTGTATACAGGTTATATGGGATTTGTAAGCTCCGCCCCAAGCTATTACACCATAGCTAATTGTACTATGAAAAAATGCATAGTATATCATTTTTAAAACTTCTTTAGGCATTGATTTGGAGATTTTATAAAATATATAAACTAGGTATTTCGTATTTTTAATAATGTATTGTATGTGTTTATTCCACTTTAGATTATAATCAAAAATAATGCCCAGATATTTACATTCTTCAACTCTACAAAGGTTTTTATTTTTTATCTTAATATTTATATATTCAGGAACACTATCCTTGTAGATACCGAAAGTCATGTATACTGTCTTTTCAATATTTAAGGACAATTTATTTAATGCTAGCCACGTTTCAATTTTATTCAAATAACTATTCATACTTTCTTGAGCCTCGCTCCAGGTATTTCCAGTTGCTATAATTGTCGTGTCATCAGCATATGACGATATTGCTTCAGGCGGGAATTCTTTCAAGATATCATTGATATAGAGTATGAAAAGCAATGGGCCCAATATTGTATCTTGGGGAACTCCCGTTATTATTACCCTGTAATTACTTAGATTATCATCTATTTTCACTGCTTGATACCTATTATTTAGATAACTTGTAAGCAAATCCAACGCCTGTCCCTTAATTCCATAACAATATAATTTTGCTAATAGTATTTCATGATCGACAGTATCAAACGCTTTTGCTAAATCCAGGAATGTTATAATTGTTGGTTTGCTATGATCCAAGTTATTGTAAAGTATATTTGTCATATAATTCAAGGCATCTTTTGTACCAATTTTTTTCATAAATCCAAATTGATGTTCGGATATTATATTGCTTTTATTAATCAAGTCAAAAATTCTGTTATATAAAATTTTCTCAAAAATTTTAGCTACGTTAGAAATTAAAGAAATTGGTCTGTAGTTAGAAATACTATGTTTAACACCAGATTTGTATATCGGTATTACTTCAGCATTTTTTAATGCATCAGGCCTGGTTGCTTTTTCGATGCATAAATTAAATAAATATGTTAGAGGTATAGCTATATGATTACATAATACTTTTAATGTTTTGGCATGAATTTTGTCTACATCACCTTTCTTTAATTTTAAAGAATTAATTATGCTTGCAATTTCATATTCACTTATTGGTTTGATAAAAATAGAATTATTATTCATATTCGGCATTTTTAAGGTAGTATCAGATGGTTTATCAATTTTTTCACTTAGTTTCAGTCCTATCTCGCAGAAGTACTTATTCATTTCATTGGCTATTTATTTTTCATCAGTTATTTTATTATCATCTATTTTAATATGATTAATAGTATCATTCGATTTTGGTTTTTTTCCAATTTTTGAATTAATAATCTCCCATAATTTTCTGGGATTATTTGCGTTATTCTCTATTAGACTCTTATCATATTTAACTTTAGCATCTATTATTACTTTGTCTAGTATTTTAGCATAACGTTTGTACTGTGACTCAAGTTGTTTATTGCCTGGATTTAATTTCCATAAATCGTATAACAATTGTTTTGTTTCACATGACTTAATAATAGCTTTAGTTATCCAATTTTTCCTGTACCTTTGTTCGTTACTTTTCTTTTTTATTTTTGACAGTTCTGCACATGTTTTAATTTCATTAATTAATAGATCAGTAGCTAAATTAGGATCTTGTATTGACAAAATTTCATACCAGTTCCTATTATTAGCAATATTTATTAGTGTTTTATAATTTATTATTGTTATAGACTCTTTATTTACTTTTTTAACCTTGTTTATGGCAATAAATAGAGGGTAATGGTCTGTTATGGAGCTTTTAAGTTTATAAGTTGTTGCATTTAAACATGTTGATTTAATAAAAATATTGTCAATACATGACCCTTTACTATTTCCAATAGGTGGTCTTGTGATTCCTACATAACCAGGAATATAGCCTTTTTCTAAAAAGTTACAAATAAAATCTTGATTCAAAGTGTCTTGCTCTAGTAGATCTATATTAAAGTCACCTATAACCAGATGATTTTTAATATTCTTCTTTTTAATTAAGTATTTGTTTATTTCTAGTATAAATTCAGTCTTGTTTATATCATGAGATCTATAAACAGCTGAGATTTCCATGATACTGTCAAAATCATTTTTGTTGTTTAAAGAAATACGTGTGTTAACAATTTTGATCCTACCAACTTCTATAACATTTGTTTTTTGAGCTACGCTTGTATGTACAAAGTTCATTACACCATCATTTTGGTTAATTTTGCTTTCATTGTAGTAACTCATATATCCATCAAGTTCATATAATTTGTAATTGACTTATGTGAAAGTTTCTGTGGTAATGACAATACATGGTTTATTGATTAAACTTTCTAACAATACTTTTAATTTATCAAAATTAGCATTCATGCTTCTTATATTCATATGCATTATTAAATCTTTTTTATTGCTTATTGCTTTATTAAGTATATCAATATTTCCGCACAAATTTTCCTTTTTGACAGTATCTTTTTTTATAGTCTGTAATAATTCAAAATAATCCATATTATTCCATTATATATGACAAGTATTACGTAGTATTAATAGTATTTATTGTATTTATTGTCGTCCGCTCTTTACTATGTACTACTATCCGTTGTCTGTGTTGGTAGAAATCTCTTGATGGTAAAACAGGTGCAATTGGATAATCCGTCGAGTCGATATACTTTTTTATTTTGTGCCTAAGGATCTCACAAGATGTGGCGTCATATGCCATATGTTCAACATTGTATTTTGTTTCATATTTTCTGTTGCTATATACACAATTTACACATTTTCTTATTTCACTTGTGCACTCACTGGCTTTATGTTTACCCGAGCACTTTATGCATGCAGGACCATTCCTGCATTCTTTGTTATGTCCTAATCTACCACATGCATCACAAGGTCTAATGTTTATATGGTCATACACTCTACAGTTTTGATAACTAATAAAAAGCCTATTTTTCCTCTCTCTTATTACTTTATACATTTCAGCTGGTACTTCCATCAATATTGTGCTTAAGTTGTTCCTGTTATTTTTATACATATGTAGGACTGTACCTTTCTCTGTGAAATTGTTGAAATTTCTTGCATTTATGTCCTCTTCTATATCTGCAATATCCATCTCGGTATCATTGTCAAAACCTACTATTTTTTTTTTGATTAAACAATTCTTCTTTTTTCACTTCACAAATAGATTGTAGCTTGTTCTTGATTATTTCTTCAGTTATTTGAACACTTTCATTATCAACGCAGTTAATAGTCACTTCATTTTTCTTATTTATGTGTATACTCTTTGCCTGTATTCTTGTTTCATTTGTTATCTGCTTTTTGATACATTCATTCAGATTAATGTGTTCGTTTTCAGCTTTGTCTATTTTTTTAACAACGATTTTTGGAACACGTTTTAGCTGTGGTTTGAAATTGGTTACCGTTTCAGCATAAGTCTTTTTTATTGAGTTTTGATTATGTTTATCTAACTGCTTTTGTTTATCTAGCAGTTCTCTTAACAGGTCAACTTTTTCTTGCAGTTCTTTAATCAGTACTTCTTGCAGAGAGACTTTTGTTTGCATCAACTCAAAATCTCCTTCATTCTCAAAGTTAGAAGAATTTTGTATGTCTTGAGTTTTGTTCGTAACTTCTTCAAGCAGTTCTTTCCTAATTTCCTCTGAGTTTTTCATTTTAATCTGCGCAATGAGGAGCTTGGCAGATTCACTCAACGTATTTTCGGCATTTTTTGAGGTTATGTCGAGCTGCTTATGTTCTGGACATATTATAAGAAATTCACTTATACATTTACTTTCTTTTAATCTTTTATTACAACTCTGGTGAAACGCGTTTTCGCATATAATGCAAATTTGTGTAGTACACTTTGATTTACCACAGCACTTAAAATTTATTTTACTGTTTTTATCAGGACCGTGTTTCTCATTTGCCGCCATCTTACATCTTACATAAGTATATACCTAACATTAAATATTATTTTTTTTAAATTCAATTTTTTATAAATATAGAAATTTTATTTGTAAAATAACAAATAAACGTATAGAAATTCTAATTTTATAGAAATTGAATAACAAAAAAAAATAACAATAATGACAGTGAATTGTTTTGAGTGATCACATACTGGCAGTACAAATTAGAAGTGTATATATTTTTAAAGAGGAAATTATGTAGATATTGAAAGAGGAACCAATCTAGAAATAATTGGTGACATTCAAGAAAGCGGTATAATGACAATATAACAACTACTTATATAACACCATCGCCACCACCGTCGTCGAGATAGCAAAAATGAAGAGATTGATTATTATAACATCAAACCCGACAATTTTGAGGTTATTAAAATCAATGCTGAGCAATAATTTGTAATACAATTTTGAGATTAAGAGGTATTTAGATTTACTTTTTTAGGTTACAGTATTTCGATTTAAACTTAGTCTGTCAATGTAATTTTGATGTTATAAACTATTTGCAGTTTTGAACCCAGGGAGTATTTTTAAAACTACATTTTTGCTACCTCCGTGGCACTGAACATATATATATATATATATATATATATATATATATATATATATTGTCCCATATATATATATATATATATATATATATATATATATATATATATATATATATATATATATATATATATATGGGACGTTCACGTCAGATCTCCCAGGCCAGGAAGTGAGCGCGTTAACCTTACGTTTTGAGAACTCGCTTGTGATATCAAAATATATCTAAAAAGATAACTTTGCACACGTTTTTGATCTATTTTTTCGTCAGCTTTTTGATGGTGACATTTATTTTTGATAATTTTTGCGTTTTGGTCCTCAAAAAACATAAAATGTGTTACATCTCAAAAAGTGTATTTTTAATATTTTTTTCTGATAGTTTAAATCGAAAGATCAAGTTTTTTTACGTCGAAATAGCTATTTTCAAAAATAATCTTTTTCGGTATTTTCGAGGCAGTAAACTGCAAGCATGCACCACAGCGTCAATTGAGCGATAAACGCAAATATGCGGTATCCGAATATATCTAAAAAAATATTAATAACCAATAGCACTTTTCTGAAGTAAAATTGTCCGTTCTTTCCGATTCTGAAGTCAGAATTTTGAAATTTCCGTTGGAAAATTTCAAAATGGCGGTTTTAGGCAAAAAACCAATCGACTATCAAATGGCCGCTTGGGAAGAAATGGGTTAAGTCACGAGTATCGTATACTATTTTATAGCACTGTCTGCCCAAATCCGCTGTCACGCCTATCCGTGCCATAAGCAGTCCATTTCTGCACCGTGAGATTAGCGCTCGAACGTAGCTAGGGTGATAAGCACGGTGCAATAGTGGACTACTTAGGTCACAAAGGTCCTTACAACTATATATTATAGGAAGATATATATATATATATATATATATATATATATATATATATATATATATATGTATATATATATATATGTACGTGTGCGTGTATACATTTCCAGTAGGCTTTACAGCTGCGAGAGAGAGAGAGAGCGAGAGAGAGAGAGAGAGCGAGAGAGGGAGAAAGAGAGAGAGAGAGAGAAAGAGGGGGTTTCGAAGTGAAGGAGAAAGATCGAGGTGCGGCCAACGGCTCAGCACGAACTTAGGTTATACATATAATCTTGTGTTATGTGCTTGTTTGTTGTGATTTGCTATTAGGTAAATGGGTGTGATTATAATAATAAAATCTCGAGTGAACTACAATAAATAGTGATGTGTGCATAAAAGAAATAATTGTGTAATTAAAAGTATAAATACATAAAAAGTATAAAATATGTGAGAAGTGTTGCTAATCATTTTAAGTGTTTAGTTGAAATATTGTTAACTCTGACCTTTATCGAAGGATTTATTTACCAAAATTTTATCTACGCAGTCTTTTAAATCCATAAGGTAGTATGTAAATTTTTACCCTGTAGTAACATTTTCATTATATCATTTTTCAAATTTAGATCTTTCACTCTCTGCCATAGTCTCTGGAGTATATTTCATTTCAAACATTTTCTCATTGTAATCGTAATATTTTCTCTTATTAAATAAATATGGGAACGTCCCTTTTAGAATATTATTATCAAATCCAAATGCTTTAGGCAAATCACTTAATTTCATGTAAAAGTAATTTAAAAATTTATTTTTTTCTCTTGGAGACATCGTCATTATATTGGTTTCATGCATGACAAGCTATGGCACGATTTCTGTATTTTCAGCAATGTATTTTAAAATGAATTGTCCATCGAAGCTTTTACTATTATGAGCAATGCATATTATACGTTTACAGGGGTACATTCACCGTAAATTTGAAATAATAATTATAACTTTTAGTGCTTAATAAAAAATTTTCTAATGAAAATTTATATTCATTTGAAAAATTTTCCCTTTTTCTACGCATATAATGTACCACTTCACTGGAGAAAAAGGTCCAAATATCGCTTACAGGTCCAGAAGTAGAGCGACTAACTTTTCATGAAAAATTGATTGATATATCCCAGTGGTCGTAAAGTATACCATCTTACTGTAAGTGGATGTCAATTTTTCAAGTTCTATTCACGTTGTTTTAACACTTACTACGTACAATCCCAAGATCTCGAAGATTGAAAACGTACAACTTCTATAACCACTCATTTAAGGGGTAACACCACTCTAGCGGCCCGAAAAAATGCCCAATTTGTACGATTTTTACAAGAGTAGGAAAGAAGGGATCACTTTTCTTTTTTGTATATATAAGATAAGACATCATTTGAATATCAAAAACTCAAAATTCACTGCAAAAGAGCACTTTATATTGTATGTTACGCGTACTGAATACTACACTGTTACATTCTCGCTGAGCTCGCGCTTAGGTGAATACTGCAGAAGTGCATTTGTGTGTGTATATATATATATATATATATATACACAATATATATATATATATATATATATATATATATATATATATATATATATATATATATATATTACACACACAAATTCACTTCTGCAGTATTCACCTAAGCGCGAGCTCAGCGAGAATGTAACAGTGTAGTATTCAGTACGCGTAACATACAATATAAAGTGCTCTTTTACAGTGAATGTTGAGTTTTTGATATTCAAATGATGTCTTATAATTCTGGAAAAGAAGCCATGCATTATTTGTTATATGCAAGATATATATATATATATATATATATATATATATATATATATATACACAAATGCACTTCTGCAGTATTCACCTAAGCGCGAGCTCAGCGAGAATGTAACAGTGTAGTATTCTGTACGCGTAACATACAATATAAAGTGCTCTTTTACAGTGAATTTTGAGTTTTTGATATTCAAATGATGTCTTATAATTTTGGAAAAGAAGCCATGCATTATTTATTATATGCAAGAGATTATCATTTGAATACATCATGCACTAAGAAAATTGCTATAGGTATTGCACCTCAAAATGATAATAGTTTTTCTTATGTAGTTAAAATAATAAATCCAACATTTTTCGGTATTACTTTTACATTGGACGCATGGAAAGCATTTAAAACACATTTCAATAATATCCAAAGTTATTTTAATGAAGAAGAGTATAAATCAAAAGTATTTGAAAAAGTCTGTTTTCACTGTATCACTTTAACTTACGCGTCTTCGTATGGGTCAAAAGCTATAATCCTGGATGAATAAATAGAACAGTATTTGCAGGTACACGCAGGAAATATCGGAGATCGCTAAAGAAACCTGTACTAATAGAAAGAGAAATATATACACTCCTGCAACTGTTTTACAGCAAACATCCATCGAGGGACTTATTCATTTAACAACGTGCATCGATTACAACATTGAAATGAACGAGAAAATTTAATCTTCAGTAACAATGAGTAGTAAAGCCATTGTTGACGAAATTTGTGAAAAATTCACAGAAAATATTTTACTTTCAAGAACAAATATTTTTATTAACTGTTTGCCTCTTTCTAAACTGGAAAATCGAAGCCCTATCTTGATGCGTAGTCTATATACTTGATATGTCTATGTAGACGTGTAATCCAAAAACATGTGTCTTGTGCGTTTCCGGATGTGCCGAATCTATTAAATACTATTCAAATTCTATTTCGAAATAAGAAAAAACCATATTTGCAAATAGATTTCAAAGATATTATTTATGCCGCCTCTTTTAGTCTCTTAAAAAGTTATTAAATCTCTCTAAAGAAACTTTTCGAAAAAGTAAAATGTTGGCAAGTATAAGTTTTATTATTCCCAATTATAAATTGAATAAAATATGTTAATATTAAACTAATACATTACATAGAATAATATAAATAAAAATTACGTTATTCTCTTTCGAAAGGATTTATATCATATGATGCAGCCGATAATCCGATTAATATTGTCGGAAATATATATACATATAGGCTTCGACCGTACGCACGGCGTACTCTGCATAATATAAGAAAAAGGAGCGCTACTGTACAGCAGAATCATACAGCCCCAACATCTTCTAATATTCCCCATTTTTTATTGCTTTTCTTGTCAACTGCGCTCGCTACGCCTGCCGCTCTCCGTGCAGGCACACACTTGCGTTTTGACTGCTGACCCGAAGAACGCTTATCTAGCTTTAAATAATAAAGAGCATCTACAAAAGTAAACCGGCTATCAAATATATTTTTTAAAACAATAGCAAATATTTACAAATAAACTTGAAAATAACTACTACAAATTTTATATAGTCCAAGATTTCTACTACAATATATTTTCTGTCAAGTATATTGTTGAATCTTTATTTCTAAATCAGTTTCCTTAAACATAAATAGTATTAATGTACATAGTGTAAAAATATACACATAATAATAATATTATTATCTCTAACGTTTAATATGTTTATATGTAAATATATGATCATCAAAAATAAGTCTTAGGTAATCACAGATTAGTGCATTGACGGTATCTTTCATTTTGAAAAATAACTATGAACATACTTGATGAACTCGTCGTCTCGCAGTCTATAGGAAAACAGCTGACTTCTATAATAACTTATATTGAATTTCTGATGCATATTTTATAAATTATTCTATTATTTATTCATGAAAATAAAGCTTTACAGCGCTCTCAATATCATTACAATCTAGAGTATATTAGAAGAGTATTTTGTATTTATTAGAGGTTTAAATAATAAAGAGCATCTACAAAAGTAAACCGTCTAACAGGTTATCAGGCCAGCACTGGCTTTGTAGTTGGAGCTCGAGTTTTTGGTGAGTAAAAAGACGGGCAATCTGAAATTTTTTTCGAGAAAACACGCTCTAGAAGAAGCGAGAACTAAAAAGAACAGCACCGTAAAATAGAATCGTTCTTTTAGAAGTACCGTAGACATTTTTTTGAGGAAATAGGAAACAAGAAGGTTAGAGCGCGGGAGTATTTTAGGTAGATAATAAAACGCGAGGAAAGACAAATTTTTGTTGTACGGCCAAAATATAGACGGGTACAAGTGCGGGACACCGATTTTTTAGAATGAAAATGGCGGCATGACGCAATCGTCTCACGAGTCGGGACGACGAAAATTTTTAGAATGATTACGGCGGTGTAATGAAATCAGCTCGCGAGTGCGGGATACAACAATTTTTAGAATGATAATGGTGGCATGATACATACATCTTGCGAGTGCATGATGTTTCTTTTAGAATGGCAATAACGGCGTGATAAAAACACCTGGCAAGTACAGGATGCCAATTTTTTTAGAATGCAAAATTGCAATGCGATGCAAGCATCTCGCGAGTAAGGGACACCGCGTGTTTTTTTTTAGAATGATAATGGCTGTTTGAAGCAAAAGCATACACCTCGCGAGTAAGGAAATTTTTTTTTCTTTCTTATTGCAAATGACGGAGTAAAGCAAACGCTTTGCGAGTACGGGACACATATTTTTTTAGACTGAAAATGGTTGTGTAGACGGAAAAATCATTGAAATTTTTTTCATTATTTAAAAATATAGTGCAATAAAGTGATAAAATAAAAAGGCAAATCATGAAGTGTAGATGATACTGTCGTGCAGAGGATTCTCACTTTCATGAATAGCTGCATTTATCGCGCTTTTATAGCACTACATGAGTGTACGATCGGCCCTCACACACTGTTGAAGTCATTGCCGTGCATGCCGTCAGGTTGGGAGGGAGCACGAGTGTGGTGTCGAACTGTGCGAAAATGACAGCTAATTTCGACCTAACTTAACTTGTCGTGGGGTTAAGTCCGGGGAGAAACATTAATAAACAAAAGTATTTAAATAAATACTAATTAGAATAAGTGTTTGGTATTATAGATATTAGAAGAAATATATTAGAAGAAATAAATTAAAGATGGAAAACGCTGGAAATACAACACCTAGAAGTACTCCAGCGAATCAACAAGCTCAAGGTAATGATGTAATTCATATTTTATGCCTTTCACTTAATTAATGCACTTTAAATAGAAAAACATTTAGATATATAAATTTGACTTGTAAACAATTCAACTAAAGATGAATAGAATACAGATCTGTGATTTACTTTCTATATTAAATATAGAATGTTAGAAGAAAATTTAAACATTAGTAGAATAATTGTTTACATTATTTGACGAATTAGAAGAACCGTCTTACACACCGCCTCATTTGCCATCTTTTTGCTATATTCCTCCATCACAAAGACTGGCACAAGATTGGGAACGTCAGATGGAGCGATTAGAAAGAACAATAGTAGAGCAACGACAGGCAACGGATGCACTGTCCGCACTGATAGATCGTGAACAGAAACTGGCAGAAACATTGCAACGTTTAGAAAACACACACATTAGAAGACTAGAGGTATATAGACCACTCCTCAACTCCACCATTAGAGATACGAGTGAAAATATGGATAATAATCTTGAAATATCAAACACTCAGTTGCAACAAAGAAATATCTTAAGTACATTAAATGAAACATTTAGTAGTTTAAAACAGACATTAGAGTCTAATTAACACGAAAAATAGCAATAAATGTTTGATAGACTATTTAAACTCACAACTTAGATCAAATGACTTATTAGATATAATAGAGAAAAACACACCAACACTAGAAAACTTAAATTCAAAAGAATTCGAAAAGAGAGAATCATTAGTTAGAGACTAAATCTAACTATCTTCTAAATATTAAAAATCCAATAGAAATAATAAATAAAGTACAAATATTTAGAAGAGTAGAAGCAAATGTCACTGCTTCTTCAGTTAGAGCACAATTGTACCGCATTAAAATAGAGAACAAAGAAAAAGTTACTGATTTTTGTGATACATTTGATGCAATAATTAGAGAATATGAAAACTGCGGTACAAATATACCTCTAACAGAAGAAGAAAAGAGATCAGCATTTTACCAAGCTGTATCTCATAATAATCCAGAACTTAGATCCGCAAACTTAATTAGAAGACAAGCAGACAACAAAGAAATGACATTAGATGACATAAAATTATTTATCTTACAGTTAGAAGCAGAAAATAGATGTTTTCGATGCAATAGAGGAGGACATAACTCGCCAGACTGTCCACTTGCTGCGCGCAACATGTGGTTCTGTTATATCTGTCAGGATGATGCAGAACATAAAGGGACTAACTGCCCGAACAGAGGCGCAGGAGCATCAAAGAATAGGTTGATAAATAAATTTAATAAATCATAATAATATTAAAAGAAACCATACACAAAACAATACACGCAATAACACACAATTTAGAGAAAACAGTAACTTTAAAGGTAGAGACTATTACAATAGAAAAAAACAAAATTATAATAATGGTGGAGAAAGAAGGGGATTTAGAGGTAGGGTATTTAAAAGAAACACTCAAACAGTAACATCAGGAAGAAATAAGGCTTTTAACAACAAAGTAAAAGCATACATTGCCGGTACGAATACAACACAAGCAACACTAAAATCAAATACACCCACACAAATTACATTCACAGCAGACTCAGGCGCACAACAGACCACATAGTTAACAAAAAATTTTAAAAGAGCTCAAGAGAAGTAATTATAAGTGGATATAAAAATAAAACAGCGAACACAGAAATAGATGGTAAAGGAAATCTGATACTCCGATCTAACATACTGAACAATAATCTACTTAAAATAATAAACTCAAGGTGAGTTCAGATAAAATAAAAAAGGATTGGGATGAGAGAGTGAAAGGTTGAGTAAATAAAAAACACAATTAATTTCGCGATAAAAAAAAGCACTTGCTTCGGCGTAAAAAACCGCACGGCTTAGCGGGAAAAGCCGAAGCAAGCGTAAAGATTTATTGACAAAGTGAAGCTACAAACAATTACAATAGACGCGGGAAATAAGGATTTAATCTACCGCCTTACCCTCGACTCTTAATCTTAACGCCGCAGAGAGCTCTCTTACCTGGGCATGCAACCCGCGCAAAACCGCCGCACAAAGCTCGAACGACACCGTCTGGATGTCGCTGAGCCGAGAATGTAGTGAAACGCCGCCGCAGCTTCTCGCCGAGTCCTGGTAGGCTGGCAAGCCGGGCGAGGGGAGCGCAAAATGGTCCACGACCTGCACCGGGCGCGCCCCGACGTCTCGGGGAGCCAGACGCCTCGATGCCGGGCAACAAGGGTGTTGCCGCGATGCGCTCGCCCTGGACGGGTCACGTCCAACACGTGGACACCGTCCCCACAGTTTTCCCTAACACGAGACACACACAAGATACACACACATACACACACGCGCGCGAATTCTCACGCACGCTCGCACGAATTCGGTTACAATTTCACGATCGCAGGAAGGCTGAATATATTCGCTCTGAAAAGAACGAAAATATATCTCAGCCAATCGAACACGAAATCACGGCAATCAGGACGCAAAAGGCTGAAAATTAAACTATATATTGAGCAGGGCTGCTAAGCGCGCGAACAGCTTGGAGGTCCTGTCAAAAGTGAACAATTGCGAGAGCGCGCGCGAATCGAGACAGAACCGCGCGCGCTGACGGTCACGCAACGTCGCAATTGACCGCGCGAAATGGCGCGAAATTCAAATCTAGAGAAATGTACCTATATGACTAAGACCTGTCAAAATGGCGTAAACATCCCGCCCGCCTTCGTCTAACGGACGAACGAAACACTCAGAGAATGACCCTAAACCTTCTTAACACCTTCCTCAATATGCAACGGACAAAGGCGAGAGATATGCCGACGGAAAGATGTGGTAGCAGTCTTTACTGTTGCCACACGAACGAGACCATCTGGACCTGGATGCACCTCAACGACTCGCCCTAAAGGCCACTTGGACGCAGGATAACGATCATCCTTGACAAGAACAAGCCTGCCTACACGAAAGTTCTCCGTTGGATCTCTCCACTTCTCCCGCTGCTGTAAATGGAGGAGATACTCCGACGACCACCGCTTCCAAAACTGATTGCGAATCCGCTGAAGCAACTGAAAGCGATCTAGCCGATTCTGAGGCACGTCTGGAAAATCAGCATCTGGAAGTAACACTGAAGCACTCCCATTTAGAAAGTGAAAGGGCGTCAGCGCATGGAGGTCCTCGATGTCGGAATTCAACGTCCCTAGTGGTCGCGAGTTGAGACAAGCTTCTATTTCAACCAGGACCGTCGAAAATTCCTCTAAGGTGAGAGTGTGTTCACCTATAACCCTCTTCAAGTGATGCTTCACCGACTTAACACCAGCTTCCCATAAACCCCCATAATGAGGAGCACTAGGAGGAATAAAGACCCAGTCGGTCCCGTCATTTTGCGAGAACTGAAGCGACCTTTCGATGGAATTCCGACGCTCGCTGAAACATAGCCTGCAACTCACTATCAGCTCCATGGAAGTTAGTGGCGTTATCACTGTAGAGCTTTTGGCAAACACCTCGTCTGCCAACAAAACGACGGTACGCACTGATGAACGTTCCAGTTGTTACATCACTAACCAGCTCCAAGTGAATTGCCCGTGTGGAGAAGCAAACAAATACGACGATATATCCCTTGTATGATTTCTGCTCACGACCATTCGTTGTACGAACCTGAATAGGACCCGCGTAATCTAAACCTGAAATAGCAAACGGCCTACCTAAATTCACGCGATCGGCAGGAAGATCTCCCATCAACTGCTGAGTAGATTGGGGCTTGACACGCTGACAAGTTACGCACTTGTGAGTTGTGGATTTCACTAATCTATTTCTACCTAAAATCCAAACCTGCTGCATCAAAACGCTAGACGTTAGAGTAGGACCCCCGTGCAGACAAAGTCGATGCGCCGATAGCACGAATAAAAGACTGAGAGCTGAATCCTGGGCTAGAATCGGAGGGTGTTTTCGATTAAAGGAGAGATCAGAATGTGACAGTCGGCCTCCTACACGTAAAATATTATCCTTACATACAAATGGATTTAACTTGCTGAGCCGACTGCGACTCTGTAATCTCCTTCCTGCCTTCAGCGTCCCAATCTCGGCTGCAAAGCTGCTCGCCTGTGCTAAACGAATAACTACGCAGCGAGCTTCAGCTAACTCTGACGAAGTAAGAAACGGAGGAATCAGCTCCTGACCTTTCTTATGTCTACGATAATTGATAAATGGACGCTTAGCAAATGCAACAACGCGGATTAAACGTGACAGGGAAGAGAATCTAGTCAACAGCTCCGATTCTGAGGACGACTTCTGCGCGTGGAGAACTCGCTGACTTTCTGCTGGCTGCGGCCACTGCTCTGGAGCTTGCGAAAGCCAGCCAGGCCCGCGCCACCAAAGGTTACTCCGTGACAATTCCGCTGGCTCAGAGTTTGATCCAACTCGTGCATCGACGCATAATGCAATACTTGCATTGGTTCGTGAGGTGTGGACGACTCCGCCCGCCGTGAAGCCTCCACCTGCACAGCACCTGAAACGATCCAACCGAAAGCTGTATTTTGAGCGACGAGCTGCGAGCGAGGGAATCGTCTCAAGCCTGATCGAAGCAACTGCCCGTACACGTCGGCCCCTAGGATAATATCTACCTTATTCGAGATGAGGAATTTCGGATCTGCAAGAGTGAGCCCTACAAACTGCTTAAGATCGAGATCGCTGATGCTGTCGATTGGAACCTGTGAAGTAAGACGAGGGAGAATGAGCGCTTCTGCCCTGAGCTCGAAGTTCGACTCGAATCTGGACCTCAGAACAAGTTGCGTCATCGAGCGCGCAGTGCCCGCCGCACTGGCGCCGATCCCTGTCAGCGGCACACAAGTGCGCTCCTTTTGGAGCGCTAACAGCTGCACAATCGACTCCGACACGAACGAAGCTTCCGATCCCTGATCTAAAAGTGCTCGTATGTAGGTGCTATCACCTCTCGGTCCTATCACCTGCACTCGCGCTGTGGCTAAAATAATTCTTTTCTTGGTAACCGAAATGCTAGCTGCACGCATACTCACTACAGGAGGCCTCGAGCCCGACCCATCTGCTTGAAAATTACCGGGATCCTGCTGCGCAGCCTGCAAATTTCCCTGGTGTTTTATGTGCAAGAGCGTGTGATGCTTGCCCTGACAGATTGAACAACGTCCCGAAGTGTTACAAGCATTAACCCTATGCGATCCGAAGCAGTTAAAACAAAGCTGTAAACGTCTAATGGTCGCAAGCCGCTCGTGAGGACTCTTATCCTTCAGCTTGAAACATCGAGCGAGAGAGTGCGAACCGGAGCAAAGAGAGCACTTTGTAATCCCAGACGATCGAGAGGAACTAGCATGAAAAACCTTTCGAGCCTGCGGCCCCGATGTTGGCGTAGAAGCCGGCCTTTTCTCCGCCTTGCGCTCAGCAGTCACCATGCTAAGAGCCTGAGCTCTCGTCTCCAAGAACCTAACGAGATCTGAAAACTTAGGAAGCGACCTATCAGCAACAGGTTCCGTCAAATTCTCGACTGAATCGAATTTTTGCTCCTTTGCGCTCAGCTTTGCTTCCCACAGCTTCCTCGACTCCGAATCTAAGCGATCGGACAACAAAAATACGAGCCAAACATCCCAGTGCTCTACAGGAAGCTTCAAATTCCCTAACGCCCGAATAATTCGCTGCGCCTCATCAACGAAAGTGCGAAGCTCAGAAGCTGACTCCCTTTTTGAATGCGGAATTTCCATGAAGAAAGTCAAAAGTTTATTAATAATCAAGCGAGGATTATTATAACGGTCATTCAAAGCCTGCCACGTACTGGCATAGTTGACGCTGGTGGTCGTTACAACCTTGATGAGTTCAGCAGCCCCATCCTTCAGGCAAAGTTTAAGATACTGCAACTTTGTAGCATCAGACAAGTTAGGGAAATCATGAACGAGCGTAGTGAAAAGATCGCAGAAACTAGCCCAATCCTCGTATTTACCTGTAAACGTAGGTAGAGGAATTCGAGGCAACTTAGCTACACGAGCGCCAGAGCCACGGTCTGAGCTCACCTCCGATATACTGGTATCGCCATCAGGCTTATCAAAAAACGTAAACAACGTCAGAAACTCGTCAAGGGCATTCTCAAAAATACCCTGTATACGACTAAACCAGTTATCGGCAACGTAAGCATCTGTCTCTGCGTCTTCCCTAACGATAATCTCAGAGTGCGTCTTCCGAATCTCTTCCCAAATACCTCTCACCGCTTCAAGTCGCGCCTGCACTATATTTTTATTGAGAGACTCACGCGGCTCAGCTGCCAAACGCGCGCGTGTACTCTCAATCTCGGCCTCGCGCGACCTCTGCAACGTAGTCAGCTTTTTCAAAGCTACAGGAGCCATGACGCAAACTCGGTAGAATCGACGAACGTACCTATGAGTTTCTAGAAGCACAAAATATTATATCCTAAATGAACGCTGCTAAACGCCGCACGCACGACTCGCACGCAACGAGAGCAAGGCTGTAAACATACACATTCGGCGCGGCGCCTCGATTCCGAGAAAATACGGCCGGCCGAAACGTAAACAACAGCGCGCGGCGCAACAATGCGTTCACACTGTAACGTATCAAGCCACTACTTGGAATTCAAACAAGGCAATATAATATCGGAAAAAACAAAAGGACCGTTACAGTGTTCACGCGTTTGTTAATGTATTTCTTAGGCTACGCTTAACCCACGAATTACATTAGCAAAACACGAAAATGCGCAATCGCGAATACACAACGCACAAAAAACCAATCACTCACTCCTCACCTGGAGCACCATGAACAATAATCTACTTAAAATAATAAACTCAAGGTGAGTTCAGATAAAATAAAAAAGGATTGGGATGAGTGAGTGAAAGGTTGAGTAAATAAAAAACACAATTAATTTCGCGATAAAAAAAAGCACTTGCTTCGGCGTAAAAAACCGCACGGCTTAGCGGGAAAAGCCGAAGCAAGCGTAAAGATTTATTGACAAAGTGAAGCTACAAACAATTACAATAGACGCGGGAAATAAGGATTTAATCTACCGCCTTACCCTCGACTCTTAATCTTAACGCCGCAGAGAGCTCTCTTACCTGGGCATGCAACCCGCGCAAAACCGCCGCACAAAGCTCGAACGACACCGTCTGGATGTCGCTGAGCCGAGAATGTAGTGAAACGCCGCCGCAGCTTCTCGCCGAGTCCTGGTAGGCTGGCAAGCCGGGCGAGGGGAGCGCAAAATGGTCCACGACCTGCACCGGGCGCGCCCCGACGTCTCGGGGAGCCAGACGCCTCGATGCCGGGCAACAAGGGTGTTGCCGCGATGCGCTCGCCCTGGACGGGTCACGTCCAACACGTGGACACCGTCCCCACAGTTTTCCCTAACACGAGACACACACAAGATACACACACACACACACACACGCGCGCGAATTCTCACGCACGCTCGCACGAATTCGGTTACAATTTCACGATCGCAGGAAGGCTGAATATATTCGCTCTGAAAAGAACGAAAATATATCTCAGCCAATCGAACACGAAATCACGGCAATCAGGACGCAAAAGGCTGAAAATTAAACTATATATTGAGCAGGGCTGCTAAGCGCGCGAACAGCTTGGAGGTCCTGTCAAAAGTGAACAATTGCGAGAGCGCGCGCGAATCGAGACAGAACCGCGCGCGCTGACGGTCACGCAACGTCGCAATTGACCGCGCGAAATGGCGCGAAATTCAAATCTAGAGAAATGTACCTATATGACTAAGACCTGTAAAAATGGCGTAAACACATACATAAAGATAAAACAATTATATTGACAAACGTGATATCAACAGAAGATATTGCAGATAATTTGATATCATTTAAACGATTCGCAGATGAAGGTTTAGGAATATATTTAGATGATGAAGCACTAAATATTTTCGATAAAAACACAGGATTAGAGTATTTAACAGGTAAATACATTAAACCTAACTGGGTAATATCATTAGAAGTTGAAAACCAGATAGGAAATTCGTCAAACAATAGTCACGGATATAGTAAATACTCATGCACAGCCAGAATAGTTTCTTTAGACGAGTTTTCACAACAGTCTCAGACAAAAATTATAGAAATTCCGTCTGAGATTGGGAGGGAGAAATTGAAAAAACCCATACAAACAATTCAACATACGAAAAGTTATCGAACATTAAACGATTTTGACTTAGATAAAAATAAACTAAAAAAGAAAAATACACAATTTAGATAAACTGAACTTAGAAAAATCTCTGGAAATTCTTTAACAAAAAGAAAAACTAGAGGATAATAAAATAGACAATATAGACGAAGGAATGTTATGGTACATAAAATTAGGACATGCATATATAGATTATCTCCAACAAATGCAGAAGTTAGAGGAAAAATTAAAAGGAATAAAATTTAATAAATCTATACTAGATTGTGAGGTATATATAATGGCAAAAATGGAAAAATTACCTTTCTCTGAACTAGAGCAACAAGACCCTTAGAAATTATTCACAGATACAATGAGCCCCATAAAACCAAGCTCATTTCCAGGAGGAAATGAATTTATAGTAGTATTTATAGATGATCACACAAAATACGCAAGAGCCTACTCAATGACACACACATATGTAACCGGAAACTGTCTAGAAAAGTTTTTATTAACAACTAAAAACCTATTAGGAAGTAAGATTGCAGTAGATGCAGCGGTTCATATATATAATAGAACCCCACATAATTCGTTAAACCTTGAAATGCCAATTAACATAATAACGCCCAAAGGTAAAACTCACTTAGATAAAATTAGAAGATTTGGATGTAAAGCTTACGCGAAAATTCCAATAACTGAATCTAAATTCTCAGAAAGAGGAATAAAAGCTGTAATGATAGGACAATCAGCCACTGGTTATATGCTCTGGCATCCTCAATCTGGAAAATTCCTACATTCCACACACGTTAGTTGTAATGAAAAATTAGTATATAAAAATGTTTATAAAAATATTCCAGAAGAAATCAAGGAATTACAAGATAAACAAAAACTAGAAGAAACAGAAAATGAAGACTGGTTATTGAACTTAGAAAAACATGCAAAACAAATAGATGAAATTCAAAATGAAAAACTCTTAGGAATTGACAAACCAAAAAGAAAAAGACCCAATAAAAGAAAAGCAGAAAACAAACAGAAAACTCAGAAGCAAAAAGACGAAAACAACCAGAAAGAAATGCAAAAACAACAGAGAATAGATACAAATACATAGTAGCTAAAACAACACAAAGCATTAGATTGTTAGAAGACACAAGCCTCACACTTGTAAACTTAGATTTGTCATTAAGCTATACAAATAAAAGTGAAATAAACGATTATATAGAAGATGAAACAAAACATAAATTCATAGCAACTATCAACAAAGATCCTACAACATACCTAGAAGCAATAAAGTCAAAAGATAAATCAAAGTGGTTAGAACAAGAAAACAAAGTATGGATAATTGTTGATAGACCAAATACAACAGATAAAGGCAAAAAGGCACATATTATAGATTCAAAATGGGTACTCGAAAAGAAAATTGATGAAAAGGGTGAAAAAGTTTATAAAGGCAGATTAGTAATTAGAGGATTTGAAGATAAAAATGAGTATGAACTAAAAGAAACATATACACCAGTATCTAGATTGTCGATGATTAGAAGTGCATTTGCAATTATAAACAAGTACGATCTAGATGTATGGCAAATAGATTAGATACATCTAAGACAAAATGTAAAGCTCCTTATAGAAAAGCGAATGGAAGTTTGTTGTATCTGGCCGGAACTACAAGACCAGACATTGCCTTTGCAGTCAATTATGTATCTAGGTGACAATTAGATGCTACCGAAGAGGACTGGAAAGATGTAAAAAGAATTTCTAGATATCTTAGAGGAACAGTAGACCTTACCATGCAAAGCAAATGGAGAAAACTTAGAAGCAATAACAGACGCAAGCTTTAGAGATTGGTTTGATTCATCGTCAACCGGTGGATATGTGATCAAATTGTTTGGGGATCCTATAATGTGGAGAAGCCACAAACAATCTTATGTCGCACTTTCCACCTGCCAGGCTGAATATCTCGCTATGAGCGAGGCCTGTCAGGAACTAGCATCATTAGATAAAGCCATTAGAGACATACTTAACAAGACAATGCATCCTGTGACTATCTGGTACGACAATAAATCAATAGGAGACTGTACACAAATGGATGGCAGTCATAAACTCAAGAACTTTGATGACAACTTAGAAAGAATTAGAAGAAATCTAGAACTTAGAGAAAGAAGTGGAAGTAAAAGTCATATGGCTGCAACACATGGCGATTGTGTAAAATCATGCGTCTTAGAAGGAAAAGCAATAATTAGATGGATATCAACTAAAGAAAATGAAGTAGACATATGACCAAACCTCTTCCCTTCGATACGTACAAATATTTAAGAAACAAAATTATGAATTTAGAATAAAAATTAGATTTAGCGAACACAATTAGAATACATCACATAAACACACAAAATATATATAATAAGTATAAATTAGATGCTTATCAAAAATTTTCGTCCGTCAAGTATGTGCATAGTTATTTTTCAAAATGAAAGATACCGTATTTACACTAATCTGTGAATAACTAAGACTTATTTTTGATGATCATATATTTACATACAAACATTTTATACGTTAGAGATAATAATATTATTATTATGCGTATATTTTCATACTATGTACATTTATACTATGTATGTTTAAATAAATTGTATAAAGCTATATATTGTAGTAAAAATCTTGGACTATACAAAATTTGTATAAAGCTGTATATTGTAGTACAAATCTTCGACTATATAACATTTGTAGTAGTTATTTTCAAGTTTATTTGTAAATATTTGCTATTATTTAAAAAAAATATTAATCAGATCACATCACATTGCATAAATCCTTTTGAAAGAGAATAACGTTATTTTTATTTATATTATTCTATTTAATGTATTAGTTGAATATTAACATATTTTAGTGAATTTATAAATGTGGAATAGAAAAACGTATAATTGTCAACATTTTACTTTTTCTAAAAGCTATTTACAGAGATAACAAATACAGCAAAAATTTAAGTAAAACAAACTTTCCTTCAATTTATAAATTGATCATATTTATAAATATATAACAAGAACAGAATTTATTTATAATAGGATCTTCTTTTAAATTAAAAATTTATCGGAACATACAAACCATTATTTAGTCAAAATTTATCTAAAAACTAGCAAGCCTTTAAAATTGGAAATTGATAACATTATTAGAAGTAATTGAGACCGAATTCAATCTATATGAAACTATTCGTTCAATTTAGAAATTCATCGTCATTCTTGAGCAATTGTTAAAGCTAAAATTTATTAAAATCAAATCTTTCGCTCACTTAAAAGCATATTCTAATACATAAAGAATAATTGATATATATCCATTAACAAATTTTCTTCAAATTATACATATAATAAAGCCAATCAAAATCAGTTTTACTGTTGATTAAAAGCTTACTAAAATTTATTAATAACAATTCAGGTAAATTAGAATTATTGAACTTATCGATGATTTTTCTACATTATACACGATAACATTTAATTAAAATCAAGTTTTTTTTTAACTAACAGTCCTATTCAAATTCACAGACAACAGTCGAAGTATACTAGAATCATCGCATTTCCCAATCAACATTAAAGTGTCACACATAATTATTTTTCATATTGGCCAGCTATAGCGTAATCCTAGCGTTAGTCAAACCCACGCAGACCCCTGGCACGCATCTCGAAGACAAGAAGCCAATACCTACGTGCGGTGAGAATCATTACTGGTGGCACTGAGGACTGAATGTCTTGGCCCTGATGTTAAGTACACGTGTGCGGGCTCAGGTTGCACGACGACGATCACATCGCGTACCCACTGCAAGAAAAGCCTTGAGCACGGTTCATACTTTCAAGAACACTATTTTAACCGGGCCGTTGAAATTTTTTTGTTCTATAGAAAATTCGAGTCGCAAAAATTAACATAAAACGCATTGTTAAGGATGGGATGGTAACCGGGGGAAGAAAAGAGAGAGGGCTTGCTGTGCAACTTGTTTTATTGGCTCAGAAGACGGGCATCTGTGCCTACGACTGCTGCCGGGAATCTGTCCGCACGCAAAAGTGAAAGCTCGGCACCTTTTGAGCATGAGAACGCTGGAGCGGCGACGGGTAGAGCTGAGTACGCGTCTAGCGCGCATCCGCTCGGTCACCGGAGCCTGGTCGCACGAAGAGCTCCAGGCTCATCCGTGACACATCCTAGGCTCGTATGTGCGACGCCCACGTTGCTAAAAAAACAATGCCTTCTTGAAGGCGAGAATTTTGAGCCGTTGCGCTAGCGTGCATATATGTGAGTGTAAATGAATCTAAATGTGTGATTGTGTATATGAATGTATATGTGTTTAGATATATGTATACTTTCGAATATATATCCCTATGAGATAGCGCATTGGCTGTACTCTTGACAAGTCAGTTATATCTTAATTAAAAGAAAAAAATTGTTTTTGAATTCGTGTGTTTTGTGTTTAGGATGTCTTAGAATTTGGGTTTTGGCGCTTGTTTGACATTTTAGCAGCCGCTGCTACATAATGCTGTTTTACATAATGTTTGGCAGGTGCTTGCTTTTAAAAAGTACTTATTAATTCTGGTTATTACAAAATATTCGTGTGAGACTGCATTTCTCTTTTTTTTTGCTTACAAGTCTTAGTTATTACAACATATTTATGTGAAACTTAAATTTTTTTTCTTACAAATCTTAATTATTACGACATAATTATGTGAATCTTAATTTTTTGCTTATATTCAAACGCTTTGTGCATCTGGGCTCAGAGCATTCACAAGATTCTGTTTATTTTACTATTACTTTCTCTCAAATAATAGTATTTGTGGAAATGTTCTCTTTTTTAAATTATTTAATTATTCAAAGTGTTTCAATCTGAATTACTCATAATATAATGGTTTAATGGGGCCTGCGGCGGCTCAGTCGGTAGAGTGTCGGATTCCCACGCCGGTGACCCAGGTTCGAATCCTAGTCTCTGCCGATTGATACAAGCACCTCTGTAAAAATTACATGTGCTTTGTTTACAAACACACCGCAGACCCCCGTCGTCGATTAGCACCACATGAAAGCACAAACATGGCGACGTTAAAAAAAAAAAAATTTTTTTAAAATAATGGTTTAATCTACTATTTAAGTGTTATCACCTACGACGGGCTTGTACTTATATTTAAATTATAAAATTGTATTGACTTACGAAAATTAAACATACAAAATTAAATTTGATATTGGCTTCTACGCCTGTTTTTACCTCAACGCAGCTTTGGCATTTGGGGTGTACGTGTTTGTAATTTTTTTGTAACCTTCTGTATAATATGAGAGAACATTAAAACCGGTATTAAAGGCGTGATTTAGGCTCGCGAATTTATATAATTGTTATTTGTTTTGACTGTTTGATTTTATTTTTACGCGGCGTGTCCAAGGCCGAGTAAAAAAATAATAACAAAAACAAATGAGCCTAGCGGTTACATAACCTCTTCGACCTGTTTCGCTAACTCGCTCGGTCTCTCTATTTTATTTATGTGCACGGGTTTAGTAGTGTCATTATTTTTTACCGTGACGTTATTTGTTTCGCGGTTGATTTTGATTATTTCGAATGGACCGAGGTATCTCTCCTTTGCGGAAATACTTAGTATTTTATTTCCGGTCGTAGTAGTATTTAGACCGGTATTTTGACTGCCTAAGATTCACGGCTGCTATTGCTTAAAGAGTAATAAGGTTCGCTATCGTGTCTTCTACATATGCGTTGTACGATAAACCAGACTCACCCCTGGGGAAGCTGGATGAAGTTCTAGGTTTAGTCCCGACCAGCAGCTCATGCGAGGTGTACCCGGTACTCTCGTGTTCGGTGAAGTTATATGCATGCTGGAAAATCGCGGTCCACTCGTCTTAGGTATTCCGTGAGACTATGGTGAATCCTCTCGATCAAACTGTTTGATTGAGGATGATGTGCGGTAGTGTTAAATTTCGTAATTCCGTAAATTATTGCAAACTCTTCCAGTGGGCGGTTCTGAAATTGCGTACCTTGGTCCGTGACTACCGCCTCCGGAGGTCCGAATACGCATATGATTTTCTTAGTTAGCGCTCGCGTCACCTCGTCCGAGTGTTTTGTTGGCGTCAGCGTTATATACGTTGTAAGTATATCTTGCACCGATAGGATGTATTTTTTGCCGCATTGCGAACTCTCTAACGAGCCGAAAATATCTATAGAGATGTGCCCGAAAGGTAACGACGGTGTATTGCTGATTCACAGCGGCAATCAAATTTTTACACGCACTAATTTGTTGCTATGGTACGTGGCGCAGCGCGCAATGAAAAATCATACCGATCGATTTAAGGGGTTTGACCTTCATCTGACCTTGAACCAGATGTGCTGCGGTCATATGAACAGCGGCATCGTGATCAGCGTCCTCAAAAACATAAAGTTCAATTGAGATCAGAAATGCTCCACCCCGATTTCATATTGTTGTCCTGTGTAATTAAAACATAAGAAACTACATTTACGGAGCTCCTAACTATGTGGCTCCGGAAACGCAGTGGGGAATTTCTAGTTTTCAAAACTACTTTGGGAGGGTAAATCAACGTTATTTTAGAGTACCTTTCTTGGGTCAGCACGAGAACCCCGTATAGATAAAATCATTCTTTTTTATTCAATCGGCTAAGCCCGTCATAACACGTACAGTTTTCTTTTTATGAATCATGTTATGTCAACATCACTCAATTAATAGAACTATTATCACCTTTTATCATATAATCCATAAAATAACATAATCTGTAATTTTAAGAAAATTATACAATATCATATAATCATTAACACCGTATATTATAGCTAGGAGAAAGAAATACAACTATAATAAGACCATCGTAATAAATATTATACACAAAATACGCATACACGTACATCGTATGCCGTCAGGACGACACCGAGATACCCCATAAAGGTACGGCGTACGGACACTGGCGTCCGTTGTCGCACGGATATATGCATCCTGTGTCCGCTGAGTTGCAGCGCATGCAGCCCTTTTTCGCGCACCATCTCTTTCTTCGTCCTAAAATAAATTCAACGGCACTAGGCCAACTAACACGACTAACCCACACTCCTCTATCCTCACATCTTCATTCGTAAAAGTTTTATTAAAAATCAAAAGTTTTGGTTCTCTTTAATAAATAGTTTTTGTTGCATAAATCATGAAAAATTGCATTCATGTAAAGCGCTTACATGAAGTGTTTCCCATAAGTGTCATAAATGTACAATGCTATAAGTGGCTGCATATACGACTTAATTAGAATAAATTTATTATTATACCCAACGCCTCAAATACATACACACTTTTATAATTCATTTCAACTATTTTCCATTAAAGTTTTACTATAATTGATTGCAAACTAAATCTATATTCGCAACATTCGTGAAAGCTTGAAGTTCATAAACAATATATTCATGACTAATTAATGTTTTCTTAATTTTAGGGAAAACATTGCATTCTTGATGTGAGTGGGAATGCAATTAAAAGATTATATGCAGCTCAACTGTATCCAATTGCTTTGTTCGTTAAAATGAAATCATCCGAATCTATTATGTAAGTAATATAATTTTTACATAACGTTTTCACACATCATATTATACCGTCAAAATAATGACGATATGATGTGAGGTGTGAAATAGTTGCTCGTTATATTTTTAAATTAGAGAAGCTGAATTTATTGATCGTCAGGAGCCAAATCATGCTCTTGCAGATTATAGAATGATTCAATCTCCTGAAACGGATAGATATATTATATTATTTACAGTATTTAAGAACTCACCGTCAAAGATATTGTGAATATTCTAGAGTGAGACATCATCAGTACAAGGTTATACTGATGACGGCTAACAGACAATTCTTAAAGCCGAAATATACATTGAATACCTGTATATTTTTTTTAAAAAATTGTTTAAACTGAACCTTTTATTATAAGATAATTTTCTTTGTTTCAATTTTTCCTCTTGTGGATTGGAATATTCACAATATCTCCGACGGTGGGTTCTTAAATAGTGTAAATAAAACAGTATACCTATCCGTTTAAGGAGATTGAATCATTTTAAACTCTGCAAGAACATGATTGAGCTCGTGGCGATCAATAAATTCAGCTTCTCTAATATACTTTTTAATTTTCATTGAAAATGGTACTCTAAAAGAATATGCGCTATATATGTGTATGTATCTAAGAACATGTATATGTGTGGGAACGTGTGCAAGCTCGTGTGTGCGTGTGTATATGTGTGTGTTAACATGTAGTATATGTAAATTCACGTGTGTGTGTGCGTGTGTGCATTTTTGCCATTCTTTAACTTAAAATTAAAATTACACTAATTATAGACTTCGGAAGTTCGAATAAGCAACTCCAAAGAAATGTCTACTGTATATGTGTGTGTATGCGTGTGCGTGCGAGCGTGTATGTGTGCGTGTGAATTTATGAGTGTGTGTGTATGTGTGCATGTGTGTGATTGTGTGTGTGTGTGTGTGTGTGTGTGTGTGTGTGTGTGTGTGTGTGTGTGTGTGTGTGTGTGTGTGTGTGTGTGTGTGTGTTTGTGTGCTCAAAGTTTTTTTCCCGTTTTTAGGTACTCTCCCTTTACGCATACAGAGGCTCTATATGAGCTATGGAGCCTCTGTATGCCATATATTATCTGTATCCATTTATACCTAATAATATTTAATTAAATCCAAAATTTTAGTATTAAATAGCAATGAATACTTATTATTAATTCGTTAAGGCCAGACTCTCAAAAAATTGAAAAAAAACTTTGGAAAATCATTTAGAAATGCGTTTTGGTCTTTAATTAGATCCATTTATTTAGTTTGCAAACTTTAAGGTTTTCACGTAGAAATCTTAAGAAAACTATATAAATTGTGGGTCCTCCAGGAGTCCTACATCTCTAACGGGTTAAACATATTTCACAGATAAAATAACAATAAATTATATATAGGGGAGAACGGTTCAATGTAGTGCACCTTAGGTATTACCCACTTTGTATTTCCCGATGGGTTCTACTTTTTTGATCGATTTATTTTAAAAACCGGTTGAATTTTGCCTAGATTTTTTCGTGCTGCTCGATCGCGCTGAAGGCTTGCGCGCTTTCTGAGCTTCGTCTGAGCTTGGCAGCAGCTGCGGACTTCTGCGTGCCCTATGAATTTGCGTTCGATCGGTGTGTTGACGAGGATTTTGGCGCCCTGCTATTTCTTTCTGCTGCACAATCTTATTAGCAGTGTTTTTTAGATGGTATTTTCTAGTGGTAGGGTTGCAATCTCGCGCAATCATGTGCGGTATGACTTTTGCGAGGTGTCAATGATTCATTCTATGTGGTGCTGTCGTCAGTCCAGACTCGCTGATCATAAGAAATTCCCATGAGCCCATTCCTCAGGTTCGTGACGTATGTTCCAGGTGGTGACCTTCTCGTAAGGAAAACCAGATCCTCCGTTGATGTACAGCTAAACTCTGGACCATTTGTCGGCTGTAAAGGTTGTCGCACGCTGGTTATTTTAACTGAGTCTTTGCTCGATTATTATTTGGATCTGCTATTTTGATGAATCTGAAACTTTCCAGAACATATTAGAAAAAAGGGATCCCCCAGGAAAAATCGATTTACTAATTATCGATGCATATATTGTTGCTTATGCGGTGAATCAATTTTCTTCGTTGAATGGAAAGGTATTAAATATGCCAAAGAGATTGAAGTATTAGAGGGTATTGAGAATCGATTAATTTAGTGTTGTTTCAATTTTGAAAAACACAAGGCTATAGTCGATGTTCTTGGTAATTTTTGAATGATTAAATATTGATTTTACTCCGCAATGTTATTATTTTAATTTTTGTGGCCAGTTGAATTCTGGTTTGTTTTGTTAACTTAATTGTTTTCAGTGTTTCTAAAGTTTAATTTAACTGTTCTGTGTGTTTATAAAAAATTCATTTAATTCTTCTGAATGTTTACAAAAGAATTAATTCAATTATTCCGTATGTTTCTAAAATATTAATTTAATTGCTCTAAGTCTTTCACAATATTACTTCCCATTTTTCATTCTGAACTATAAGCTTGAGTTTCGGCGTGTTTAGAGCCCTAAGAGTGGAAGCAAGTACGAAGTGAAGAATTATATATATATATATGTATATATATATATATATATATATATATATATATATATATATATATATATATATATATATATGTATATATATAAAGGTGTTTTCAAATTCATTTGAATTTAACTGTACCACTAACAATATGAACAAAAAAATAATTCTGCTTTTTCCATTCGAGTTTTTCGACATTTTCCGATAAAGAATTTTACTATTTCCATTTACACTTTTCGAAGTTTTTCGAGAAAAAAAATGGCTTTTCTTCAATCCAATTTAATCACGATATCATGTATACTGGTGCACGTCTAACGTTTACAATTGCTCTTATTGATGAGAAGCAGATTTGCATTTTTCATGTATGAGTGTAGTCGACTGCAATGATTTCATAAATTGAATAAGCAGTCGCGGACAGCCGATAGGCCCAGGCGTGGGTGTGATGAGCCGGCACTGGCGAACGCATTCATCTAGAAACACTACGCAAGCACCACAACAACTAAAAACACTATACAAAATCTTCTATCTTACTTTCTTCTTCTACCTTACTCTGTAATCTATCTCTTTTACCACACATTTCAAACAAAACATGGATCAAAAATCTTGCTGTCGTAGAGGATATGGGAGCAATGACAACCGACCTGAGAGGGGATGTGTAGAATGATTCGCCACCTGGTCCTACACAGAAACGAAGCCAGCGAAGGCGCGCTGTCTTGCAGGGGGCGTTAGGATATGAGAATGAAACCGAGTGTGTCTGACGTCGAGTTGACTATGTCCTCGCCAAAGTCGGAAAGCTCTCATACTTAATTCTAGGGAGGTAAGAGGGTTATCACCCCTAGACGGATGGACTCACCTGCGATCGAAACAAGATCCAAAACGCGCGGGTTTAACTTACTATCATGGCTCAAAGAAAACAGAACCAAACTAAAACCAGAAGGAACCTAAGGGTGGGAACCTGGAATGTATGAAGTCTTCACAGAGCGGGCGCGTTCCGGGAAATCATAAATGAAACTAAGAGGTACAATTTAGATTTGTTAGCAATACAAGAAACCCGATGGAAATATAACGCGATGCTAGGATCCGGTAACTTCACCTTTTTATATGCGGGCGCGAGCGGGCGTTCCCTAGGCACCGGATTTCTTGTTAACAAAAGCATCATACATTCCGTTAAAAGTTGCAATTTCGTGAATGACCGACTCTCGTACATCATCATCGAAGGAACGTGGTATAATTACATGGTTATTAATGTCCACTGTCCTACGGAGGACAAGGAGGAAGAAGTCAGAGATCTTTATTATGAAACTTTAGAGCAATTAATCGATCAATTCGCGTCTTACGACACCAAAATAGTAGTGGGGGATTTCAATGTTAAATTGGGAGAGAGGAAATGTTTAGGCCCACTATAGGCAAAGAAAGTCTGCACGAAACCAGCAACGATAACGGTATTAGGGTCATAAATTTCGCGGCCGCAAAAGATCTTAGTCAAGCATTTTAGCATCGTAGTCAAGACCACGTGCTTCAAGCAGAAGGATATACACAAGGCAACGTGGACATCGCCGGATGGGGCCACGCACAATCAAATCGATTATTTTCTTATTGATAACAGGCGCTACACTAATGTACTCGACGTAAGGACCTATAGGGGGGCGGATTGCGACTCGGATCATTATCTAGTAGTGGCCAAATTAAGAGCCAGATTAGTAGCCGGTCAAAATAGTAATCGAGCGAACAAAGTAGAAACCTTTGATATTGGAAAACTACGAAGCGGGGTAGAGCGAATCAAGTACCCAGTAGAAGTTAGCAACCGATTTCAGGTGCTCGAAGAAACGGATGCACTGACGGGAGTAGATGACAATTCGAACAGGTTATGGGGGGCTATCGAAAAAACTATAAAAGGGGCCGCGAACAAAGTACTGGGTAAGAAAAAAAGGCCGAAGAGCAAACCATGGTTTGACAAAGAGTGCGAACTCTGGTTTGAAAGGCGCAAGAAGGCTAAATTAGATAGGGTACACAATGAAAGCGGTACGGCCGTAGAAGAATACCATGAAATAAGAAAGCAAGTGGGTATGATTTACGGAAACAAGAAGCGCGAGTATCAGAAAAATAAAATTAGAAAAATAGAAAATAATAGTAAGGAAAATAATCCACGCGAGATGTACAAAGGAATAAACTCTATTAGGAAGGGTTTTCAGAGTAGATCGCAGTTAATGAAAGATAAGGACGGGAACCTCGTGACAAGTGAAAATGAACTATTGAACTTATGGAAAGACTGTTTCGATAAGTTATTAAACGTGCATGAAATCTCCGAGGAAATGGGAGACGAAATCCACACTGCTGAATTCCATATGGACGAATCGACCTACAAAGAAGTAGAGGCCGCGATCAAAAAGTTAAAAAACAATAAGGCCGCAGGAAACGATTCTATACCAGCTGAACTACTTAAATATGGGGACACCGCGCTTACATCTAAAATTTTTGATCTAGTATGTGCTATTTGGAGAAATTAAACAATACCAGAAAATTGGAATAAATCCATCATCATACCCATCTTTAAAAAGGGAGATAAAACAGACTGTAATAACTACCGGGGAATCTCACTTTTAGCCTCCTGCTACAAAGTTCTGTCAAACGTAATAAAGGCCAGACTCACACCTTTCGCGGAAGATATAATAGGAGATTATTAGTGTGGATTCCGGCGCAACAGGAAGCGATCAAATGTTTACGATAAGACAATTATTAGAGAAAAAGTTGGAATATTGCGAAACTATACACCAGCTATTTGTCGACTTTAAGAAAGCGTACGACTCTGTCAAACGAAGAGAAATGTGTCAAATCCTAGTGCTCCTTGGCGTGCCAAAAAAAACTCGTAAAATTAATTCAAATATTTCTGAACGGAAGCACTGGAAAGGTCCGAGTAGGCGGTAATGTATCCGAATCGTTTATGATACGCGACGGTTTGAAGCAAGATGACGGGCTTTCAACAGTATTCTTTAACTTGACGCTAGAGTATGTTGTTAGACAAATGCAGGCTAGCGAGCTAGGCGCAACACTCAACGGAACAACGCAGATTTTAGGCTATGCGGCTGACTTGGATATAGTGGGAGATAATGGTGAAATGGTGGCGAGAAACGCGGAAATCCTTATAAATGCGGCTAAAGACACGAGGTTAGAAGTGAGTGAATCGAAAACGAAATATATGATCATGGAGAAACTGAACATTCGCGAAGGAGAGGGGGATCTCAGAGTCGGAAATTTCACTTTCGAAAAGGTTAGTGAATTCAGATATTTAGGTACAACTATACACGATCGAAACGAAATTAAAGCCGAGATTTATAAGAGACTTCATTCGGGTTATGCCTGGTTCTACGCTGTGAATAGATTACTTAAGTCAAAGCTACTGTCGAAAAATGTCAAAATAAGGATATACGAGTATAGGACTATAATAATGCCGGTAATCTTGTACGGGTGCGAAAGCTGGGCGCTCACTAAAACGGAAGAAAATCGTTTTAAGGTATTTGAAAATAAGGTTCTATGGAAAATATGCGGGCCAAAGAAAGATGAGTAAACTGGGGAGTGGAGGAAACTGCACAATGACGAGCTACATCATTTGTACGCGTCACTAAATATTAACAGAATAATAAAATCACGGAGACTAAGATGGGCAGGGCACGTGGCAAGAATGGGCGATGATCGTACGGCAGTGCGCATAATGAAAGGAAAACCGAAAGCAACGCGATCTCTAGGTAGACCTAAACGCAGATGGGAGGATAACGTAAAAGCAGACTTAACTGAAATTGGGCGGGAGGGCGCGAAATGGATGGGGTTGACACAAAATAGAGAAATGTGGAAGGCTTGCGTAGATGAGGCGATGAACTTTCGAGTTTGAAATACCACTTAAAAAAAAAGCTAGATTATCTAATTCTCTCCTTTTTTTCAAACTTAGGTATTGCTACTTAATTGTTAATTTTTTTCTTTCTTTTTGATGCAAAAACGCTCTAATCTTGTCTACCTCTTTCAGATATTTTCTTTTTTTTCTTTTCACGTTGAACTTCTCTTCGATGCCACTTGTCAACGAGGCGGGCGGAATGTTGCGGCCGCCGATTTCAAAGCTGCTTTCTCTTGACTCTCGCCTTAGACCCCGCATATTAACGCTGCTGGTGATCGTTGCGAGAGGGATGACGCGAGCTTCTAGCCCCTTTTTTATCAATTCTCAGGCATCGCACTTGCAACAATTTGTCCGGAGCAATTTGTGCGAATCGTACTTCTAACGCTGCGTCTTCGACCACGTGTCGCACTTAAATACATTCAATCTCATTTGACACTCTTTCCTTATATACACTCACACAGAATTTGAATTTAGAACAATAACAATTAAATACAGTATTTCAAGACCTTTATTATAAGTTGTAACACCACATTTTGTGTGCGTTACACAACTTCCAGTCTGTCGAACGAATTGCTCAGTGCAAGTCCGATGCTCGACAGAACTGGCCTATGTAAACGATAACACACTACCTGCCCATTTCACTCACTATACACACACACACATACACTATTCCCCTGGACGACACAGAGCAAGCGAGCTCCAATGCCCTGAAGTAGCTGAAGAGGACGCACAGCTGCCATCCCATAGAGCCTCTCATAGGTGGAAGCTGGCTGGTCTCGGCTGGGGTGCGCTGAGCATGTCCTGGCGTCTCCTCTCCTTACTCCTGTCCCTTCGAACCGACCTAAGGAAACACACAAGATATTAGAAATCAAGAATATAATCAAAATGGTATTATAATGATACCCACCTGATTTTATGCCCTGAAAGGTATGAATAGATCCACCTTGGGTGGAGCGGCTGCATCTCTAGATATGAAGGAGGCCTGCAGCATACACCATAGAAAACATAAAGATGAGTTAATCTACAGCAGACATGCACATCAAATTGGAACTCTCTTACCTGGTTTGGAGGGTTTGCAGAGGCAGGGTAGTCTCTCAGGTACAGCAACGTAGCTCAACACGTAGCTCGCTCCCCCATAACAGCAGCAGCAACATCCTCCGAAGCACTCTCCAGACACCGAGAAACAACATAGCATTAGTAAGGGGAGATTATAGTGATAAACTAAACACTAATCTCACCTGATAATAGTGGCAGTAGATGAATGCAGTAGGAAGCTGTATGTAAATATAACCTCTTCGAGGTTAACCGTGCCCACTGCTTCTGCTGCAAGTACGCCGTCTTGGGTCTTGGAGCTCTCGTCTTCGTGCCCCTTCGTCGGCACCGTTGCCCAGATACCCCTCCTGCTGCATCCCTCGTCGCACTTCCTCGTCCTGGCCACTCGTCCTTCCTCGTCCTCTTCAACACCGTCTGCAAGCCGTCAACTGCATGCCACATAGCGTGACGTCACCGCGAGCAGACGCTCCTCCTTCCTCCTTCTCACTTCTCTTTCTTCCTCGCCAAAGCATGCGCTGCGCCCTCAGGCGGGCTCGGTCCGCACCACCGAAACCCGAGTGTAGCGCCGCGGGAACGAAGGGACAACTAGTCCACTTCGTACTGAGCCACTTATACAGACGCTTCGTTTTCTTGTATCAGCTCCGCTTGTTCCGCTCGCGAATATAGCTATATATATAAATCGTTTACCGTGTGTACCGACCAACTTGTATCGTCGAAGGAGGCCACACCACATTCGAATAAAAGAGTAAGTTGCACAAATTATTATTGTGCTTAGTGCATACCCATATACACATTTACATAGATAACTTTTTGTAAACAAGCGCTGCGTGCGTGTCGAGCATCGCGTCGCCGCCTTCCCACGTATATTTCGTATATAAAATCAAATTACAGCTGTTTGAAAATGACAAGCAATTAATGTCAAAATGAACAGTTTTGTGGATTTGTCCATATTTAAAGTGATTAGTGGTATGATGATTATTATTATTTATATGATTCGTGGTACTTTATATGGCCATCTACATCCCAGTTATTCTTATGTATTTTGCGGGAGGACGGCTAATCAGCGTTTCGCGTGCTTTAAAACGCGCGGTCCTTGGGGTTCCCCAAGAGCCGATGCCAATGAAACCTTAAAGTGCAACAAAAGTATTCACAAAATGCAATATTTAAGGAGGAAATTGAGCCCTGTAAATTAAAAAATCGTTTGATTGTATAAAAAATCGCGATTTTTAAACTTCTAACGCGATTATCTCGAAAACTCAGGGTTTTCTGGAAAAATTGTTAACTACGTTATTTGTTCAGAATGTCACAGTTTATCCAAAAAAAGTATTTCCGGAACAAAAAGTTGCAATTTACAACTTATTTCTAAAAATTGATAATAAGAATGTGACCATTTTCCGAAAAAACACCAAAGTTTTTTGGATTCAGCAGATCACAATACATAATACACACTTGGGTGTAGGTGGCCATATTTAAGTGCCAGGAACCACTATTGTGGCCGCTGGACAATATTGCTTCACATTATATTTCGCGTATCACGATAAGAAATGCGAATGCCACTAAAGAAGAGAAGGTGACGTCTGCGGTACTGCATTCAACTGACAGCGTGGAGTTATTGAATCGCGGGACGAAAGTATATAAACAAGAACAAAAGAAAGTATACAACACTTGATGATGCTCTATTGATATAATAATATATAGATTCATAGTATATTTCGCCTATCATCATTTCCAATTTATGATACCTGAGATGGGCAAGTATTTGACCTCAACATGTTTTCGAATACTTTTAAATTTTGCAAATAATACTTTAAAACAATAAATAATTCGCGTTTCCGCAGGTCTTACATAACAAATACATGCAACCAGTTATTCTAAAAGAGTATTCGACGAATATTTTTTTTCGAATACTTAATTATAATTTATTATCTAACCATTTATCATTATTGGTTCGCGTTTGTTTGTCTATTTCTGTAGTTGATGGGCATAACCGAATGGATCTACTTCTTATGTATTTGACACGTTAAGATAATTATTATTATTATTATTATTATTATTATTATTATTATTATTATTATTTGTTATATTGTCCATTTAAATTAATGTTAAAAAGTAAGTGAGATTACAAATCACTAGCGCGTTTGGCAGGGTTCATTCAACGGAATACTCTTGGCGCGTCAAAATGCCGGACGATACTTTCCGTCCGTTAGTCGGACATGTCACGTTTCCCATAAAAGTCGCAGGAGAAACATACGACATACGGGTCGGTATCGTCCCGCATCTAGACAACGAATGTTATGTGGGAGTGAACATCGTGAAGAAGTTTAGGGCCATACATGACCCAGACGAGGATGTCCTATACTTCAAGGGTACTCACGCTAGAGTACAGCTGGAAGTAGCCAGGTTGGATGTTGGCGTAACCGCCATCTCAGCAGCGGCTATCGCCGATGTCACCAATTTGCAACGCCAGGTACTAGAAAGCCTTTCATTAGAAGGTCAATGAGACACTTGTGGCCTAACGTGTGACATCGAGCACCATATCGACGTCCGGTCAACCAAACCCATCAAGCAAAGATACTTCTCTGTCTAGGAGAAGATAGAGCAGGAGATGCATCAGCAACTGCAGGAGATGTTAGAGCAGGGAAAAATTAAACCATCCAACAGTGGCAGCTCGAGCCCAGTGATGATGGTATAGAAGAAAAATGATACGTACAGGTTCTGCGTCGATTACCGAAAGGTCTACGCGCAGACAAAACCTGAAGCATGCCCTCTGCCCTTCATGCAAGATATCTTGCGGAAATTGAGGAGGGTAAAGTATATATCGACCTGCCTACCATCACATACCACTGAGCAAATCTTCTTGACCAATCACAGCCTTCACAATGCCGAGAAAATGACTGTACCATTTTCTTCGTATGCCCTTTGGTTTATCATTCGCGGGGGCAACATTTCAGAGATTGATCGACATAGTGATCGGTCCAGATCTTGAGCCATACGTGCTTGCATATCTGGATGATATCATCATAATCTTTAAAACATACGAAGAACGCGCGGGACTAATCATTATCGGAAAAAATACGTATTTTGCAAGCACGCTGTCCGATATTTTGGAGTTCTGGTGAACCGGGGCGGGATCACACACCAGAATCTGAACTAGTTAAGCCGTTTTCTGGGTATGTCTTCGTTCATGAAAAACTACGCAACATTGGACGAGCCTCTGACTCGTCTTCTAAAGAAAAACCAGAAGTGCGATTGGCTGAAAGTCCAACAAAACGTCGATGAATACCTGATGCTGCACGGCATCTATCACGACCCTCCATACTGCCTGCGAGTAAACCTCGTAGAAAGGGGGAATAGAACCCTGAAGACGATGATCGCGTCGTATATAACAGAAAATCACAAAACTTGGGATGTAAACCTGTCAGAACTTATGTTCGCGATGAACACAGCCAAGCACATTTCCACCGGTTTTAGCCCAGCAATGCTGAATTACGGCAGGCAACAAATGCCCCCTGGCACTGTAAGGCGAGAACAAGAGAGTTCCACGTAACATTCCGTACAACAGAAATTGCTTCAGGCCTGGAATGCTCGCACGAAACTGGCACTCAAGTATGCAGAACTGTTCATCGTAATAGCCGTACACGGGACCAACTCATATAAGTTTCTCAGCCCCACGGGACAAGCAGAAGAATTATAATACCATTCAAACCTGGTGAAGATCCAGCCGAGGAATCGCCAAACACAACCGAAAGAGAAGTTGTGGAAGCGTCTCGACCACCGGGGGAGGCGAAGGAACTGTGCAACCCTCCTCTATCTGACGAAAGAGCGCGTATCACGACTCCAGCGGGGGTAACATCATCCGAAGCCGTCACGCAAGGGGCACCGAAAAAACAGTCGACCTATAGGAACCAGAAATTCCGAAGAACCAAGCTCGCCAGCGCGTCTATCTCCACGTCGAACGCGCAGAAATCCACTTCCTCAAAAACGATTCCCCCATGATCGAATTTAATTTTGTTATTTCATACGAAATTTCCGGGAAACCTCGTTGAAGAAGTAGCATCATGCGCTTCTCCGGCTTCGGCTCGACAATATGGTGGACGGTGTGGTGAGGGCCTCCCTACACGTCCTCAGTGAGCACCGGTGATTAGAGAGAAACCAAGAAGTGCGAGACAGAACCTCCGTCGTCATCGAGGAGTGGGAGGATGACGTGAATGACGACCGATCCGCCTCACCCGGGGTCCCGACAGCCGAAGGGAGGGACCATCCGAATGAGAGAAACCACTCGTGAGATGGCGACGCAGACGGAGTAAACCGAATTCCGCGTTTCACTCGAGCGGATACACCCCGAAGCCCGGGAAATATTCAAGGAACCCTCTTTGTCTTCAATGCAAAATGAATGGGCTGGAATCGATAGTGTTCTCGAGGTAGCCCGCACTTCGTCGTCGAGGTACCGCATCGACATCAAGGCGGCTATTGAGACGTGTGGTTGAATGAAACCAAGGAGAGGTTGCGGCGGGAGGAGACCAAGCACAAACTCGTGGGCCGCAACAGAGCCACAGCAGAAGCCATAGCTGACTTGTGACGGCTTCAACAGGAGATAGGGGAAGTCGAGGCCCACTATATCCCGGACAAACAGCAGGCTCAACCGAACACCCCAACCGGAGGCACCGAAGGGTCTGGCCCGCCGAGACGTCCCAGCTCCAGCTCAGATAAGGAGAAGAAGAGGACGTCTCTGTAGAAACCGACTCCTGCAGGTACCGAAACGATCCGATATTGTAGTATATGTCGCAGGCCCGGGGATCGCCACCCGTCCAAGTGCCCTAATGTGGGAAAGGTGCACGACGTTCTTGTAAGGGCATGGAATAGCCCAAATAAAGATGAGATAAAGAAGTATCGAAACAAATCTGAAAAAGAAAAGAAATCGTGACTAATAACATTCAATCCACACCTCTCACACCCGATTCCTCGTTCGTTTTCGTGACATCGTTTACCGATTGACAGGAATTGCTTACCGGGGTAAGCGGCGTCCGGGAGGGGGATGTAACGAGTCGCGAATAACTCGCGAGTAATACAGCCCGGAGAATGGGCCAAGTGTCGCCATCTTACAACCGTGCGCTGCAACAGGTAGGCAAGAGAGAGCGTGCGACAGGATGCCGCCGAGGCCGAGGAGAAAGGCCAAAATACCTATTACTGTCGTGCCGTGCACCACGCTTTTCGTTAGCTCGTCACCATCTGCAATCTATCTCCCGCTTCGCGTCTGCACGTGTTCGAACTCGCGCTTCTTTCTCATGGCTGGTTGATGAGAATCAAGTGGAGGCAATAGTCCCCCACCTTCACCAGTAAATAGGGAAGCGAGATGTGAGGCAAGAAGCGGGAAAGATAGAGCAAGCGGCTGAGATAGCGTCCAGGAGAGATTGATTGATTGATTTGACTTTATTTGACACCTTGGGGTAGAATCCGGTCTGGTACTTATTGAGGTACAGGTTGATAATTTACCAATAGTTTTACAATGAGAGTTGAAGTACTTAAAGAATAATAAGAATGCAATTCGGTTGCGGTTACAAAAAATGCTGCTCTCTTTGAGACACAACGGCTTATGAATTAACTTAACTTAGGCTTATATAGAATATAGTACAATATGGTACGCATTGCTACCTTCACATTGTTTACATATAATATGCTATACCAAATTATCGAATTGTACATTGGCTCTCCGAACTCAGACGGGCCTTCGGTACGGACACACTCTTCCCAGTCAGCGACGTTACGCTCAAAAAGAGCGTTCTTGAGCAAGTGTTTGAACGAGACTAGTAGTTTGGATGAAAAGACAGTCACTGAGAGAGAGTTAAGTAGGACGGAAGCCTGGATCCAAAAGGATTGTTTAAGATCCTCGGTGCGTGGAGCAGAGTAAAGTAGGACTTGTGGTGGGTTCCGATCGGAGCGGTGAAGGGAGAGGTCAACATCTAGTCGGGAAAACGCGCAGCAAGGTACTCTGGCCTCCCCCGAGAGATCGCCGAGAAGACGAGCGAGCCGCAGAAGTATTCGCGGCGGCATTTCGCTGAGAGCCAACCTAGCTTGAGCCGGAAAGGGGTGAGTTCGCCGAGGGATATTGCCAACCACGAATCGAACGCATGCATTCTGAGCGCGCTGTAATTTAAGGCGGCGACTAGCATCAAGGTCGCTGTAGACAACGCACGCGTAATCGAAACGTGAAGAAATCAAGCTCAAGGTGCATTTTTATATGCCTTGAGAGGGTAACGTGATTAGAGTGCAGTTGCCAATCAAGGGTGCTGTGTCCCAACCTGTACCCTGCTTGCCGGGGGTCGAGAAGTCTGTTGACTTTGAGATAACTGAGGAGTTGCCTATGCACAACTTGTTCTAAAACGTTTGAAAGTTTGGGAAGCTGAGCGATTGGTCGTGTATCAGAGGGTGAAGTGGGTATTTTAGTTTTAGAGAGTGATACTAAAAGAACTATCTTCCACGATGATGGAAACGAGGCAGTATTGAGAGACGATTTATAAAGGTCAGTGAGAGGACTCAGTATTTCAGGTAAAAACGCCTTTAGTATTTCAACTGAGATTCCATCAAGGCCAGATGATGGGGCCTTTTGATGGTGAGTTAAGAAGTGAATGGGAATAGTGGTGGTGAGAGGAATGTTGCTGGCTATTTCATAATCAGTCTGGGATAAGGGGGGAGACTGACTAACAATGGAAGCATAGTGCCTATTTAAAGCCGCGGGATCAGAATATAGAAATGGGGATAGCAGATTCGACGCCCACATCTCCATGTGACGCAGCTCGCACCACTTTGATTTAGAGTCAAGCGCACCTGCTAGTTCTCTAAAAACTTATTTTTCGCAGTGTCGAGGGCATTACAAACCTCGGCACGTAAAATTTAAAACTTTGCACGATCAGTCTGTTGGCCGGTGGAACGCGAAATTTTGTAGGCACGATCACGCAGCCTCATTCGGGCATGTATAGCGGGTGAATCCCATGGTTTGTGCTTCGATGAGCTATATACTGAGCGAAGCGGTGCGACAGCGTCGTAGGCTGCAACAACAATAGTAGTGAGGTTCCGTTCAGCTTCGTTCATATGAGAGGACTGGGACCTAGGACGAGGCAGGAGAAGGGTGAGGTAGCGAGGAATGTGTTTAAGGCAAACGGGGTGTGCGGGGAATACGCTCGAGGTTGGTGCGGACCAGGCATGTTAGTGTCTCGTGGTCAATGTTTTTTACGTTTCTGGTGCGTATGACCTCAGTGAGAGTTGGAGGTTTGGTGCAACGAACGTCGATTTCAATGAAATCGTGGCCTGATATGAAAGGAGCTACGGATTTGGACAGAGATTGGACTGAAGAAAGGTCTTTGACAATGAAAAGATCGAGCCATGTGTGGGATCGATTAATGTGGTGGGTGGGTTAGGACAGGACTAGCGAAAGGGAGTGCGAGTCGATGTGGCTTCGTAGGTGGTTGGATACGGCGTTCGGGACGGCCATATTAATATTAAAGTCGCCTGTGACTATGACGTTAGTATAACATTGGAGGTAGGTGGACAGGCAGTTGAAAACATGTATAAGATATGTTGCAAATGGACGCCGATAAACGACAACTATAAGTATTTTTAATTAAGTGTTTATTAATTCACGAATTAAAATTTCTGGTGTATTATCAAATACAGATGCGGATTGCGCTAAGATTTTTACTTGATAACTATTGAGTACGTACAGCCCGACGCCTTCACTTGCTTTCCCTTCCCTCTCTACTCTAAAAATGTTGAGATCATCAATTGCTAGATGAGAATCGGGCTCGTTCTCTGCCAAGAAGGTTTCGGTTACAGCTAGAATATCTTATGTTCGAGCAGAGCAACGTTGTGTGAGGGCAAAGTGAGTTGGAGTATTCAATCTGTTCGCGTTAACGTGACCAATTCGTAAAAAATCGCGATTTCGTGCTGGTGCCGACCGAGCTGAAGACCGTCATGAGATAGAAGGTGGAGGTGAGCGCTCGGGTAAGGGCTGGAGCGCCGCAAGGTCGGCCTCGTCATAAACGGGAATGAGAGGTGAGTTACGGCTCTGTCGCATGCAAACGACTAAATGTTTTAGGATAGGCCGGTCGTAGTGGAGTGTCTTGCAAGCAAATAGTGCTTTAGTGTACAGAATGTATACGGAATTTGGCCAATCAGGGCTAATATAAACTTTGCCCTTGCCCCCTACACCGAAGATTGTTTTTGCATCTAAATTTTTTAGACCATTCGCTCTTCTTAGTACAGCGTCGCGTATAGTCGGTGAAGTAAACTTAATTACAAAAGCTTGTGTTGCAAGAGGGGGCGCAGAGGTACCATCCTGATGGTTGATCGCGCTATCTTCTGCACAATCAGAGGACTGCTCGAGAGGTGCTTTGTTGGTCCATGGTCGCATCTCAAGTGAGTGAAACATGAGGTTAACAAATCCAAGAGCAGCGAGTATACTTATAGACAGTTGAGGTGGTAGGGCATTGGCAACAAGCGGAATGCCAGAAATACGCATTTCACACGGATCTTCTAGTGTGCATTTCTGCAAAACGGCGGCGATCTCGGATCTCAGAACGTTGAGCTCGATAACGTACCTATCGTCGGAGTCTTATATTTTATTTTCTAAAGCAGAGACGCGGTTCACAAGATTTTTTATTTCAGCTGCATTGTTTTCGAGCGCTTTTTTGTTCTCGGCATTTGTTGACTTGAATTCGTGTACAAAGGAGAGAAAATACTGGGGAGCTTCGGATTCACCCGTTGTGACAGCTTAATGCAATTTCGCACACACATTCACTAGGGCCACAGTTTTGCACTTAATTTATGTGTGTTGGTACTTGTGTAGTCATCAAGCACGTCACTTGTCGATGTAGAACGAGTATGATGTGTAAGTGCGCGTAGCGTTGGACGCGATGTAGTAATTGGTACCGCGGGGCTGATCAGGTGGCGATGGCTCGATGGTCAGCAGCAGGAACGATGATCTGACAGCATGGCGGGCGAGGAAGCAGTGAAGACTGTAATTAAGGTGTGCGGAAAATGCGACTCTCTTGCTCAATGGCGCGATTGGTGCCGTTTGCGATTAGGTGAGACGAAAGTCAGCGTGATGCAGTTCACTCTGGTAAAAGCTCGCCTCTCGCAAGGTAGTTCATCTCGTGAGAAAAGCCGTAAAGACGGAACGTTGCGTCGTCTGTGGTACAAGGAAAACTCTTGTGAGAAACCCACGCCAAGAATATTCACACATTAGCTGCACATTTTAAGTAATAAATCATAAAATTGAATTACGCATGACGTCGCCGACCGCCTAAACTAAAGCATAAAAAACTAAACTAACACGTCGGTCTTACTAGCCTTCAATGTGCCTGCACTTCTCTCAGGAGGTCACTCTCTGAGCTAGTCTGTTCCTTGCTATCTGGACACAAGAAAACGTCGTCGGCCTTTCGCCAAGTACCTCTCCTTTTATCAGTCCGCTCGACTGCTGAAGAGCGACCCCAAAACAATCCTCGCAGCCTACGTAGCAGTTTCTAATACAGCTACGCTGAAACAACCAACTGCAGAGTATGAACGCTAATCTTACCTCCGGTGTGTGA
This sequence comes from Gastracanthus pulcherrimus, assembly GCA_949152435.1. Taxonomy (NCBI): domain Eukaryota; kingdom Metazoa; phylum Arthropoda; class Insecta; order Hymenoptera; family Pteromalidae; genus Gastracanthus; species Gastracanthus pulcherrimus. The sequence goes on from OX424576.1 coordinate 81,241,277, forward strand.
CGAGAACATTCTCCCCCCGTACAAAACCTAGATGTTTTGTACTTCCGTAAATTTTACTAACTTCCTAGTCGGTCTCCTTAGAACACCACTCGCAGTTTTAAGTTCCGCTACCCTAACCTGGCCCTCAGAACTAGGAAAAACCTTAATTATAACGACTTTTCGACATACATTACACTCAGTATTGTCATCTAATATTAATACTATATGGCCAACTTTCAAAGGTATTTGCGGATCTTCCCATTTCTGTCGAGGCACTAAAGTTGGAAGGTAGTCGCGTAACCACCTTCGCCAAAACGCATTAGCAAAGCCCTGCGCAATACGCCACTGTTTTGACGGACATGTAGCTTCTAAATCAGACTTTGTAATTCTAATTTGGCCTGATGACGACCCCATCAAAAAATGATTGGGTGTCAGAGCTTCTTGATCACGTGGATCCATTGAGACATGCGTGAGTGGTCGGGAATTTATACTGTGTTCTATCTCAGCTAATAACGTTAATAAAACCTCTTCCCTAGGTGCTTGCTCTTTAAGTACGGTTGCTAACGCTGTTTTTACCGATCGAATCATTCTCTCCCATTCTCCGCCCATATGAGACGCTGTGGGCGGATTGAACTTCTATTACATAATATTTTTACATGCAAAATTATTAATTTCTGTTCAATTTAACTCTTTAATTGCTCGAGTCAAATCTCGATGCATTCCTTTAAAATTAGTCCCGTTACCGGAGTAAATGCAAATTGGGGTTCCCCTGCGTGCGGCAAACCTTCGAATAGCCATAATCGCAGAATCCGTGCTCAAATTACGTGCGAGTTCTAAGTGTACCGCTCTTGTTGTTATACATGTAAACTATTGCGCCCCACCATTTTTCCCATCTACGGCCTATTTTAACTTGCATTGGACCGAAATAGTCTAGTCCACAGTGACTAAATGGACGCAAAAGCATGCTAATCTATCAGGTGGTAAATTTTCCATTTTCGGATTTGCCGGTTGAGGGCGACGTAATTGACAAACTATACACTTAGAAATTAAACTTATAATACCTGACGCAATCCTACAATCCAAAATTTCTGTCTCATTTCATTTAATACTGTGTCATGACTAGCGTGATAAAACTTTTCGTGATTGTACTTAATTAGGAGTTTTGTACACGATTCGTTTGCATCTAAAATAACCGGGTGAATAGAAAAAACATAACTTGTAAAATTCTTTAGCCTACCCTCTTCACGTAAAACTCCCGACTCATCTGTAAATGAACTTAAAGGAGCGATTCTACTACTTTTAAAGATAAGTATTGATGTTTGAATGCCATTTAATTCATCTAAAAATGAAATAGACTGACTCAATTTATAACACAAAATTTTGGCTTTAATTTTTTGTTCTAATGGAGTTCGTGTTCTTCTTAACAAAACATCAGCTACTTTTAATACTCGAGACACCGTTGTAATAAGTTGAACTAATGACGAAAATCGTAAGAAATCTATAACAGGAGATTGTTGCTCTTCTATACTTATCACTGACTGAACGGGTTTTAAATATTCTAAATCGTCCTGATTGCAATTTAATTCAACGTTGTTCATTGACCAAATAGATTCGAATTCACGTAAAAAAGATGGCCCGGTTAACCATCTACTATCTTTGTTTAAAGCGTCAGGCGCAAGTCTGGTACCGTCATCTGCGGGATTATCTTACAACGGTACGCATTGCCACTCGTTTACTTCCGAATTCTCGCGAAGAACATCCAAACGATTAGCTATAAACATTATAAATTCGCGCGGGTCCTTCTTAATCCAATACAAAACATTTTTTGAATCCGACCTAAAAACTGTACGCGTAATTTTGAAGTCATGTTCACAAGCTATCATCTTAGTTAATCTTGTCGCTAGAAGAGCTGCTTGTAATTCTAGTCGCGGAACCGACATAACCTTTAATGGTGCAACGCGACTTTTCGCCATAATAATAGAAACATGAAACGAATTATTAGCTAACTTAAATCGCCAATAGGCCACTATAGCGTATGCCTTCGTACTCGCATCAGCAAAAACGTGTAACTCTGCAGATCTTACTTGATAGTTAAAAATTTGATAGCACCGCGGAATATTACACATTTTTACTTTTTCTAAATCGCATAACCATTGTTGCCAATGGAAAAAATCCGCATCGCGTAAAGTCTTGTTCCAACCTATACCGCTAGACCAAATGTCTTGCATTAAAATTTTTGATTGAATCGGGAACAGCGTGCATAAGAAAACCTAGAATGATCGAAAACCGACATTATTATTCCTAAAAACTCTCTTTTTGTCGGCTTTCTTTTTCACTATAAAAATCATCAATAATTTTCTTTTGATTAATATTAAATTTTAATTCATCTGTAGAATTTTCCCACTTTAAAGCTAACACTTTTTCATCAATAAATTTATTTGCATTTATATTAATTAACTGATTTGAATCATTATATGAACGTAAGCCCCTTAAAACCTCAACTGAATTACTTACCCATCCATACAATTCCCAATTAGCCAACTCGTTTATGGCTATAGCTTGATGAACCCGTTCGGAAGCTTCTTCACTCGTTTCGCAACTATCTAAAAAATCATCCATGTAACAATTCTCAATAAAACTATTCGCGGTCGCCGGGAAGTTTGACATATACTGCGAAGCATTTTTATTTTTTATATAAATTGCGGTGCACGGAGATGATTTTACGCCCAACAACATTAATGTCATGACGTACTTAATCAATTCACTCAATCTATCCGCACCCCTCCATAAAAATAACTGCGCATCCTGATCTTCTTTTAGAATCTTTATTTTTAAAAACATATCTGTTATATCTGTTTTAACCGCGTACGCAAATTGTCTGAATCTCATTAAAACACCGAGCAATGATTTTAACAAATCTGGACCTGCTAATAAAAGATCGTTAAAACTTTTATTGTCCTCTTTAGCTGCCGCATCATACACCAGTCGAACTTTTGCCGGCTTATTTATGTTAGAAACGCCAAAAAATGGCAAATAACGTACTCTTGAACTTATCAAATTTTTATCGGCTTTCTGCGCGTCCCGTTTTTCAAAAAATCGATCAATTTCTTTATAAAATAATGTCGCGTACGAAGAGTCATGAACCAGCTTTTTTCTCATGATATTAATCATCGGAAGGCAGTAGTTTCGCCGTCCGAGAACTCAGTTTCATCAGATTTCCACAGCAATCCAACTTCCCATTCCCTGCCATTCTGCTAAACCGTCAATATCGAAATAATTTTTAATTAATTCATCTAATTTTATATCATACGAAGATTCTGTTAAACGTTTTATTTTGCGCGTTTTTATTACAGTTCCGCAACTTAAATAATTGTTTTGAAAACTTCTATGAATATCCCAGTTCAGTAAATTACGCTATACAATCAAGCCGCTTTTCTTTATCTTCCTAAACTGTCGAGTTAATATTAATTCGCTATTATCTTGACCTATAATTGTATCAGCCATTGCATTATCAACCTGAGTTTTAATGCCTGTTTCTTTCTCACAAAATTCAACAATTTTCTGACTCACACACTGGAATGGAAGCTCGAGATTTTTAACGACTAGTATATTATTTAAATAGAAATTCTTTCTGTCGCTCTCTATTTCCAAATTAACTTTTTCACAACATGGTGTTAACGCGTCTTCCTTGCCTACACTCTTCAAAATAATAATTTCTACACAGATCGTGTACGCAGCTCTCTCGCAAGTGCCCTTTCTCTAAACAAACAAAACATAAAAGATTTGTTCTTACCACTATCCAACGGTCATTTACTGCTAATCTTGCGAAAACTCTGCAATCTGCAGTATTACGGTTCATACGTTTACATTGCACGCAATAAAATTGACCTACTTTATCAACTACTCTATTTTGTATATTATCATAACCGTCGCTTAAATGTTGAGTCGCATGCGCACCTCTTTCCCTATTTCTTGCTTGCGGATATACATTATTCGCATGTCTCAATGTCCCGCTTATTTCGAAAGTGATGACATACGCTATTATATTCATTTCGACTTCTCTGTATACGAATTCCGCTATTCTGTCCAAATCCGGTTGGCTTTTTCCCTCGTTGGCGGCGTATCTGATAAATTGATAAGCCAAATTAATATGGCCACTTGATGTTATTTTATTTCAATTTCTGTAGAAGTGCCCTTCGTACATGTTTTAAAATTAAAAAAATGTTGTTTTGTCAGTTTTTATGCTATATTTTGATATCCAAGCAAGCCGAAAACATGTTAATATTATTCGAACTATAATAATGACTGTAAGGTTAGGTGGGCGATATTAGGTACACTTAAAATTATAAAAAAGGTTTTCATTACAAAGTATGCGTATGCGTCTATTAGGCTCTTTCACTTGTGACGTCACAAGACGTATTGGCAATATTTAGACACCTATATCTCTGAAACTCGCTAGAATGTCTTAGGCCACAATGCCTGTTATCTTACTGAAATAACCTAATAACTGCTGGACTCACGCAGTGGGGGGGGGGGGGGGGGGGTGACGGGTAGCCTAACTCGCATTCGTGACAAAGCTATCCGCAGCCGCAGATTCTTCCAATTATCGCTCGCGTGAGCATCACGATTCCTTACGAGTTGCGAGCGTACGTGCAGAGACGAGCGTAAGCATACGGAGAATCCCGTGCAGAAGTTGATAAAGTAGCCCAGTGGAAATCGCAAGAATTATCTCTCCAGATGGAAATAAAAACAAAAGACCGGTAGGGTCCCATATATACACGCACGGTACACAAGTAACACACACGTGCACATATATCGATACTCTCCTCTCTCACGTCGAAGTTCAGTGCTACAAAAAACATAAATAGAAGAGTGCCCAAGAGTAAATATGGCACCGCCAAAAAATAAAATAGACATACATAAAGATGTAAAGCGCTACTGGCGCTTAGTAATGTAGCTCGCGTTGAACTTCGACCACGTGACTGTTGACGAAGTGAACTGTTCAATTATAAACTCAATATTTTTTGAGAAAATAAATTGCTTTGTGTATGGGCTTAAAGGTTTATTTGGGCTGTACCTTAAACCTATTCTTGCCCGTATCAACGACAAGTGCAGGACGCTTTAAGTCCTAATACTTTTCTGCTTTCGAGAAATGAATAATATTGTATAAAAGAATTGGATTTTCTATGTTGTACGATTGCTTGAGTAAAACGGCATTATTCTCTTTGAAAATTCTTAGAAAGGTAGCTTTTAGTTATTTAGTTTATTTTAAGATATTTGAGGTGGATTGTTTAATTTTGATCCCTTATATCTCGAGAACGGAGCGAATATTTTTTGCAGCTGGAGCTCACTGTTTTGTTTTTTAATAAAGATTCGGAATTAAAAAGAAATTTTAAGATTTGTCAAGTCGTTTTTGTTTAGATGAAGAGAAAATCTCGTCGTATTCTGAAAAAATTGTACTTACTTTTCATGTTATATTTTACGTATTTGTTCATTCTCAATGAAAGCAAATAAGTTTTGATAAAAATATAATTAAATCATTTTGTTCAATAAAATTGATATAAAAATGTACGCATTTTACTAATGAATTATACATAATAAGACCAAAAGTTGATCTTCAAAGTTTCATAAAAATCCGTGACCCGGACTCCGTAAACTCACCTTATTAATTGTGTGCCATAATTTTAAAATTTACAAATGATTTTCAAAACTCTCGCTTCCTCTTATACCTTCTTCTTTAAATACTGTACGATAACTTATAGCCACATGGTATGTAAAACAAATTTTATAATTCAAATTTTTCTTCTGTCCATTTTAATTTGCAGTGCAATTGGAGAGTACTAGGTGTTTAAATTATGTGTTGATATCTCGACCTTTTAAAGAACCTTTCACAATTTCAGACTTTTCCGTATTTCATTATAGCAATTTTACTATACGATGCTGATACTTTTATTAATTAACAATTTTGTTATTTTTCGTTCTAGATGCAAACAATAAATTGGAAACTTTAATTTCTGTATTGCCTTCGGGTGTACAGCGCATAAAGGAACAGTCGCTTGCACTTTCCAGATCAATGCTGAAATATATAAAAAATGCCGATCTTACAATAAAATTAATAGCAAAATATCAGCATGATTTTAACACCATTATGTAAAGAAATAGTTTATTTATAAAATAACTATTATTTATTTAATAACGGTGCACGTCTTTCTAGTGCACGCAACTCGAGGGTAAGAGGGAATAAGGATTCACGACGGTGTGCAGCATGCAAAAATTTTCAAAGTTTCTATTTTCCTTCTTGTAACCATTTCAAAAGTTGACAAATGTGAAAAAAATAACACTCCTGCAATGCAGATGCTGGACGTTGACATTTAAAGGTTCCTACCTTGATTTCAAAGTTTTTGAAGTGCATTTATGCACTTTTTCAAATAAATTTGGTAAAAAATTATTAAAACCTTAAATCAATGCAAATGAAATTCAGCAACTTACCACATCACTAAAATGGAAAGTTAACCACATCCGCTTCATTAAAAAATTTATTTTTTCTATGTAAAGAGCCATATGCGTCAAATTTTAACAAAAAATAGGCTACCTTTGAACATTATTCAAGACTCCAACTTTTGATGATTATTCAACATCAATTTTTTAATCTTTGTTCCGAATAGATCCTACATAAAAATTGGCAAACGTAAATAAATCTAAATATAGAAACAGTTCCAGTCTCAATACTGTGCAATTTTTCCAGCATCTTAAATGGTTTGTCATAATTTGATGTAATTTACTTCCGATAGTTTACTTCATGGAGACTTGTACATAATTTTAGTTAGAAGCTGATAATATGAACTTTAATTTGAGTGGTCGCAGCATTTCTGAAGTTGTTTGGATCAAATGGTATGTCCGTTTTAATATTATGAAAAATTTGAGATAGTAAATTGGGACAATGCAAAATACGGTCCTACAACGTGATCCCCAATTTACCACTTGAGAATTTTCATAATATTAAAACGGGCATAACTTTTAATTCGAACATCTTAAGAAATCCTGCGACCACTCAAATTGAAAGTCTTGTTATCAGCATTTATTTAAAATTATGTACAAACATCCATGACGTAAAGCACCGGAAGTAAATTACATTAAACTATGATATAAACCATTGAAGATGCTAGAAAAATTGCTCAATATTGAGACTGAAACAGTTTCTATATTTAGGTATATTTACGTTTGCCACTTTTTTCGTAGATTCTATTTGGAACAAAGATTCAACTAAATTTTGGATTTTGAAGAATCATCGGAAGTTGGAGTCTTGAATAATGTTCAAAAATAGCCTGTTATTTGTTCAAATTTGACGCATATGGCTCTTTACATAGAAAAAATAAATTCTTTGATGACGCGGATGTGGTTAACTTTCCATTTTAGTGATATGGTAAGTTATTAAATTTGTATTACCTTGAATTATAAATTTTAATAACTTTTTACCAAATTTATTATAAAACGTGCATAAATTCACTTCAAAAACTTTGAAATCAAGGTAGGAACCTTTAAATATCAACGTCCAGTACCTGTCGTGCAGAAGAGTTATTTTTTTCACATTTGTCAACTTTTGAAAGGGTTACAAGAAGGAAAATCGAAACTTTGAAAATTTTTGACCTCCCTATTGTTCCTGCTATTATTTATTGATATTTATGTTTAAACTCATTTTTCTCAAAACTTAATTTTCATAACTTACTTGATAAGCCTGCGCAACAGTTTTTCGCGAATCACTTCGTCAATTACGTAGAATATGCTGTGATAATTTTCCCAGAGAGAGTGATGAACATTTTTATTAACAATTATTTGTTAGAGAAAAAAATTAAATTGGTATGCTCAGCTTACCGATGAAATATCTTTGCGCTTTCGTTACTCCCGATTTGGCTTCTCCGCCTTGTCAAAAGTGTACGATAACAGGGGCGTAAGAGGTAATCGTATAGGTTAAATATATTACTCAAAAGAAACTTACTTTTAAGTTGTTGATCAATACATTAATACAACACATCAAGACAATAATTTTCTTGTTAAAATTAATCTTAGTATATTCTGCGTAAAAATTGAAGATCTTTGCGCATTCCAGATTACCCGCCCTGACTTCCATAAATTACCGAGAGTATGCAATGGCAAATTTTCCAGAGACAGTGATAAACATTTTGCCCTTTTTAACTTTCATTTGTTAGAGAAAACTGAAATTGCTATGCTCAGTTTACCGATGAAAAATGTTTGCGCTGCGTTACCTCCACTTTGGCTTCTCCATCTTGGCAAACGTGTACGATAACAAGGGAGTAAGAAGTATTGGCATACGTTAAATATTTTAATTGAAAAAAATGAAGTCAATAATTTCCTTGTTAAAATTTTTTCTGTGTTACTCATTTACATTTATATCCTTTTAAGAAATCATTTGTTTATGAAAAATAAAATTAATTTACCCAAATTGATGATTAAGGGGTAACACCACTGTAATAGCGAAAAAAAAGCGTTTTTTTGGGTATGTTTTTTTAATGGAAAGAAATGTTATAACGTAATGATATTTGGATATATTATTAGTCTAATATTATAGTATATTTAAAAAAAATGAGTAAAAAAAATACAAAATGGCTGATTTATAGCCGATCTCTTGAGGCCTCTTGCATTGGAAGTGCCAATCGCACATTTGAACCTGAAACAAAAAAAAACACTTATTCTTGATGTTAATAGTAAATCACGTAGGGGATTTTGAAAATATTGATTTTAGCAAAATTGGCAATGAATTGAAAATAAATAAAAAAATTTCATGAAAAAAAGGCACGTTTTTGTTTATAGAACTTGTTTAAATCAATTTATTAAAAATCTCCTACGTGATTCACTTCGAAATATAATAATTAAGATATCGTTAAAATTTCAAATGGATCGGATGAAAACTGTACAAGTTATGCTACGTGCCCGTTGAGAAAAACTTGTTTCGATAAGCCGTCGAGATCATTTAAAAATAAAGGACACGGCAGAAGGCTTCAGGTACGTTCTAACCGCGCAGCATTGTCTCACAAAATACTGCACTCTCATAACTGTAATATGTGCGACGACCGAGGAAGTTGCCACGCTCTTGCAGAAAAAGTAATTTGATATTTTGGGCCGCCAGCCGCTCTCCTCGCCGATCAAGGCACACAATTTCAAAATAAATTATTCACCGAACTTGCAAAGATTTTCGGCATCCATAAATACTGTTTAACGGCATATAATCCTCAATCCAATGGTAGCGTTGAAAAAATGCATCACGGACTAATGGAATATCTAAAAAAAACATCAAACGGCAAAATGATTGGAGCAAATGGGTATCCATTTTACAACATGCGTACAATTACACAGACCATGAGGCCTTGGATTACTCGTTGCACGAATTAGTGTTCGGACAAAATCCGCGCATGCCTTCGAGCTTTACGCTCAGCTAATTTGACGCATCAATTACGTACAATGACTACATAGGTAATCTCATCACCAACCTGTCCTAGTTGCAATCGTTAGCTGCGATGAATCTAGTTCATGTGAAATACCGCAAGAAATATTACTGCGATAGGTAACTTAATACTCAGAATTTCAGAGAATGCGAACTGGTCTACTTATTGAAAGACCCGCTGATAGGTAAATACGTAATAGATAGACTACGAGGGCCCATATACATCAAAGGTATTGATGAAAGGTCGAAGAACCTAAAGCTGCATCACGGCAATAACACGGTACAAACAATTCCATATTTCTCTTTTTTTCCGCGACTGATGGATGCGGAAAACCCTCATACTCTATTATTAAAGTTTCGCAACGAATATATTTTTTAAACTTTTTCTGCAATCGACGGGCACGAAAAACTAGTACGGACTTTAAGAGAAAATAATAAACAATAACCGGGAAAACATCCTCATATTGTTAAATTTTTCCCGCGACCGACGGGCGGGGAAAATAAAACAAATCATGTAACAAATACACACATTCTCACAAGCAAATCACACTTCTCCCACAAGCCATCTATCACATGAAGAGCTGCCCTACATCGCTGCAGTCACGCGCTGCTCGGTCCTCTGCTCTCCAACGAACCACTTGAACAGCCGCTCTCAGCCCGCGACGCTGGCTAGCGACGATGGCTGTATAGCGCGACGATGGCTATATATTACGACGCTGTCACGCGACGATAGTTGTGCTGTGTATGGACCGTTCAGACCCATAGTGAAGTAAGATGCACTTTTTTAATAATCGCTAATTTGTGGTTTAAACGATAGTTGTATATGTTAGAAATATGAACTGTTACTGCCACAATTAAAATTATTTCCCTAGTCATGCTACTGGAGCGCCGTCTATTATTCCGGTTTGTCAACTGCTGTTTGGTTCAGATCCGTAATGAAACATATCCATCGTTATCGATATAATAATGCGTGCATAATAATAAGTTTCTTGCAACTACTTGTATCTATACGGTTTTATTGCATAAAAATAACGAAAGAATATATTATTTCTAAAAATCTAATAACTATGAGTCAGATGAAGGTAGGGTGTTTCACAATTAAGGTCTGCGTCTCAAAATAGTTTGGCTGGCTTTGGAAACGATGAATCTGTCTATGATTGGAATAATTTTATATTAAAAGATTTTGTTTACTGTAATTTTATTTAAATGAATTTTGCGTGATACCTTAATATGTTTATATATTATTCATTAACTGCTTTCTTCATGAGTAAGCTATGTGACGATGAGTTTTTCAAAAAACCTAGGTTTTCATGAATTTCAATGATTTTGAGGTTGCCGAATCAGAATATATAGTTGTATATGTATACGTGTGCCTGTGGATGCGTGTACGAGCGCGCGGCTGTGTGAGTTTACGTATGCGTATGCGTGTATGTGTGTGTTATGATCAAATTTTATGGTCACCATAAATTTCGAAGGCATTTGTATTTCGTGCTGAAATTTTGCAAATATATAAGATATAAAAGCCTAATGGTCAACGCTTATTGCTTATTGTAAAAAATTTGCTCGGCCTGAAACACCTCCGCGCCTTGCATCGCAAGCGACGCAAGTTTGCAAAAAGTGCAGCTTCTTGCATGTAAGGCATGACCCGCAATGCTTGCGCTTCGCGGTCACTTTTTATTTTTATTGCTCTCCGTTGGTATGGCATTATGTTAAAAAAAAGGAAAAGAAATAAAAGACACTCTAAAGTCGTGATATGTAAGAAGGGAAAAAATTGTCTATAACTTCTGAGAGACGTTTTTGAAACTTTGCCATGCCACTTTTCCGGTGTCATTCATGTGGTTCGCGAAATTTTTGTCTTGAAAAAGAGTGCGAATTTGTGGTCCATCGAAAATACCTTCTTGCAATTTTGCATCACTTATCGCTGGAAACTTCTCTCCTAAATATTCAAAACAATCACCATCTTTGTTCAGAGCTTTGACAAGTTGCTTCATAAGACCCAGCTTGATATGAAGTGGTGGTAGCAGAATCTTTGAAGGGTCAACTAACGGGCTGCGGATGATGTTCCTCGTCCCTGGATGAAACTCTGTCCTCTTTGGCCATTCTTTCTGTTCATAGTGATTTTTTCTGTCTCTGCTATCCCACAGACATAAGAATCAGGGATTTTTTGTAAAACCTGATTGCTGGCCTAGTATCAGGGTTGAAACTTTTAGATCACCGTAAATTTCCCATTGATGTTTCCGGTAGTTTACTTTCTCCGAAACTTTCTGCAAATTCTTGTAAGTCTCTTTGAGTTTCGTTGAGTCAGCTATCGGTATAGGTGCATATGTTTTCCCATTATGAAGCAGCACAGCTTTGAGACTTCGTTTTGAAGAATCAATGTAAAGTTTCCACTCTTCGTCATTATAAGTGTTTGGTTTTAATTCATCAACCAACCCTTTTATATCCGAACAAAAAACTAATGAATTCTCCTCATCTTTCGTGAAAAATTTGCGAAACTCTTTTTCTCTATCACGATAAACGTAAGCTTTAGTTCCTTTTGATACAAAATTTTTCTTCTTTAGGGCAGCTGCTAGATATTTAGCTCCATCTTTGGATAGTTTCAAATCTCGTATGAGATCGTTTAACTCCTGCTGAAAGTTTGAGGAGCTTTTTCCTTCACAGCTGCGTCATCCTCGTTTTTATTTTCGCTTTCTTCCTTGGACAGCTCAACCTACATTTCTTCTGCCCGAGAATGATCTACATCCATAGGTTTAGAAGCGATCACATTATCCTCAACTACTACTTTTTCTGGTTTCGCGACTGAAGATACGTTGGCGTAAGAAACAATAGCTTTGATAGCATTTCTCGGCATGACGGTGCAGACCACATCATCAGCTTCAAAAGTTACAGCTGCTTAGGCTTTTTATTCCTATTCCATCGCATTAACAATGTATAATACAAGCCTAAAATGATATTGTAGCATCTACTCAACATCCTGGTTGCAAATCTCCAAGCCAAAGCAATTACGGTAAAAAGATTTCATCTTTTTAGTTAAAGTTTTCCGATATTTTGAAACTTCAAATTCACCATAAACAAAACAAAATGAATCACAGGTTTTATCCCACTCGTGTGAGTTATTTCTTGTAGTAGCGGGCCCTCTTTCTCACCCTGACTAGCCGCCGAAATTGAGATTCCGAGCCCCTGCATTGTAAAGCACTTATGTCTTGTGCCTGTAACCAGAGCACCTCCACGTGGTAACGGCGGGCAACAGATCCGTCTGGCAGACTTTAAAAATTTTCAGAAATGAGTTCGGTGCTTCAAAATACATAAGAAACATCTTTAATCAAGGTCAGAAATTTTTTTTTCAAATTTTCTCGTACTTGCTAAAGTGATTTTTCGCCACTTTTCGCGATTTTTCGTAATTTTTAGCTGTCTTTTGAAATTTATTAAAAATCTCGAGATGTGCGGTTGAAAAAAACTCTAGATTCGGATTCAGCGCAAAAAAATACACAAGAAACATCCTTTATCCGGGTCAAATAGTTTTTTGCCGATTTTTCTTGTACTTTTTAAACCGATTTTTCGCGATTTTTCACGATTTTTCACAATTTTTAGCTATTTTTTGTAATTTATTAAAATTCTTGAAGTGCAGGACTTAAACGGTCTCCAGATTTGGTTTCAGGGCAAAGAAATACACATGAAACACCAATGTATAATATGTATATAGAAAAAAAAGACAAAAATAAAAAATGATAATTAATAGAAATAAGTAAATGAGGAGGGCATGAGAAGGGCTGGGAGGAAGGCTATGAGGAGGATACAAAGATGAGGGGCGAGAAGGAGCGAGGAGGGGCGAGGAGGGCAAAAAATAAGATCAAAATAACGTATTTTTTAAAACAATATTACCTTCTTTTGAGTAGGAGAATGAGGGGCGAGGAGGGCGTAAATCTTATAAGATTTACAAACAACTATATAATATATATATATATATATATATATATATATATATATATATATATATATATATATATATATATATATATATATATATACATATATATATGTATATATATGTATATATATATATATATATATATATATATATATATATATATATATATATATATATATATATATATATGTATATATATAAAGGTGTTTTCAAATTCATTTGAATTTAACTGTACCACTAACAATATGAACAAAAAAATAATTCTGCTTTTTCCATTCGAGTTTTTCGACATTTTCCGATAAAGAATTCCGATAAGAGACATTTTCCGAGCGATGCAGAGTACGCAGCGTGGACATTTTGAATCTGCGGTAAGTAGACAAAATTAATTGTCGAGCGACTCCCGGCATTAGAATTTGGTAATAAATTTGATTATATATAAATTATATATATATATATATATATATAATTTATATATAATCAAATTTATTACCAAATTCTAATGCCGGGAGTCGCTCGACAATTAATTTTGTCTACTTACCGCAGATTCAAAATGTCCACGCTGCGTACTCTGCATCGCTCGTTCCATGCACGGTCTCACGCGTTTACCCGGTCGCAAATCTTTAATAAATACGCCATAAACTTCTAACTATGACTAATACCCTCCCACTCACAACTCCACAAATCTAACAAATCTACGAAAAACAATAACTTTAACTATACTACTGCTAAATCTCAAGTCTTGTTCTCGCAAAAACCGTACTCTCTGGTAGACGCTGGGTCACTCAGTGGCCAAGATAGGAGAGGCCAGAAATCTTTTCCAAATTCGGCTTTTCTTCTGCCTATCTTCAGCCCACACACACTTGTTGCATGCGTCCATATCTTGATTTTGATTGGCCTTGATTATCCTTAAATGCGAAAATCAAGGCTAGATCCACGGCGATATGAGTCGCTGTCTTTGATTGGTTCATAGCGCGATTGCCTCCCTATCTCTGGAGCGCGCGTAATATGAATCGCTATTTACGAGCGCGCGATAGCCCGGCGCGTATATCTATATGGGGTGCGTGGCCTTTCGTCGACGCTGAGACCTCGCAGTTGGTAGCGGCGACATGCGTGCACCGGCCTACTCTATGGTAGACCGGCAGCTTCAGGCGGTTTGCGGCGAGGCGGCTGCTAGCTCTCCCATGAACTGTCGGCTGCCGCGTCTATCTCTTTCTCTCTCTCTCTCTCTCTCTCTCTCTCTCTCTCTCTCTCTCTCTCTCTCTATATATATATATATATATATATATATATATATCTCGCTGCACGCCTCTACTCCGTCTATCATAGGAGTACGACGGGCTGCCGACGAGCAGGGGCAGCAGACTACAGCACATCAGCAGGTTGCAGACCTAAAGCCGCTATCCACGACACGCAAAGCCAGCATGCGTAAATCCATCATCGCCGACGACGAACCGGAAATCTCGCAGTACGTTGACATCAGCACAGAAGATAGCAGTTTGAAAATTTCCAAAATCGAAAACTGTGCAAGTAATATTTCGGTTATTACAGCTAAGGTTTCTTCCATGACGGCTGAGTTTAATAAAAACCTCTCTATTTTAAAATCAGTGCCAGGGCTGACAAAAGAAGTAGGGTTATTAAAGTTGAACTTGGAAGTCATAGAAAGAAAAATGTCTGATCAGAACTCTTTACTGGATGAGTTCCAAATAAGACAGACCTTACTAGAAAACAAGAACAAAGAATTAACCGAGAGATTGCTAACTCTAGAGAATAAAATATATTATAAGCAAAAAGGAAATAATAAGCCTCCGGCGGTTCCAGAGATTGACTCGCTGGGCTCTGAAAAGCCCTGCGTACCTCTCTCCGGAAGTAATCGAACGCGGGCTCATATACGTAGGCCGGAGGGATGTCATGATAATATTAAAGACTTCGATATTGTTTTAGACTCAATTAATGAGCCCGCGTCGAGACGAGGTTCAACATCTGCCTCTGGAGGAAGCAGTAATAGCCAAGACAGGAGGGGATACAGTAGCAGTGCAGATAGCGCTGAGCTAATAGTCTCTGGAGTAGTCGACTGCTCTAAAGCAAAGGCTGATCCAATAGACGTTGCTTACGTCGTTCTCAGTACTGTTCTGCCTTCTCTTCTCAAAAATGAAATTATTAACGCTAGGCCACTTGCTTCCCCTGCGATGAGGGTCGAACCTCCAAAACAGATGTTGAAGACAAAGGAATGAGTGAAAAAACATGTTCGAATGATAGAAAGTCTATTAGACCGACACCTTTAATTGTCCGTCTCGCGAGCAATAGATTAGCTAAGGAAATTATGCAGGCAAAAACTACATTCACACGATTTAACACCACCGATATTGATCTCTCTCATTTGAGCGAGGAGATGTCTAAAAACTTGTTCCACACGAATATCTTTATTAATGAAGTTTTGAGTGTTTCAGCTTATACCGAGTTTAAAAGCCTCAAGTTAATAGATAAAAGTCTCGGATTTAAGTTCGTGTGGCACAGGCACGGCAAATTCTTCGTTCGAGTGGGAGAGGGAGAAAAAGTTCACACTTTCACCTCTGCGTCCGATTTGTCAACAATAGCTAATCTTCATAAAACAAACTGCAACCAAGCATCGCCACGTACAGAACTTAGCAATAGTAACAATAACAACAATAACTTTAATAATAATATTAACGATGTTATTAATAGTAATGGTAGCAACATTCACTCAAATAATAATACTAAATCGGATTGACTAGGTAAAAACTCTGCTCGTAAGACGGACGGGGGAGTGAACATGAGAGCGGATTTTTTCAATGCAAATTCTATCAGACATTGCATTGAACATATCCGTCAACTTCTTTGCAAGAACTCCTATCACCTATTCGGAGTAGCTGAAACGTGGCTGGAAGATGAGAAAGCCAGCGATCTCATTCATATAGACGGTTACTCACTTGTGCGACAGGATAGAAATGTACATAGGAGAGAAGTTGCACTGTATGTCCGCGACAGATACAGGGTTAGAACACTAGCTGAATCAAACACTGAGGTACTGGACAAACCAAAAATGTCAGAGTACATTATGTGCGAGGTACAGTATGGAGAAATGGATCCTGTCTTCGTCGCGGTCATTTGCAGGGCCCCTGCCATTGCATTTCTGAAACATTCGAATCTTGTCGACAAGTTGAAAGAATATTGTGACTCTTACAGTAACAAGATTACAATGGGTGATTTGAATGTAGATTTGTTGACCGATGGTGATGATGCAAAGTTTGTTCGCAAGATTGCAGCCGAATTGTCACTTCAAATCGTCCAGCACGGAGCGCTTCATCATACCGACACGTCGCACACATGGCTTGACACCATACTAGTGAACATTAACGACACAGTAGTAGACTACAATAACTTTGCACCAACCTGGCCAAGCAAACCCAACATCATTGACTTGGCCATAAACGTTCAAGCTCCTACTCTGTGCAATCATCCCTTTACATACAGGGACTACAAAGGAATAGATCCTTTAGAATTGCTGTCCCTGTTGTCAGGTTATGATTGGTCAGTCTTTAACGAACATCACATTGGCTTAAATACAGCATTGGACTGCCTTAACTCCAACCTATTAGATCCGATTAACAACTTACCACCATTAAAGCGAGTTACGCCTCGCATAGACAGTCCATCCTGGATAAATGATGAAATTGATCAGTTAAATAAAAAACGAGACGCAACTTATAGACGGTACAAGAGAACTGGTAATGAGCAATTTCATAGTGAGTTCATGGAATTGCGCAATAAATCTTTATCAATGACCGAACAGGCCAGGATATCATATTACCAAGGAAAGCTGCTAGGCAAACAGCAGAGTGATATCCGGAAGAAATTGCACAATCTGGGTCTCCTACCTAAATCCAGGGGAGGTTTGCATGGGTTCACGGCGGAGGAACTTAATACCGACTTAGCGAGAGTTTCAATATCAACTGATGAGGATAGTACCGAACTTGAGAACTTAGTGACATCAGCCAGTGATGAGGGTTTTAAATTTAAACCTATAGCGCTTGCGGATGTTATACCTGCGGAACAATTAGAATGGACTCGGGTGGACTCTTGAAAAGCCGTTTTCATGGCTATTACAATGTATAAAATCCTACGGGTTAAAGAGCCAGTCTATCTCAAGTCGCTTTTTATGAAGAACAAATCGAAGCGTCCGGTAAGGGGTGATGCAAAAGAACTCTCAGTAACACACATGCGCACTGAAACAGGATGAAGATCTTTCCAAGTACAAGGTACGCAATTGTGGAATTCTCTGTCTCTTGCCATTCGTACGCTACCATCATTAATAGCCTTTAAGGTGACGGTCAAGAAATACCTCGCATGCTTAGATTAATTGTTTTGTTGATGTTCATTTTTTCACCCTTCTTTTCATTTGTTTAATTCTTTTGTGTTAATTTATTTTGTATAGTTCAAATTCTAATTTATTGATGTATTCGTGTATTTTATTTATGTTTTCTTTTAATTATTAATTTGACAAAACAATTTTAAACAGTATGCATGTATTTATTAGTATGAATGGAAACGATTGTTAATGTATGTATGTAGTTTTATTCAAGCGACTGATAGGTATAATAAGTACGATTTAGAAAACACGAGTTTTATAACTGACAACAAAGTGCAATACTATATGTACCTGACTTTACATATGTGCAATTTATTTTAATTAAGTAACAACGTGATATGTAATTTTAAGAAACTGGTAACGTGTGACATTAAAATGTAAAATTGTATGTAAAAATTGTTGTAAATATTTACAAATAAATATTGTATCTATCTATCTCTCTTTCTCTCTCTCCATCTCTCTCTCTCGCGCGCGCGCGTCTGCTAGGTACACCTGCTCGTGTTTTGGCTCCTGCATTTACGCCCCACTCTGCCGCCTCCTGCGTCTTTGAGCCGGTCTGTTGTAGTGCCTGCATAGTGGAGCATACAAACTATCGCTGTGATAATAAATCACAGCTTCCACTAGTCAATCGGCACGGCTTTCAACATCCAAGAAGCAACAACACCCGGCCAGCTTTTTTGAGGTTAAGTGAAGTGAAAACGACAGAGTGGCGGGAGCCAAGCACGAAGTATATTTAACTCAGAGGTGCCACCTCTATCTGGACACACTGCACGCAGCGCCTATGCCACCTGCCGACTCGTACTGCAACTGCGCAACTACTGAGGCGACCTATGCTGCATCCTAGACAAAACACCATTACCTTCCACGACTCATCTTTGTCGCCACCAACATCATGGTCGACAGCTGCGCCATCTGCGGGGAGGTCCCTAGGAGCAGCAACTCGCTACGTAAGTGCTGCATATGTAATATAACCTGTCATCCGGCGTGCAAACCTCTTGCCGTACTTACCCGCGTGCAACGAAGTGCGCTACAGCTTCAAACCAAAGCTGTAGCGTGCCAGGCATGCATCCACTTGAAGAGGTCGATGTTCCAGTTGGCAGTCACGCGCGCGACGAACGATAACAACATGAGTGGGAAAGAGAAAGAACTAGCCGCGTCCACTGCGGCCAATAAAAAGCCTGCAATAGCTGCGCGTGCCAATCAGGCAAGTAAGGCCGCGCCCACCACCTCCTCACTCTCTCCGTTGCAGGGGCTACGCCCCATCTCCACCAGCAGACTACTTCGGTTGGCAGCGCAGTCTCCTGTGACGTCACTGGGCCCGCCCACTTCCAGCATGGGAGCTGAGCACAGCGGGGAATCCCCGAGTGACATCATGGCCAAGAGTACCGTTTCAAACCGTGCATATGATAAATCGCAGCCTTTCACTTCTAAGAACAACAGCAGCGTTAATGTCGTGAATGCGTCCGTCATTCGAATGTTAGACAGCACTGCTTTAAAAAAGGGAACAACGGTCTCCTGCCTGGTGGAGTACGCGAATTCAACTTCAAAAAACATTGACAATGCACTTGCTAGAAATTGCACCTCTACTGAAGGCAGATTGGAAGCAATTGTCAATAGGCTAAATACGTTACCAGCAGTACATACTTTAGCACTTTTAATTGAATCCAAGCTGCAAAAAATGGAGGAAAAACTGTCGAAACAACACTCCCAGCTAGAGAAGATGAAAAAAGAAAAGCAAGTGATTTACCAAAAAATAGACAATTGAAAAATAAATAATAAAATATTACATGACAGTGACGTCGACACAAACAATTTGTTGAACAAAATTGAGGTAAATTACAATACGTTACTAGAAAAAATAGATAATTTAGAGCAGACTAAATTTGAGTCACAAACTAAAATTGATAATTTTATAATAAATACTTTTGAAATTGATTTCTAAAACTTAACCAATAAAATTAATAGAGTTGAAAGTGACAACAAAGAAATAATAAAGAATATAGGAAAAATAATAACAAAAGAAGACTTTACTTTTACATATACAACTACTATTAATAAAATTGAGAGTAACGTAGAAAATATCGAAAAAAATAACCAACTTATACTAAACAAAATTGAAAACCAACAAATTGCAATGCTCCCCAGTACACAAAACAATACCGTTTCTCAGACTAGTACAAACAAATGTAAAAAGAATAATGCGTTTATTACAAATAGTAATTTACTCGAAAACTACAGCAATATAAGCGATACAAATGACAATTGTAATAACAATAATGACGGCTTCAACAAAGTTGTAAATAACAAAAAAAAATCTAGTCGAATAAATAATAATAATATTGACAATCATGGTGCTGCAGCATCACTTGCACGAAGCACGCGGATGAAAACGGTTGTTGGAGGGACAATGCACAGTAAAAACAGTAAAAACGGTCGCACGGACCTAATAATTTCCAACATATTTGACGGTGATGTCTCCAAGCGTGTAGACGTTGCACACGCAATACTGTGCCGTGTCCTCCCATCAACACAGAAATCAGAAATAATAAGCACACGCCTTCTTCAGTCAGAGAAACCGACAGCTGCGGCATCAGCAGATGTAAATAGCGAACGCAGACGGTCACCATGGGTTGTTACCCTGTCCAGCAGCGCGTTAGGCGAGAAAATTATGCGAGTCAAAAAACTAATCACTGGCTTTCATGCTAGAGACGTCGACACTGTAACTATTGACCAGGATACAAGGGATGAGATTATTAAGGGGAAAATTTTTATAAATGAATTATTAACAAAGGACTGTTTTATTAAATATAGAAGTCTCAAGGCCCTTGCGATGAGACGCAATTTTAAATACGTTTGGCATAGAGGAGGCCGTTTCCTGGTGAAGAGGCGTGATGGCGACGTCTCTCATGAATTTTCGTCTGCGGCAGATCTTCAAACAATAGTGGCATCAACCATCACCAACCGTAGATAAGACAACAAAAAATGTTGAAAAAGAAAACGCAATTGAGAAGACCGTTATTCCGTCAACAGGTCATAAAGTAACTGTCGCAAAAAATTGACTATCTGCAGACACTGCTGGGGGGGTTCGCTGTAGGGGACTGAGAGCAGGTTTCGTCAATGTTATCACTCTTATGGGGCACATTGGCATGATTAAACAACACCTTTAAGCTGGTC
The DNA here is from genome assembly GCA_949152435.1 of Gastracanthus pulcherrimus. Classification (NCBI taxonomy): domain Eukaryota; kingdom Metazoa; phylum Arthropoda; class Insecta; order Hymenoptera; family Pteromalidae; genus Gastracanthus; species Gastracanthus pulcherrimus. The sequence goes on from OX424576.1 coordinate 81,262,205, forward strand.
CTACCTACCATCTCTTTGGAGTTGCTGAGTCGCACCTTGACCCTGCTGTTGGGAGTGATCACATTCAGATTGACGACTGTTCACTAATTAGACTTGATTGCAACAAACTAGGGGGCGGGCTGGTCCAGTACATTCATAACTCTTTCTAGGCCAATTTAATATGCAGCTCTCCAACCGCACGGGAGGGCAGGCCATTTATACCTGAATACTTAATGTGCAGCGTTCAGCAGGGCAGCCTTTCCCCGTCTTTGTTGCTTTGATATACAGACCACCACACGTACCGTTTTTACAGGGCTCCAACTTAACAGACAAACTAACAACACATACGCAAGACTTTAGTCATAAAATTATTATGGGAAATCGGAATGCGAACCTACTCGAAACGTCAGCCGATGCAAGATTTGTTAGGCGGTTGGCTGATGATCTCAACCTTCAAATAGTTGATCATGGTGCGACTCATCATCTCACAGATTCTCACACATGGATTGGTGTAATCTTGACAGATAATAATGACGTTGTACTGAACAGCGACAATCGGTTGGCGCCTTTTCCCAGTCATCATAACATCATAGAGGTCGAGATTGGGGTCGAAACTGCTGCATCCCCTGTGGCTGAATCTTTCAGCTTCAGGGATTTTAAATCGATCCAGCAAGACGACCTCCTGTCTCAGCTAGCTGACTGTGATTGGTCGCCCATTGATGGTCCCGCGGCGGGTTAGACAGTCAATTAGAGTGCCTCAGTGTCAACCTCATGGCTGTGATAGATAAAATTGCGCCGTTAAAAGAATTTACACCGAAAAAGAAAACGAATCCGCCATGGGTGGATGCTGAACTGATACATTTATACAAAAAACGTGACTCTGTACGACGACGCTATGCGCGGACCAAAGACGACAGACTGTGGCGGAAGTATCAGAGCCTTGCAGCAGAAGCTGAATTACGAACGAAGGAAACAAGAGAAAGATTTTTGCAAAATAGAATTTTTTAAGCTATTGATAATAAGAAAGACATCTAGAAAGAGCTCAAGGCTCTGGGCCTTCTGCCAAAGACAAGAGAGGAGCTTCATGGTTTCTCGCTGGAATAGCTCAATGCCCACTTTGCAGGGGTATCAATCTCACAAAGTGAAAGTGATGAAAAACTTGACAACGTCTTGACGACTGCCAGTGATGACGACTTTGTTTTCCGAGAAGTCAGCTTCTCGGATGTGGTCCTGGCTGTTGCCCATTTCTCGTCGCAGGCCAGAGGAGAAGACGGCATCCCCCAGAGTATAGTGGCTAAGGCTCTTCCGTTTGTGGGAGATCATATCGTTAAAATGTTTAACTCCTCTCTATCCAGTGGCATTTTTCCGGGAACTTGGAACAGAGCTCAATTGGTGTCTTTGAAGAAGAAGCCTGTCCCATCTACGGTGTCAGATTTTCGACCAATTGCCCTACTGAGTTTCCTTTCCAAGGTCCTGGAAAAAATAGTACGCTACCAAATAACTGACTTTTTACGAGAAAACAACACTTTGGACCCGATGCAGACTGATTTTCGACAGCATCACAGTACACAGACAGCACTACTAAAACTGACGGAAGACATAAGATCAGGCATTAACAACAACCAAAAACTATTGACTATTTTGTTGATGTTCGATTTTAGTAAAGCATTCGACACCATCTCATACACAAAACTGCTGCGTAAGCTGATGCGTAAGCTGATGCGCATTCTCCAGGAGTGTTCTCCTGTGGCTTAAGTCATATATAATCGGGAGACGACAGAAAGTCGTCACTAATACAAAAGGGGAATCTGGTTGGCTAACCACCAATCTCAGCGTGCCACAGGGCTCAGTCCTGAGAACCTTGCTTTTCAGCCTTTACATAAATGACTTACAAGACGCACTCGACTTAGATGATGTAGAACACATACTATACGCTGACGACCTGCAAACCTACACTCAAGTGACCCTGAAATGTCTTTGTGATGGTATGGGTCGCATGTCGGCTGTAGCACGAGCAGTGTCGAATTGGGCATCGTCAGCTGGCCTGTGCCTCAATGTCGGCAAGACAAAGGCGATTATCTTTGGACCTGATCACAACATCAAACAGGTCCAGAACCTTGACTTGCAAGGCATTGAGATATAGACTGGCGTACACTTTCCCTTTGTCGATACAGTTACCAACCTTGGCGTGGTGATGAACGGAAGGTTATCATGGAAGCTGCAACTGAATGTTGTCAATAAAAAAGTTAATAAAGCTCTGTATAGTTTAAAATTATTCCGTTCTTGCACCACAGAGATACTGTGGAAGCAGCTGGTATGTGCACTGGTACTACCTCACTTAGGCTATTGCTCAGTGGTTCTTCTTGACGTGTCAGGGGAGCTTCAGACACGACTACAACGTTTATAGAATTCATGTGTGAGATACATATGTGGTGTTAGGCGTGATGAGCATATCACCCCCTACAGGGAAAAACTGGACTAGTTGGATATGAAGGTGAGGAGGGAGTATTTTATAGGGCTGTTGCTTTACAAAGCGGTTGTCATGCGGCAGCCACCATATTTTACTGCCCTCTTTGAAAAAAACCAGGCCAGGACTTCAAGTAGGGGTGGTACGAAGGAGCCCTCGGTTCCGGGGTCGCGCACTGATAAGGGCCTATTCTCGTTTAGAGTTCAAGGTGCGCACTTCTGGAATTCGCTCCGAAGCAGCGTGAGGTGACTGCCATCTTTTTGTAAATTTAAAACGGAGTTAGGCAGGCACCTTAAACAATTACATGGTGACGGGAATATACAGAAGTGAACTTTTCGAAAATCGGTTAATACATTATTTGGTTCGTTTCTGTGTAGTCCTAATCTAACTCAGACATTTATTTAGGTTATTTATTTATTTAAATTATTTATTTATTTAATTTATTTATTTATTTAAATTTATTTATTTATTTAAATTTATTTATTTATTTAAATTTATTTATTTATTTAATTTATTTATTTAAATTTATTTATTTATTTAATTTATTTATTTATTTATTTATTTAATTTATTTATTTAAATTTATTTATTTATTTATTTAATTTATTTATTTATCTAACTTATTTATTTATTTGACTTAGTTATTTATTAATTTATTTATTTTATATGTTAAATGTTAAGCATGAATGTATTGAGTGTGTTTTTATTTTTTCGAGGTGATAGTTATACGTACAAAATTTCGTAAAGTGTGTGTATGTATTTCTATTATTTTTATCGTATTATGTTGTCTTCATTTTATTTATTTTATTTTATGTATTAGACGAAGCGTGTTCTGTGATGTGCCATTTGACTGTGACTAGTTCATTATATTTAGATTTTATAAACTGACGAACTGTTACAGCGAATAATGTTATTTTTTATATAAGAAACGCAATAATTGAATGTTAAATGTAAGATAACAAACGTATAATACTGACTGATATTTTAATTATTATAACTATAAATGTACATGCAATTGTAAGAATTTTCGTCTTTGATCAGTATATCTATCTATCTATCTATCTTTCTTTCTCTCTCTCTCTCTCTCTCTCTCTCTCTCTCTCTCTCTCTCTCTCTCTCTCTCTCTCTCTCTGTGTGCCTCTGTATCTTTCGGTGAGTACAGTACATATGTCTATCGCTTCTCGCTTGTCAAACATTTTTGCTGCATTTTTCGTGCCTTCGGGCCTTGTTATTTGCAGTTTGGGCATGCGCTTTTTCGCCCCCACCTTGGGCAATATTGTTTTTCACGGTGTGGGGCCCTGCAGCTGCATAACTGATGCATTTTGCTTTGACTTGACATCCTAATCTCGCTTTTAGTGTGCTGCGAAATTGGCTGATTCATCGATCTATTATCATTTGATCAATTTACTAATGACATCTATGGACGAGTACGTCAACCTCTCGCACTATGGATGGGTCGTCTACCAATGCTACCGACGACCATATATTTGAGTGTCCATTGTCAATCCAATTATCACCTGAAGATGTCAGTAATCTGTCGGCTAAGGTTAGAATACACCGTGATACGTTATTCGGCTGGCTTTCTAGTGCCAAAGAAGGGGAAAGAAAACTGCTATACGTGAAGCGATTAATGTATTTAGCGACTCTAGCATTAGTATTAGTAATGCGTATTTGAGCAAAATAGCCTTAGATGAAGTACCCGACTAATGAAATATTATTCTTAAACGCTCATGTGAAAAAATCGAGCGTGTTTGTGAGAAACTCGTGAAAAATGTCACTGAGTCCGCAAATACAGACACTTGCTCGTACGATTATATAGCGTCCCAGCCGGCTCACTCGAATTCCAATGCAATCTTAACGCAAAAAGTATCTCTTAACCGCGGTAAATCATTCGCGATTAAATCTGCAAAACGAATCATTATAGGCCCTTGTGAACATTCGAAAGACAGATTTCCTTCGTCAAAAGAGACTAAAATTGCCGTGCAAAATGCCATCAATCCGGTTCAATTGAAAATGAACGTGCAGCGTGTCTCGGGGGGACCTAAAAATTCTGTCATTATTGATTGCGATATGTTGAACGCAGCTTTCCTGCAGAACACTGCATCTCTCGCAAAAACCGGTCTGGAAGTAAAACCAGATACTAAGACTAATCCGAGGCTTATTGTGCATGATATCCCAGTCGAACTTGCCGAAGATGAGATTTTTAAATGTATCGTCGATCAAAATTTATCCGAGAGACGGTCGATGACCTCAAAGTGTTATAACTGTACTCTGCTCGTGATAAAAAGTATCATTCTTGCATTTTAGAAACTCCGCCCGAAATTCGAATTCGCCTTCTCAAACGCCAAAGAATTAATATCAGTTGAATTTCTGGCCGTGTAGATGACCAAGTACCGATTTTATAATGCTTTAAATGCTTTAGATTCGGACATCCAGCAAGCGAGTGTAAAACTAATGTATGTTGTGGAAGATGAGCGGGTGACCATCTAGCTACGGTTTGTAAGGCAAAAAGTATCTTGCTGCGCTGCGTTAATTGTACGTCTGCTAAATATTCGAGTACCGTTCACTCAGCCTCAGATAAATCTAAATGTCCGATTTTGCGTAAAAGAATTGAGCAGAAAATATTATCCACGAATTATGGAGATAGTTGAGCAATGTCACTCTTTAAAAATAGCGCACGAGAACGCGCAGTCGCTTGAGCCTCATTTTCTTGACGTTCAATCTATTATTATTAAGGAGCTGGTATATGTTATGGCTATATGTGAATCCTGGTTCAAGTCAGCCAGAGGTTCGAAACTTATTTCGATACCGCGATACAATTTTCTTCGAGTGGATAGATTAGGTAAAGTTAGCGGAGGAGTAGCACTCTATATTCATGAACCAATTCAATTCAAAATCGTATCACAGTCGACACAGCCTAATGTATATTGGAAAATATCTGAGTACCTATTCGCAGAACTTTACGTTGGCAATTTCAAAATTTTCTACGGCGTGGTCTATAGCCCTCCTAAGTGTGTACTGGAGTGACGTTGAAGAAGTCCTCTTAAATCACAATTCTCCCTGTGATTTTACTGCTATACTTGACGATTTAAATATCAATTGGGCAGCTGTATCCACTCCCCGCAATATTTTGTCTAACTCTCTAGTCTCATATCTTCTTGAACCAATTCCCTTTTTACCCACACATCATACCGACGACACGCATACAACTATTGATTATGCGCGTCTTAGTGACCTAAGTAAAGTTGTTGCATTTACACAAGAGCACTTTCCTAGCATTTCCGATCACGATGTCTTATCTGCCACCCTTGCATTTACGTTCTCGCTCCGTCCTGCAACCTTTATCATGCGTCGCTCGTTTCGCAGTTTTAATAAAGATTTGTTTACTCAAGATCTCCAGGCAGTCGATTGGCATCGTATATGCAATATTAAAGGGATCGACGATAAAGTAGACTTCTTCACGTCCTTACTTATCAGTCTATATGAGAAACGTACGCCCTATCAGACATTTACTCTGCGGAAAAGTAATTCTTCCTGGTTCAACCATGATCTGAAAGAGCTCATTAAATCTCTTAGTAGGGCTTGGCGTAACTTTTAGCGCTCTGGCCGATCGAATGATCGCGCTTTGTACAAACAGCTCAGAAACAAGATCAAAACTTCAATTAGAAATACCAGATCCTCGTTCTATAAGAATAAGTTTTCTAACTGTTCTACGGCTACCGATATGTGGAAGTGCGTCGATGAATTAGGTATATGCTCGAAGTCTCACGAGACAGCTCCTCTACCTATTTCCATTGACGATTTTAATCAATTTTTTGTAGGGGTTTCCAACCCTTTACCTCTTAAGGACAACCACCTTACAGCTAGCATTTCTCCACAAAACCGCTTTTATTTCAAACATGTTAATGCTGTTGATGTTATCGCAGCCATTGTCACTGCTCGCTCTAATGCACATGACCCGGACGATATTTTAGTAAGCCACCTTAAAGATTGTCTGACAGTTATCTTGCCTGCGCTACTAAACATTTTTGACTGCTCATTACAATCCGGATGTTTTTCAACTAGTTGGAAGCATGGTATTGTTCAACCTATTCCCAAGTGTAAATATCCGGTTGAAATTAGTTGAAATTTATTGATCTTTCATCTGAGCTTGTCACTAAGCTCTCGCGTTGCAAAAATGCGGCAGTGCGTTTCACTACCGGCGTAAAGAAATTTGAGCACATTACTCCGGCTTATAAAGTCAATGATATTTTACCTTATACTGTACGTCAGAATTATTATTGTCGGTCACTCCTTGCCAATATTCTTCGCTCCGATCAGCCTTCCTATATCGTGAACAGACTAAAGTTTCGTCCAGCGGACAGCGTAGGGTCTTTGAGATGCTCTGAGTATGATCTCAAACTACTATGGGCACGGACTGACTACTTAAAGTTTTCGTTTATCGTTGGAGCCGCGCGTCTTTGGAACTCGCCACCTCACGATTTCAGACGATGCATCATGCAACCTAGTTTTAAGAAGCGTTTTAATTAATATTTTCTTTTCTCCTTTATTATAAATTTTTGTAAGATATTTTAGAAGCATTTTATTATATTTTTCTTTCCTTTTCTCTCTGCGTCAACCGTTGTTTCTTTATTATTATTTTTATTGTACATTTTTTATTAGTTATTTAAGCCTTCACGACGTATTATTTATTTATTTATTTATTTTATTAATTTTAAGTATGATACATGTTGTCATAGCATGCTTTGACGGTACTCCCGCCTGCGATTAATGTTTTAATTTATTATATATTGCAAATGTAATTATGCTAAGACTATGTGGGACCTAGAGTCCTTAGTCTCAAATAAATAAATCAATCAATCAATCAATCTCTCTCTCTCTCTCTATCTCTCCTGGCTACAGCCGGTATTGTGTGCCTCGAGGAAGCTGCCGCTGCTGCAGCGAATCCTCTCACCTCCCGCATCAGCGTGCATCGGGAGAGAGGACGGGTAGCGCGTATATGTGTGTGTGTGTATGTGTGTGTGTGTGTGTGTGTGTGCGCACGTGCAGCGGCTCATTATCCTCGAGATGTGGGAGAGAAAGAGCAAGCGAGAGAAAGAGTCGCGCCTTTAGCGTACGATGGTATAGGTGCCGTGTGTGTATGTGAGGGACTTCTCGTCAGTGCTCGCTCCAACCAGTCGCGTCTGCTGCACGATCAGCTGTTGCCTTCGGTGTGGGTGTGTGTGTGTGTGACGATCCGTATTCTTCCTCAGTCGCGATTCTCCTTCTCCGCATTCCCTCCAACAAACAACATAATAATTCTCCCCCCCCCCTCCCATTAATAACAATGTTAAAAATAATATTTTAATGCTCGGCTGTGGTGACGGTGGTGATTCAGTCGTGATTGGCTGCCTCGTTTGTAATAATTATTTTGACGCGAAATACGCGGCACAAAATGTAAAAGTAAATGTAAAGCTTTAAATATATACTTTTAAATATACATTGGTGGGGTGAAAGGAAATTAACGAATAAAGAGTTATATTCAATACCAACAAAATTTCAATATTTTTTTTATTCAATAATTTAAGTCTGTTTACAAGTATAGGAGTAATAATTCTACCAATTTTTTCTATTCTTAATCTAAAACACTCTCTATTGCATGCCATTTGTTCCCATAAACCGCAACGTGCATTCTGATATGCAAAAGTCCATGTGTACATGAAATGCACAGTGGGGTTGTCTTGGAAACGAACACGCTCCTTAACTGTAGAATTACATTTGTTTTCCATACTAAGATAGTTTCATACAATTCAATTTAAAATATTAGACTATTTTAGTTAATAATATAATGTAAAAGAAAATGGTGATTTCATAAGGTGAACAATAATTATAATTAATAAAACAGTTTATAATTATTTTAAGTCTCTGCATTTAGTATACATTTATCGCAGTGTCTTCTTGAAGGTGGTACTCCGTTCTCAATAGAATGAAGCTCCCGTCATCGCAGACATCCTAAGATTTCTGCATCATGCTTCAAATGTTCAGGCAGCTTATCATATACTTGCTCACTACTGTTTGCCCCAAAGGTCGTGAGATAACCCCTGGGTAGTTGAGAAATGTCTGTGGAGCTCATGCATGATAGATGCTCCGAGTGAAAGAATATCTTGAGTGATCGATCTAGTGATGGTGTATTGTCATGATAAAATTTTCTCAGCAGTAACACATTCCGATGTACGCAGTTGGCCTTGTAGGCGAATCTGTGGTGAGAACATAGCTTTTCCAATGTATCAGTTTTAAATCTTTGCAGTGAAGGGCTGCGCATATCTCCCATATCACATACTCGGAAATTAAATTTTTCGAGTCAACACTTCTTCCCCAGACCTTTAACGTATATTGCACTTGCATAATGCAAGGTACTGTGAAGCAAATTTTCAAACTCCCCATAGGCCAGCTCTCCAGAATTCCATCACAATCCGTGATAGTTGCGCTCAAACCATAGATTTTCACTTTTATATTTAGCTGAAAGTCTACACCATGATGTGGGTGGCTTAAACAGAAAGACGAATGGCTCGAGATTCGAGTGTTGCGGAACTTTGACGAGTTCCTTCGTAACGAAATCGTTCACAGGTTTCTTAAACCCTTGTGCATCTACAACGTACTCCATTGTGACTAACTGATTTCTCTGCGCTGCAATCTATTTTAGACTCAAATCCCCACCACTCAGACAAGCTTCCTTACATCCCCACTTATTAGATTATACTCGACAATACGATCGTATAGGATCAAGCAGTGAGCTGTTCCTGCTGGAAAATTATCCCGAGCTTCAAATTCGAGCCGAACGTTCACTGGAGCCTGTTTCAATGCCTCGTTTGGTCAGAGCAATCGATAAGGATGAAGGAGCGTATGTCACATAATCACTCTTTTTCAGCATAGGCTCTGCCTCTTTGCCATAGTAAGCATTTTGAAAGTTGATATACATAACGTATAACATGGCCTATTGATATCAAGGTTGAGGTTTCCATAGGAATAGTACTGTGAATTGAGAAAGAGTTTGACATTGCTAATATTGCAGTCATCGAAGTGGCTAGCATTTGCCGCTCTGAGCCCTTTACGATTAGTCTGAAAGCCCAGAATAATGAAGTGAGGTTTCTCCAGCTGACTAACTGTCATGACAGTCCAAACGTGATTCAATGTGGTGGGCAATAATAATGGATACTCGGACTATTCCCAGCTACGAGAAATCATAGTAATATGTATATCCTTCTCGATGTAACTAAGCAGACAAATTTTATGCTTGTCTGATAGCATCACATAAGGCATTAGGCACTGAACACTGGTGAGTTCAATCTTAAAAGCCTGATATCATGGTTGTTCATTCACGCGAATCTGTATCTGTTTCACAGAATTTAAATCGCTCCTTGATATCGTGAGAATGAGTTCATTCTTCGCGTTGACGACAATTTTGCGATAGTCTTCGGCAAAGCCTAACATCAGACTCAATGACACCGACACATAAAAGTAGCAAGCATTATTGGTCAATTGCAGTGACTTCTCAACATTGATCCACCCAGCATTCTCAATGAGTAAGCTTTGACTGGGATTGATGGATACCCAGCCTTTCATGAGACTTGCCAAATCCACATTCTTGCATCGATCGATTTCTACAGCGTTTATCTCATAACGAATTTCTTTAAACAAGTGACATATGGCGTTGTTGGCTAAATTCATATTTGTAACAGCAGTACCATTTGCTTTCGTTAGACTTTCACATATATGTAACAAACTGCGACAAAGTAAAAGACAGAGATCTTAATGTTGTATGGTTATACGAATCTCATCGCTGTAATTGAAGCTCGATAGAGCTGATGCGCATGAATCTTATAATGCGCAACAGATTTATCAAATGCGACAGATTGTATGCTTAGCATCTCCTCCATTTTGCTGAAAGCAGAAAAAAAGTAGACAGATTATTTTTTTCCAGTTGCTGCGGTGACTATTCTTAGACCTAGACTTCTCAAAAACTGACTATTCTGATGTGTTAGCGCTTTGAGCACTCACTTATGATAGTGCTTTGATGTGTAGTCTGATCGTTATAATTTCTCCGCAAAAATTTACTGAATCTCCTGTCGTCTTGATCGACTGTAAGTAGCTATTTATTGTCAATGGTCTTCACAACGATTGGAAGCTTAATGACTTGCGATGGAATTTCAATAATTTTATATCCTGGACACACAGCTGGAAAAAACTCGTGTATGCTGGGCGCTTCTGTCCGTGTATGTATGCGCCTGATGTGATGTTACACTCGACTCTTAGGGCGTAGACTTCGAGAATGGCTACAGGTAAATCAGAGTCTTGAGTCGTATTTGCCGACTGAAGACGTTGAGTGAAACACAATAGTTTACCAATAGAGTCTTGCGGTTGAAAATCAATTATGTAATTGCACTTGATACTGCAACGAAGAGTGCTGTTATTAGGCTTAAGTTTGATTGATATACCTATTGGTGCAAGAACTTCCTGCAGCCAGCTCTCAATGTCTTCAATATAATAACGTTCCACACAGACTTAGCGTCAATGAATCTTGACATGACGGCACCTTTATACCTTTACGATTTAACTGCCTGAACAAGAATTTCAGATAAAGATGGCCACAGTCGTATGAGATGTAGTAATAGCACTTATATACCTTTACGATTTAGCTGCCTGAACAAGAATTTCAGACAAAGATGGCCACAGTCGTATGAGATGTAGTTTTTGTAATACTCATAATTATACTTAACACAGTCCATATTAAGGTATTCCATGAGATCCAAGGAGGCTGTCGATCTCCAAAGCTGTCGACATATACATCGTCGTTTTCTCGTTTTCTGTAGGCTAACTAATACGTGCCAGGACCACTTTCATCATTAAGATTGACAATGGCTAATTCTCGATAATGTGGTCCATTCTCGTGTAATGCGTTTTCAGATATGAGCATATTTCAGCAAATCAGCCTCAGTCAATGCTCGTCGAGATGATCTTAGTGCGAAGTTTTTTCTTTTTTAAACCTCGACCAAGGTCGGGTTTTAGATGAAAACGATAACCTCTCTTATGCGGCTTTAGATATAAACCTTTATCGAGTGCAATGACCTTCTTATTATGCTTGTGACTCCTTTCAAGCTGATATTTGGTAGCGCTAGCATATTTCATTGCCTTTGAAATACGAGCAGCACCATTTGTCAGTGCTCCCGTTGCACTTAAGCCGGCGAATACGGAAATAAGAAATGGTAAGAATCCTCCGACTTTTGATGGTACAGGAAATATACGTGGAACGCGTACAGTTTTCTTGCTACCAGCCTTCTATACAGATTTGCGAGCACTTTTCAGAGCAGAGTTAATAACAATGACAATAACAATAACAATAACAATAATAATAATGGGTTTAAGACCCATGCCAAACTCGGATTTCAGCTTCGTGGCATTTGTTACTGTGTAAGCTGCAGCTCTCTCATTAATACCTGCATCCTTAGCTACAACTCGCTGCCACGCGTTTTCAATCTATCTGCAGCATTTTTAGCTGCAACGTTCTCACGATTCTGTGAGTAGGCAATATCATGCTGTTTGCTGTCTGCATCAAGAGGATTGATTCCAGGATCGTCTCTAGCCAGACGTTTTGTTAGTTTAGTACATTACCCACAGTACTGATATCCCGGCAAATGCAGTTCAACGGGAAGCTTATTGTTGAGAGTATTCATCAAACCGGAACCATTACGTCGCTGACGATGCTACTTACGTACAATCATTATGTTGACGCTTCCAAGGATAACTTCTGACTAATACCAACAGCTTATAAGCGCAGTATTTATACCCTCATGGCCAGTAGTATTCGAGACAGCAAAGTATAAGGACATGGATTTTCTAGTAGAAAAGGTCAAGCTGTTAGTGTCAAATTTTTACGTTCTAGTGGAGCAGCAAAAACTACTGAAACATCATGGTGAACTACGGCCCGACAATATACGAACAGAACTTTGCGATCCATCAAATTGCGGCAAGACCAATACACTGTTCACTCTCCTAATACATCTCAATAGTCTAAAGTTTGAAAATGTGTATGTCTACTCGAAATCGCTCAAACAGCCAAGGTATAAGTTTCTCGAGAAACTTTTGGAGTCAGTAGATGGTATTGAGAACTTTCCATTCAGTGAGCATGATACAGTTGTGACGTCCGAAGATGCGCTTACAAAGTGTATCATGGTCTTCGATGATGTAGCGTGTGAGAAGCAGGACAATATATGAGCCTTTTTTTGCATGGGTAGACACAAAAATGCAGACTGTTTCTATCTCTGTCCGTCATACGCCCACATCCCAAAGCATACGGTTGCGTGTCAATGTTAAACCGCTGGCTATATTTCGACAAGATAATGTGAATCTTAAACACATATACGAGGATCATGTAAACTGATATATTCTATACACAATTTAAAAGTTTATGCTTTACGTGCTGGAGAGATAATAAGTATGGATTTCTCGTGATAGACAAAGAGCAAGAGCTTAATGCTGGCAGATACCGAAAGGGCTTTGACTGTTTTGCTATAAATATTACGCACACAGCATGAATCGAGTAGTGTATTGTAAATCATTAAGTAGTCAACATGGCAGACTTCCGACAGGAGAGACATATTCTTTGATAAATTGCAAAATCCAGAGAGCCGATTAGTCGTAAACACAGACTGCTAAAGAACGACAAAGGCAGTTTGGAGAAGGTAACTTGTGAATGTCTCGGAGTTACCGAAGAAGCAAGATATCATCAAGAATGATCCTAAGAGTCAACAAGTCGAAAAGGATGAGCTATCTGATGAAGGTGATTCTGACGATACTGATGCTACTCTACTCAAACTTTAGATGCTTCATTCCAAAGTACAAAATCTGAAAGCTCAGATGAGACTAAGAAATCCGATTCAAAGAGCAACAAGTACTTTGTAATGCTGAATCAAAATCGCAAAAGTTATTTGGATAATGTATATGGAGTTCGTAAGGAGAGTAACGATTCATTAATGATGATGTGAACGTTCTCAACATTACATATCCAAAAACTATTGGGTTGCTAGAGTTACTGTTTATAAAGGAGCCGGATATAAATTTAATTAGCCCAAGTGACCTGCAAAATTATCGTAAGATTGTTGAAGTGACAAATGCATTTGGAAAACAGTACAGCGAAGATTAGCCTATCCGTCGATTAAGTAGTAACAAATACAAAACTGTTATCGCTCCATTTTTCGACAAGTCTCTAGGTCGTAAGCGAGCATCGATTTGTGGAGTGGTACTTTTAGCAGGATGTAAGATGGCTAGAAAATATATTCTAATTGACTATGTGTATTGGGATGATCCTAATAAGCTAGTCGACCGCCTGCGTTTATTACTTGCTGAGACATCGGATCGTAATTAGAGCCACACGAATAAGATTCACTCAATTATCGAGGAACTTCGTGAAGCCAGCATTATATATTGAGGAACACAAGCAGTTTAAGAGCCAGTAGCAAGATGAGTGTTGACGTGTGTGGACGACAGCTGGGTGTAGCTGAAGCTACCCGTGGTCCACCTGGTGTTCGTTATAAACTCACTATAAGTCTTGGTTCTTGTCGTGAAGGTAGTCCAGATACGCCAAGTCCACTTCAAGGATATAGCCGATTGGAGAATCGTCTGCTATGTTAAAATCTGTTAGCTTAATATTGTTTCTACTAAGCCATTAAAAGCCTCCATATTGTAGGTACGCTCGATAAACATCACTTTGTCAATGTCGATGAGTAATTTTAACTATACATTTGTATATTTGAGCATAGTGTCCGACGTCAAACCAGGAGTTGTGTAATAGTGAGCAGAGTCTCTTCCATATGATTTGAGGTAGCAAGTGCGAAAACTTTCAAAGACTTCAGCCAATAGCAGCACGTCTGTTTTCAGGTAGAGGTCTGAATATTGATCTAAATCCCTATTGTCTGAAATATTGAATTTAGTCCAAACATTTTGAGCATGTTTGTAGTCTTTATCGGATATATTACAGTTATTCAATTTACCGTAAAGTTTCTCTACAGAGTCAAAATAGTCATAAGGAAAAGTACCCTTCCTTTGAAGCAGTAGGAATTTTTCTTCACTCAATATTAATTGTTTGGAGAACTTATGCTTAAGAATATTTAAATCTTCAAGGTAAGATGCTAACTTATCTAAGAGAGATGCAATAATTCGAAGAGTCGATAAACTTGAAACTGATGTCGCTGTCATCAATGTCTTTAGTGAATGATACGCATCTTTCCTTATTTATAGGCAGCAGTTCAATAATTTTATAATCAATATTCAATAATTTTCATTTCATACAAAAAATAATCTTTATTGTTCAAACTTTTTACATATTAAAATACACATTTTAAAGATATAAAAAATTTTTTTTCTTACGGATTTTTCTTGACAAAATGGCCGCCTCAAAATTGTTCTTTTGTTTGACTGTCGACACGATATCTCACCAACGGATCATCTGAAATCAAAAAACTAAAAAGATTCTTAAAACTTATAGTTTTGGCTATTGCATAGTCTAGGATATTTCATTTTTACCGGAAAAAAACAAAATGGCGGACTTTTGAATTTTTTGGCTCTTTTTTTGCAACATAAATTGTTTATAACTTTTTGAAAAATTTATTGATCGTTATAATCCTAGATCATACAAAAAGAACATATGTCAGGAGTAAGCTGTTCAAATTTCAACTGAATCGGTGCAGTAGTTTTTTTTAAATCTTGTCGATAGAGTTGAAAAGCGTTGTTTCGAGAAAAACGCGTTCAAAGTTTTTTTTATGAAAGTTTGAGAAAAAAAGGGTCTTACACTCAATCAGCGATGCCAGCTCCATATATAACTCCTTCAGCTTCCTCGTAAGCATCATTTTCTCATATTCTAGCGTTTCTGTGGGCCACCCTGCTTTCTTTTGAAGCCTGAGAAGCAACCCATTCGGCTTTCCGCACGCGCATTGCACTGACTTCCTCAGCGTATTTTTGAGCCTCACTGCCTATTGTTACGCCCATAACACTCATTATTTTTAATACTGTACTGAAGCCTTCATTAAAAGTGCATGCTGCTGTATAAGCTACTATTTCAACGATTTTTTTCCCACAAAAAGTGTGTTTTGGAGCCATGGCCCTTTCTAAAACTTTCATTATTGTTCTGAGTGTTTGCGCCAGTGCATCTTTCTAATAAATCTTCACTAGTGAGGTCTTCATAAATTGGTTTAAGTACTGCTTGAGTATCGTTGTCAAAAGCGGGGGGATGCTTAAAAGTACTCAGTTTATTCTGTGATGCTGCTAAACGATACTTACACCAAGAATCGTCTGGGCAGTATTGGTGCTGTGGATTGTCGTCGGTCGAGCTTCTATGGTAGAATGTGGCCCAAATAGCTTTTTTCATTTCTTCGGGTCAGTCAGGATGATTCAGAACAGCAATGCCATAAAAAGCGGATAATTCGGACATAACTTTACCAGTTAAAGCCAAAGTTTTCGGAGTATCGGCTTTTTTTTGGATGTCGATTTTTTCGCGCCTGATTTTTTCATGCCTGATTTTTTCAAGGCAGCTTCTTCTATAGCTTTTTTAGCTTTTTTTAACTGAGTTAACTGCTTCTTAGCCTCTTTGGCTCTCCGAAACATCCTTTTTTTCACGTGTAAAACGCATTCTTTCTTCTTTACAATTACTTCGTCTGCATAAGGTTTTTCATCGATTACATTTTTTAAGGTTTTGGTGTCACTGCCACCTGTATAATATTCATAAATAGCTTTATAAAGTTCAATGGATCTTTTGAACATGTCCAGAATTCCATTCGATTCCATCATTCCAGAACTACCTTCATGATTAGCTGTGCAATCTTGTTCATGATCTTCAAACCAAGCTTCAAATTCAGGAGTATTATGGTCACCATCGTAGGTTTCACACGCTCTGCAAAACTTTAACTTCACTTCGAGATCTAAAACTTTATTTGTATATTTGCCTATCAAACTGACTAAGCCAAGTAACGATGAATAACCTCTTTTTGGCCATGAACCATCTCCGGAGACTGTGAGCCGATTTTCAATCTTGCCAGCTGCCGCATTTGCTTTTTTCTCCTCATTAACAGCTTTTTTAAAAGCTAATAATGCTCCTGATTTGGCTGCTTTGTGAATGTGATTAACAATATCATAATATCCATTTTCACTAAATCCAGTACACAAATCCATCAATCCACAAAAATGATTCAGACCCTGAATAACCTATGCCAAGAAGCCTCATTACGAAAGCAAATCTTCTGTTTATTTCGTAACAAGAGCTAATTTTTGGACTCGATGGAGTGCGAACGTCATTTTCACATTTACACGCCACATTTAAATCAAAGCCTAAACCTTTCTGATTCAATTTCGAAAAACGCACTTCACTTTTGCATGTTTTACGAATCACAATGTTCTGTAAGGCCAAGAATACACTATAAGAGACTATACAGTATAGCATAGTTGGATCGACTGCAACTTGAAAATCAGGATCACCATTATGAATTTTTTTTACAGAAGTACTAGTTAAACTTGAATCGGCATCAGAAGTATGCCGATTCCCGTGAAACGAACGTTTTCTTGATCGGCCTGGCTTATTTTCGTTCTCTCTACTGCCCTTTCGATCACACATAGTAAAAATACTACTTTTTCACAACGGTTCAATTTCACAACGACGCGACGCTTGGGATGACTGAGCGGGCACTGAATTAGGTAAATGGCCGCCAAAACTGCTATTTACGAAGGGGGATAGGAGCAGGACTAGGATTAAAGATGGAGAGGGGGGCAGCGGCTGCGCAACGCCGGCCGCTGCAGGAGCAGCCGAGCGCGCGCACTCAATCGCGGTAGGTGCTGCCTCATTTCTGCCTGTTCTCGGCCGTAGGAACTAATTGTATGAGTTTTAAAATATTTCTAGATAGTATTGCTATCGAATAATGAAATAAAAAAAATGATTTTTCCAAAAAAATCCACCGCAAATCTGCCTTAATCTTACCAGGTATACTATTGGCAATATCTTTGATTAATACGTGCGAGTCGTATGTACTCAAATTATGAAAATCACTGTAACACAGCGAGAGTCTCGGTAGTACAAATTATTTGTCTCACGAGCTTCACCTCGATATCTGAAATGTTAAGTATCAAATGTTAAATAAAATATTATGCATATATAACAAAAAAAGAATATTCTTATCTACCAGTCATGACAGTGATTTTGCATTATTTGCTGTCCCAATGGTTTCTCACATATATGACATTCTGTGGTTTTTTTAAAAGACCGTTTCTGCTCTTGAGTCAGTGTATTCATAGGTATCGGACGCCAGAATACTGTTTCAATGTTTTCAGCCAGTTGTAGCAACTCCTTGGCAAACCACTTTGCGGTATTAGGTCCTCTGTAGCGGCGATAGTATGAGACGAATCATCGTAGCTACGTTTCATATAGTATCCTACACTGAAAGCTTCATGATGCTGGAATTTCTCTCCGCAAATACCTTCATTTCTCTTTGAATAGGTTGATTCACATTCTGTCAAATTGGTTGTTGGTAAAATAGATTCAGCATCGGTATTGAAATATTTAATTTCCAGCACTTCATCATTTTGCGTAATCACGTATTCACCTTCCAGCACTGTATACACTTTTAAAACGTCATGCTGTTTGAGAGTATTCTTAATTCGACTTTTAAACAGAGCCTCAGCATCTCTCATGAAAGCTATCACAACTAAATTCTTCAAGTTTGAAATCACACCAGATCTAATACGATTATTGAATGTACAGTCGACGTCTTGCCAAATACATTTCAGCAAATACTTTAATTTATCTCGCATCCCCTTAAGCAGACCGATTATGGAAATAAATTTTAATTTTCCCGGGGTATTTGATGCATTACGTAGTAGTACTCTCAAATATCTTATATTTTTGATTCCAAGTTTAATCAACTCTGATATTTTTTCTGGACAATCGTATGCGGGCATTGTTATCTCTCTGAAGTTCATTATTCGCTAAATGAGGAGCCGTATCCTGCTGGATTTTTATAGGGCCACAATGCACAACAATTATCGTAACTGTTTACAGCTATAGAAATTTCTAGAAGAAGAAATAAATGAGAAAAGTCGAGAATAATTCACAGAATTTAATACCATTACTGTATGATTTTTTATGCAGGAATTTATAATGAAAATAATATAATCTGACATATAATTATCGACTGCGTCTTTCATTTCAAGTCCATTCCGGTATACCTTAATTATAGGAAAAGTATCATTTGATATCCTATTGTTGAATGTATCACTCTAGCGAAAAGCATTTTCGATTATCAAAATTTCTAGATGACAGAAAGAAAGAGATCTTTTTAATTACTGTAAGGTTATAAGATTCATTAGCCTTACGGATTTTATGGGGTTTATGGGGTTTACGATTTTTATGTATTTATGGGTTTTATGGGATTTATCGTATTATAGGTTTGAAGGGTTTACGGTATTTGTGCGTTTTATTGTGTCTCTGGGTTATTGGGGTTCAAGGGTTTTTTGGAGTTTATGGGTTATTGGGGTTTTCAGGCAATATGAGGTTTATAGAGTTTACTATGTCTAAGAGTTTTATGGGGTTTATAATCTTTATGGCGTTTATTATTTTTGTCTGTTTTCTGGGGTTTATATGCTTAGGGAGGTTTATTATTTTTATAGGTGTTTTGGGATTTATAAGGTTATGTAGTTTACAATGTTTGCGGGTTTTATATGGTTTATGAGGTTTATGATTTTTATGGGGTTTATGGTGTTCATCAGTTTATACAGTTTATGATGTCTGTGGCTTTGATGCTGTTAAGGTCGCATTCAAATATGCGCGCCACTCTTGCAGCGATTCCTTCCAGGAACTACGCAGGGGGTCGCTGCGAGCGTACCAAAAAGGATTTTTTCCCTTTCTCCGAAATTGCACGGCGTTGCAGCTGAAACAAAACTGCGAGAGCCGGGCAATTTCGGCCTTTTTTTGCTCTGACCGCGGCCTCAATAGTATAGTCCAGGTACCAGACGTGCACCTTTGCAATTATCTATCGCCACGTGCAAGGCGGCCCATACCCGGTCGATTTTTTATCTCAATTCACACACACACACACACACGCACACAAGCAAGCTTAGGGGACCAATCGGAATTGTAATTCATTTCGCATAAGGAAGAGAAAATCTATCACTCTCCTCCGCGAATTTGAATTTCAAAAAGCCAGCGGCGTGACGTCAGCATCACGCCAGTGTGCGAAGCTAGATTCTCCGCCAATCAAGCGCCTGCGCTAGCTCGCACGCTTGCGTACCAGTAGATGGCTTCAGCGCAGGAGAGCGCGTGCGCGCAACCTTGCTGAGTTGTGGCACACTGTGCTGCGCCCACGTGCTCGTCACTCCTAACTTCGAAACGAGACGCCTGTTGCAGCCTGTTGTTGTTGCTGCGCTGGGTCGACGAGATTGCTGCTGCTGGAAGTCCTGCACGTCGACCGCCACAACGCGAACATATTGTTAAGACCACGGTTACATAAAAGGAACTAGGATAAGTATCACTACGATATAGCTTCTGCCTGCTTGCTATCTGAAAACTCACCGCTTTGAATTTGCTAGCTTGTACTACCAGCTTTTATCTACTCTTTTTTGCTTACCTGCTTCTGCTAAAATGGCAAAATCAATTCTCTCAGATCAGCTAGCCGAGGGAGAATTGATAGAGAGATTTTCCATTAACACTCAGAAGATTGGTGTTCACAATCTAACAGTAGCCGCTTTGAATAGTAGATTAGAATTATTAGAAACTTACTGGCTTTCCCTTTTCAGTCGTCACAAAATCGTGTGCAAGTCAAAGGAAGCCCTCAAGTATGAGGCATACTTCACGGCCTTCAAGTTTGAAGATTGGGAAGGCCAATATATTGTAAACAAGGACGACCTCCTGGATCGATTGACTGCGTTGCAACCAGAGCCAAGAGAACCGCCAGTTCAATCAGTGCCTGTCCAGCCTGCGAGGCCTATACAAGTTACCTCAGTCTCTTCGTGACTCCCCAAGCTTACTCTGCCCAAATTCAGTGGCCGTCAGCTGGATTGGGAGACATTCAAGGAGCTATTTTGCTCTATGGTTAAGGACCAAGAGTCGATCTCAGATGTCGTCAAGCTCCAGTATCTGATCTCCTGCATGGAGGGACATGCAGCTCGAGGACTTAAGTGTCTGCAAGTCTTCGGGGCCAATTTTGACGTAGCCTGAGACACCTTAGTCCAGTGCTACGATAACCAGCGTGTGAGACTCTCGGCACACATACGTAGACTGATGGCGATGCCTCCAGCCTCTCACAAATCCTCGAGTGAGATCACCCGCCTTCTGGATGGAGTCGAAGAAGGCATTCGAATCATGAGGACGCTGGGAAGACCAGTCGATCACTGGGACGACTGGTTCTTGGAGGTCGTCGTGTCCAGGCTTGACCCAAGTACCAGAGAGAATTGGGAGAAATCGCTAGAAAGCACTGCGAACTTTCACACCTACGTGCAGCTGGTCGACTTCTTGGAGAATCGAACTAGGTCCTTGCATGCAGCACGTAGCAGTGATTGGTTCGGTTCGAGAAGCTTCTTAAAACCGAAACCAGTGCAGAAGCCAGTGAAGTCAGTGTCAGTGCATGTGTCGTCTGCCACAGCTCCAGCGTCCAGCTTTCAGGGCACTCGGACAGCGTGTATACTCTGTCAGTCGAAGCATTTTGTGGGATACTGTCCCACATATCTCAACAACAGTTGAGAGAAGAAATTGAAATTTGTCGAGCAGCACAACCTGTGTTCCAATTGTCTACGACGGAGACACCAAATAGCAGGGTGACCTTCCAAGGGGAGATGCCGGGCTCCTAACTGCAACGAGATGCATCATACGAGTCTACATGCAGACAGACCAGCTGAGGTAATGAGAGAGGAGCCGAGAGGAGAGTTTATGCCACATGCAGGCACATGCTCGGGCTTCACTGCACAAGTAAGTGACATTGGTGCCATGCACATTACTCATGGGTTAGCCACCAATCTGGAGGGAGTCACCCTTCTAGCCACAGCTTACGTAGTGCTTGAGTCTCCCTCCGGAGAAAAATTGACTGTACGTGCCTTACTGGACCCTGGATCCGTAGGCACCTTTGTGTCAAAGTTCATCGTTCAAGCTCTCTCACTGAGCAAACGAAAGGCTCCAGTCTCTATAAGTGGTGTAGGAGGAGAGGCTAACATAACCTCAAAATTCACCACCGACTTGCTTGTACGCCCAGTGCACAAGTCTAATTTCTTGAAAAGTTGAAATTTTCAGCAATGGTTCTCCCAAAGCTAACCTCAATTCTACCGAATAGGGAGAGCGGCACAGGCACATGGGCCCATCTACGCAACCTGAAGCTTGCAGACCCAACCTTCGCTCAACCACCTGGAGTTGACCGCATCCTTGGGGGAGACCTGTATCCAGCGTTCTTGCGTCCTGGCCTTCGACAAGGAAAGTTAGGCGAGTCAGCTGCTCAAAAGACTGTCTTCGGATGGATAATTACTGGTTCAGCCTCGACGAGCAGTCATAAACCCTTCTCAATTTCAGCTCACACAATAACAGTTTCCACAGACACGATGCCACTGTGTGACCAGCTTCGTCATTTCTGGGAGCTTGAGGAGGTTGTCAAAAGGCCCCCGCTGTCTGCTGAAAATGAAGAGTGCGAGGCCCACTTTCTTCGAACTCATCGAAGAGATGCCAATGGAAGGTTTGTGCTACGCTTGCCCTTATCTCGCACTCCAGACTTCCCAGACTCACTCCAGAGGGCATCTGCAATGTTTCACCAGACTGAGCGACGTTAACGAGGTAAGTCTGCTCTCAAATTGGCCTATTCTCAATTTATGGAGGAATTCCAGAGTCTGGTCCATATCGAACTTGCGCCAGCAGCAGAACGAACCACAGCAAGTACGTATTACATGCCACATCATGCTGCATTCAAGCAAGAAGGTTCTGGCCAAATACGAGTGGTATTTAATGCCTCTCAGGCAACAGCTAGCGGAATCTCGGTCAATGACTGCTTACATGCGGGGCCGAAGCTGCAGGCAGACATAATAGGAGTCTTGCTACTGTAGCGCTTCTATGCAATAGTATTCACTACAGATATAGTGAAAATGTTTCGCCAGTTTCAGATTGACCCTGCAGTTACTGACTGGCTGTGCATCGTCTGGCGAGAATCACCGGACCAGGAACTGCAGCATTTCAGAATGCGCACGGTCGTATACGGCACTGCATGTGTGCTATATCAAGCCATACGAGCCTTGAGACAACTGGCGCAGGACTCAAGCACTGCCTTTCCTCGAGGAGCGGAAATTCTCGAGAGGAATGTCTACGTCGATGACGCATTCGCAGGGGGCGACACACTGTCGGAAGCATCGGAGGCACGTGATCAGCTGATCGCTATCCTTCAATCGGCTGGGATGCAGTTGGACAAGTGGGCTTCCAACCACCCCCTTCTACTGGACTCTCTCTCTCTCTCTCATCGACCTATAATTTTACGCGCTCACTGAGTGAAGAAGACGTTGTTTCAACGCTCGGCCTTCATTGGAATCCTGCTTCTGATTCCTTCTGTTTCAGAGTAGCCCTCAGACCAGCAGATGCAGTTGTCACGAGGACGACCATCGTCTCGGAGGTCGCTCGACTCTTCGACCCTCTGGGATGGCTAGCTCCGATCATCGTATCGGCCAAACTCCTGATACAATCCCTCTGGATCAACGGATTCAACTGGGACGATGCCGTGGACGATGCCACATTATCTACGTGGATTGCACTGAGGAGCCAACTGCCGGAGCTCGAGGCTCTGCGTATACCACGGTGGCTAGGCACTCGCCAAAGCACCACGTGGTACCTCCACAGATTCGCAGACGTCTCGCTCCGGGCTTATGATGCTGCTTATAATTGCTGCTGCTGTATATCTGGTCATGCAGGAGGATGCGCAGAGACCAGTCTCTACCCTGATGATGGCTAAATCCAGGGTAGCGTCGATAAAGACTGTCAGTGTGCCGAGACTGGAGCTGTGCGGCGCACTGTTGCTTGCACGCCTCATCGACACGATCCTGACTGTGGTGGCGTGGACCGTCCTGGCTCGTAGACAACTGGGAACAGTGGACCACGCCCAAGGAAATCTACGTTACGACGCAAGAGGAGAAGAAGAGCGTCAAGCTTCTGGCCACCCAGGCCAACACCCAAAAGAAACCTGTGGAGCATATAATCTCCAGGTTTTCATCACTAACGCGACTCACTAGAGTCATTCCCTTTATATTTAGATGGCGCCACCGAGTCAGCAAGCAGCCAGACGAGAAGCTAACGACGAGCGTCAGCCCTGAGGAAGTTGCAGCAGCTCACTGTGCCGTGATTCGAGCGGTGCAGCAGGAGCACTACACCATGGAACGGCGCAGCATAGAGTCCGGCCAAACGCTGCCAGCCAACAGTTCTCTTCTGCGCTTTCTGCCGTTTATCGATGCAGATGGCCAATTACGCATTGGAGGGCGACTGCACAATGCGTTTCTTTCGGAGGAGGAGAAGCACCCGACCATAATTCCACCAGATAGCCATCTTGCAGAGCTTCTTATCCGTGACGCTCATCTGCGCACGCTGCACGGAGGGCCGCAGCTTTGATTTTCGTGGATTTTACTAGATTTATAAGGTTCTGTGGTTAACAATATTTACTGGTTTTATGGGGTAACGGGTTTACGGTTTTTATGGGTTTTATGGGGGTTATTGTGTTTATGGAATTTATGATTTTTATGGGGTTTATGGCGATCATGATTTTTTGCTGTCCACGATGTTTATGGGTTCTATGGATTTTATGGGGTTTACAAGTTTCATAGGGTTGATAGTTTTTATCTGCTTTTTGGAATTTATGAGGAAATACACCACAGGCTATACAATCGACAATCGAGCCTGTACAACCAGAACAAGTAACTGTTGAATTGTTGAAATAAATGACTGTCGAACCCACATTACCGATACAGGTGACAGTCGGTTACCTTTTAAGGTCGCCGGTAGTAGGAAATACCTAATCGTACTGATTGTACCAGATCTCGATTATGACTGCGCTTTAGTTGCAGACTTTATGTATGCTTATGATGCAAAATTCCAACCTCTAGGGATACATGTTATCTGTCGAATGGGTCGAAGAGTTAATCCGAGTGGAATTTGCCATGATTGTTCCAAATGAGATTATATCTCTCATTAGTAGACATAGCCGATCTGACCTATGATGAGCATTAAGAATTAGAACAGGTGTTTGACCAATTATTAACCGTAAATGGTAAACAGATCGGTTCCACCGACTTAATCGAACATTGAGATTATTTTAACTTCGCCTCGACCAAATAAGCAGCGTTACTACCCTGTTTCTCAGAAAATGAAGGAGGAAATGCATGGTTAAGTGTGTAAAAAGCTCGATGGGCGTGTTATTTAACCGTCTACATCTGCCTGGTCTAGCCCAGATATTATGCTGAAAAAAACCAATAGCAACTATCGCTTTTGCATTGATTACCGAAAGCTTAATGTAGTAACCAGCTCAAGTGCATATCCAAACCGTTATATGGCGCCCAACAGTATTAATCCACGTACGGACTCATCCATCAATTTTCTACTTTCATATCGGACTTAGCAATTTTTCCACCTAAGATCTCCCTATATGTTTCTGTGGTGAATTAAAACGGTCGTAGGAAAAGCACTGTGTGCTTTCGCCAGTGTGTGTACACTACGTGGTATGGACCCACCCAATTTTATATGATTTTTCGGATCTTAGTGCCTACATGCATTGTGACCATAAGGGATATATGATACCCTGATCTTCCTATGCGTCTCCTTATGCAGTTGTGCTCGCAATCGGTGGATGAGGGTTACGATGGTGCAACTAATTTCTTTTTCACGAGTCCATACAGCTTTTTAGATAATGCAGATAATAAATAACTGACCAAAATAAATGTAATTCTAGGAGAGAAATTATTTTATGTAGTACAAGAAGTACCTGAAATTTGATTACCGATGAAAAATTATTTAAAAAGTTATGTAAATTTTAAGCATTTATAGTCCTGTCGGCAAATCAATTATGATGTTGTATTTTAACCGATCTGGATTCTGTCCATACAACTCATTAATTATTTAATTATTCGGTCCATACTGCTCTCTGTTAACCGACAATTACCCTCTGGCGGACTCCTCCGATCTTGAGAGGAGGTTCACTGAGCGGACGCCTGGACACACGGCGCAACCCACGGAGATCCAATCTCGAGTTATTTAATAAATAATTATTAACCAATTCAATTGTTATGACTTATATAGGTGCTAGCTACGTCAATGATCTATAATATATATATATATATATATATATATATATATATATATATATTTATATATTTATATAATCTTTTGCCTTTATTTCTGGATAATAATATCTATACATAAATTACACTTATCGTTAATAACTACTTAATTAATTAATTATAACCTATACTTCTTAATTATGATAATTAGGGAAACCCCACATTTTATGACTTTAATTCTCTATAATAATTATAAACCCCAAACTTTAATACTTTACAATTCTCTCCTCACCACGACTTTACTTATTTCCCCACTTTTACTACTTCGCTTAAAGGCCTATGGTCGCACGTGGGTGGTCCAATGGCCGCTTTCGCCGTTACAAACACGCACCAAGTGCCGACCGCGTTGCCGGTATTTTATACCACCTGTAAATAATAATAACTCGTCTCGAACTCGGGAACTCTCGACCTAAAACACAGAAAATAATCGGCGGCGAACACACACAATGGTAGCTCCGTCTCTCCACCAAGTCTTCCCCAAATCTCGACAGTACTGAAACAAAGAAGAATATACGGAAAGATCTCACCAAGTAATTTTTATAGGCAAAATTTCAAACTTCTTGAGTCTAACGGTCGAGCGATTTGTGGGCAAATAATTGCCGACCAATCAGTACTCAAGTTACTGATTATCTCGCAAAGACTATATATCGGACTCGCTCCCTCTTTCTCCACGCGGACAGCTAAGCTTCTAGAATTCGAGACACGACTGACTGCGATGAAGGCTCCGGACGGAATGGGCAGGGCGGAAGGACTCGAGTCCGCTCCTTGTGGCGTCCTTATACCCTAGCTCCCTCTATTCTGCCTTGCTCGATCTTCTCTCCTTTTCTAACGCCTGTGGGCATAGGCCCTCAACTCGATTTTTACTAGAGTAGTAACCGGAGGTTAGTTACTGCTCTAGTTTTACCCGTCATGCAGTTCGCCCCGGGGACGCGCGTAATTCAAAATCTTAATAGAGCCCTCTATACGGCACGCTTCTCCGATACTCATCCCATTACTCGACATATCTTACATGCGGACGGGCGGAGCGCGACGCGTTCATTGTAAACGCGCCTTGCTCCCTTCTCCGTGCGCGCGCCTCTCTTCTCATCTTCTTTGAGGCTTCGTCCTCCGTCTCTCTCTCTCTTGCCGCTCGGCTCTCCCTCTACTCTCCCCGCTCGATCCCATGCGCATGACGCGCGCTCGCCTCCTCATCATCTGTTCCCGTCGTCGTCCTTACGGATGACGCCGTTGAGCCTCCTCGCGCTCCGATCGCTCTCTCTCTCTCTCCCGGGTGTCCGCGTACGCGAGTGTGTATGTGTGTGTGAGTATGTTTGCTTCTGCTGCCGCCGTGCTGCCGCGGCCGTGTTGCTGCTGCTGTGCTGCTGCTGCTGCCTCGGCCCCGCTGCTCGCGGCTGCTCGTGTCGTCTCCTGTTTCTTTCTTTCTAAGACGTCTGCTCCTGAAACAAATGAAGGCCTCGACCTCTTCTCCGTAATCGCCGCTTCCTGGTGCTGCTCAGCTTGTCTGGAGGTTTCGGTTACATCGGCTGTTGTTTTTGTGTCTGTGCTCGTTGTGTGTTTGTGTGGTGTTGCACCGTCGATTTCCCCCCGTGAAACATAAAGATATTCGCGGGTTATTAATTATATGAAAATTTAGCAAATTAAAATAGCGTGCGTTCGGTGGCCTGGTGCGTGCATGCGTGATTCCGTCGGAGTTTGTTTATTTAAATAATATACCCCAATACTAACCCTACCTGCCCAACATAACCTCACCTTACTTCTATGTTTATTTTTTTTTTCATTGTGGCCTTTTACATGCCACACAATAAAAAAGGAAACATATGGTTGGGATCCGATAATAGATAAATTTTTGCCGAAATCGACAGTTTTAATGGTGTACAGTGAAAAAAAAAATAAAAACATGTCAACTTTGTGAACCTAAACAGAATTTACTTTTAAAGGTACCAAGGAACTTTTTCTCGAGAGTTCGGTAGCTTCTACGAGACTCCAAGTAGATTCTGCTTTCTGTTCGACGAGCCCAAGCATATGTTGCTTGACTCTGCAAGTACCTACAACAAATAATTTTGTTAAAAAAATCGCTTTTTTCCTGACATGATAACTTAAGTAAATCGACAGCATTTTATCTGAAACTTTACAAAAAGGTACATTATTATTATCTCATGATCTGTATGTTTTTTCAGATCATGAGATCTTTTACTTTCTAAGATATTGAGGTTATGTTTTTTTTTTAATATTTTTTTAACGCTTATATCTCGAAAACAGTGTGGTCATTTTTTATCCTAAAGGGCTAATTTTTTTCCTTTTTAAATGAAGATTCAGAATTGTAAAGAAATTTCAAGATTCGTTGACTTGTTTTTGTTTCATAGTGATTATTTCATTTTTTTATTTTTGAGTTTTAGTTTTTCGGGTTTTTTGGAACGTTAGAAATTTTATGATCAATTTGGTGTAAATGTATTTAAAAAATTATAAAAAACCTATCTTCTACAACTGAAAAATTTAGTTAAAAAAATTTAAAAACGTTAAATGTGTTACATTTATTCCGCGTCCCAATGTTATTTAAAAACACGGGCAGTCAATCACGACCGAATCACCCGTCACCGGAGTCGAGTCTTATTATTAAATTATTATTGTTATTAATGGGGGAGAATTATTATTGTTATTTGTTGAGGGAATGATGAGAAGGAGAATCATGGCCGAGGAAAACTACGGACCGTCACACACACGCACACACACATCCACACCAACGGCACCAGCTGATTGCGTCGCAGACACGACTGGTCGGAGCGAGCACCGACGAGGAGCCCTATACACACACACGGCACCTACACCATCGCACGCTGTATGCGCGACCCTCTCTTTCTCTCGCTTGCTCTTTCTCCCTCGCCTCTCAAGGATAATTAGCCACTGCCCGCGCGCACACACACACACACGCGCGCAACCCGTCCTCTCTCCCGCTGCACACAGACGCGGAAGGAGAGAGGATTCACAGCAGCAGCGGGAGCTTCCTCAATACACACCACCTCGGCTGTAGCCACGAGAGAGAGAGAGAGGTAGAGAGAGAGAGAGAGGTAGAGAGAGAGAGAGAGTGAGAGAGAGAGAGAGAGAGATACCGACGCGGCTGTCGACAGCATGGGAGAGCTAGCAGCCGCGGCTCCGCGAGCCACCTGAAGCTGTCGGTTTACCTTAGCATAAGCCGGCGCGCGCACGTCGCCGCTGCCAACTGTGATGGTCCTGCAGCGACAAAACTGAAAGCGCCCGATACAGATATACACGCCGGGTTGCCGCGCATGTATATTTAGCAATTCATATTGCCCGCGTTTCGCGGGCAGGGCGGCAATCGCGGAGCCGACCAATAAACAATAGCGACTCAAATTGCCGCAGACTTAGCCTTGATGTTCGCATTTAAGGAAAATCAAGGCCAATCAACGAGAAGATAAGGGCGAAAGCAACAAGTGTGTGGGCTGAAGATAGGCAAAAAGAAGAGCCGAATTTTGCAAGAGATTTCCGCCCTTTCCGATCTTGGGCATTCACTGCCCGCCCGTCGTAACCTGCAGCCGTAACATCGCGAGCGCACATACTAAGATTTGATAGACTGAGAAAATTGTGACCGATTATTAGCTGAAGTTTGTAGTGGGTCGAGTGGTTATAGTTAGTAAACGGGTCGCTCTAAGAGAAATCAAAAGGACTTCCGGAGCCACGCGGGAAATTCGCGAGATGCGCGCTAAAGAAATTCGGAAGGACTTCTCGGACCATGCGGGATTTCTGCGAGATAGTAGCGACCTCGAGATTTCCCGGTGCGGCGACGACAGTACGACGACGGTGAGTTGGACTGTAATTGTCGAGCATCCCTCGGAATTTAAAAAAATCGGTAAATATCATTTAGAAATAATTTATACACGTTTATATATAAAACTTTACTCTTTTTACTATGTTTAAAAAAGTAATTCCTTAAAATTAATAATATCACTGAATCTTTTACATTTTTTTTTACTTTTGATGTGAAATTTGAGTTCTGCTCGGTTTTCTGCATCAAATTAAAAACATGTTTATCCTTTTAAATAGCATAGAAGCCGAGAAAATCCATTTTAAAATCCGAGTTTAATTTTGAAGTCGCCGAATCAATAAAATCGGTTAGCGGATAGGAACTGTCGCCGCTCATCACTGCCCAACTCCTCGATCCCACGCAATTCAACCGTAGTTCTGCGCGCTCTTGACTTTTTCGGGCATATTTTACAGCATCATCTTGTTGAACAAAATGTTTACAAAATATAATATAAGGCCGAAATAGAGAATACTTTTATCATAGACAATAAGCAACTTTGAAGCTTATTATCCCAGAATCTATTTATATTACAAATACCTGCCAGGACCCGAATTATGGGAGATCCCTACCATTTTTCTTAAAATTACCTCTTAATTATAAATTTATTTCAAATTGTTATATGGCGTACGTTTATATAATCTGAAATTATAGTGTTTGGAAACTGTTTGCCTATTTTACCGCATATAGTGGAGCCTGTGGTATAACGGGCCACTATCATGCAATGTACCATAGAAATTATAATAAGCATAATTTTCAATAAACTGAAATGGTAATTAGTTTACTATCCAATTAAAGAATATAAACCTATATTTACGTAAATATAAAATGTTCCATTCAAATAGGAAAGTGTATTTACAAAATGACTTAAAAAATCGCAATTTCAAAAGTCTTTGGGTATATCGGGCCATCCTATTTGGTTATAACGAAATAGCGTATAATTTATTGTTTTTTGTTTAATTATGGGCACAGAAATATCTTAAGAGAGCAGTACAATGCTTTTGTATGCTTATTAAATCTTAATATTATATCTGAAGTACTTAATAACCACTGATAATCAAAGAAAAACATTATTCGGTAGGCATGAACATTTTTGTCACTTTCATCGCTGTAAAAATTTATTATGCGGTCAAATTCTTTCTACTTCGAGGAGAATTTACTATACAGAGGATTTAGTTAACTCACACTACCATCACAAGTAGATTGCCGTGTGGAGAAAACATTTTATCCCTCTATATAGGAATTATGGCCAGTGGCTCGTTATATCTCGTGGTCCGTGATACACCAGTCTCCTATATATATATATATATATATATATATATATATAATATATATATATATATATATATATATATATATATATATATCTTCCTATATTATATAGTTGTTTGTAAATCTTATAAGATTTACGCCCTCCTCGCCCCTCCTCGCGCCTCATTCTCCTACTCAAAACAAGGTAATATCGTTTCAAAAAATACGTTATTTTGATCTTATTTTTTGCCCTCCTCGCCCCTCTTCGCCCCTCCTCTTTGTATCCTCCTCATAGCCCTCCTCCTAGCCCTCCTCATGCCCTCCTCATTTACTTATTTCTATTAATTATCATTTTTTATTTTTGTTTTTTTTTCTATATACATATTATACATATAAAAATGGTTTATAATAATAATTGTAAATGTTTATAAATTTATAAAGTGTTTTATTCAATATACATATCAGTGCAGTTTATTCCATTTTACTGATTTTCTATACTCTTACAGATCTAAATAATTTGCAAAATGTATGCATAACTAAAATACATGCAATTTGTTTAGATTTATAAGACTTATGTTTTAAATGTTATATTTGTGATTCATTAATATAATATAAATTATTCTATTTTATGTATAAAATCAATTTAAATAATTTACATACTTTAACAATTTATCATATTTTTAAAATCAATTTTAAAAATATACACAAAAATATAATTCAAATTTATAATATATTATATAAAGTTATATTAATGATATTAATGAAATTGAATTATTATAATCTTTTCCATTTTATTATATACTCTTACAGATCTAAATAATTTGCAAAAAGTATGCATAACTAAAATACATGCAATTTGTTTAGATTTATAAGAATTATGTTTTAAATGTTATATTTTTGATTAATATAATATAAATTATTCTTATAAATCTAAATAATATGCTAAAAGTATGCACATTATTACAAATAAAATACATGCTACCATATTTAGATTTATAAGACTTAAATTTTATAAAATACATTTTTTAATTCATCTTTATTATTACTATTATACTCGTAAATCTAAAAAATATGTAAAAAGTATAACACATAAATAAAATACATGCAAATTAATTTAAATTTATATGAGTGAAATTTTTAAGTTTTTCATAGTATAATATAACAAGATATATTGTTAATTTAAAACAAAAATTAAACTATTGTAAATTCTTATTACATTCGAAAGAATTATTTTTTTTAATTATATTCATTAATATTAAATTTACATATATAGATTATTACATACGAATTAAAAAGAGCTTTACAATATTGCATTCAAATAAAAAACAAAATTAAAATAAAAATATATTTTAAAAAATACAATACTTCAAACTAAATATAAATAAATGTAAGTATGAGTTACATATATTTATTTATAAATGAATTAAATAAAACATAAATTTGAATGTATAAAAAAGCTTAATTAACAAAACAAAAAAACGCGCCAATCAATTTACCTCCCGGGTGGTGTGGAAAAATAGAAAACCTTCATAAAAACAAAAAATTTAAGATGCTTTGTGGGTTGGCGAGCGGAGCGAGCAGGGGGGTACCCCCTAGTATATATATATATATGGGACATTCTTAGTCAAAAAAGCAACCCCCCTGTCCAAAAATCAGAAGCTCAAAAAAATTCGTGTCTCGGCTTAAAACTTAGCTTAATATATCTACTTTCCATTACTGAGTGGCCTTTTTGAAAAATTCAAAATGGTGGGCTGGTGCAGCTCTAACAACGATATCACCACGGTATATCAGTTAATTGTTCTTAAAACTTGCAGGGGCAAAGAAAAAATTAGTAAAAAGGTTATTTGCATGTATTTTTTCCCGCTGAACACGAATCCACCGTTAGTTTTGGTCTATGGGGCCACCTTTCGTCCATAACCTCAAAAAACAGTCAAAAAATGCAGTTTACGTGACTGAGACTAGAAATAGTGGTAAAAAAATTAGGGACAAAGTTTATTCGCATGTATTTTTTTCCGCTGAATACGAATCCACCGTTAGTTGTTGTCTCTGGGTCCACCTTTCGTCCATAACCTCAAAGAACAGTCAAACAATGCAGTTTTATGTGGCTGAGACTCGAAATAGTGGTTAAAAAATTAGGGACAAAACTTATTCGCATGTATTTTTTTCCGCTGAATTCGTATTATCATGATTGTTTGAAATCAATTGTGTGCAAGACACCTATGCCCGATTGCTACCTAGATCAATGTCATAAATGTCCAGATATTTCATTTTTTTCCACGACATTACTTGAAATTTTAAATAGTGCCTTTATCGATCAGGTACAATATAGTGTATGGACGGTGGATTCGTATTCAGTGGGAAAAAAATGCGAATAAGCTTTGTCCTTAATTTTTTTACCACTATTTCGAGTCTCAGCCACGTAAAACTGCATTATTTTACTGTTCTTTGAGGTAATGAACGAAAGGTGGACCCAGAGACAACAACTAACGGTGGATTCGTATCCACCGTTAGTTGTTGTCTCTGGGTCCACCTTTCGTTCATTACCTCAAAGAACAGTAAAATAATGCAGTTTTACGTGGCTGAGACTCGAAATAGTGGTAAAAAAATTAAGGACAAAGCTTATTCGCATTTTTTTCCCACTGAATACGAATCCACCGTTAGTTTTGGTTTATGGGGCCACCTTTCGTTCATAACCTCAAAGAACAGTCAAAAAATGCAGTTTTACGTGGTTGAGACTGGAAATAGTGTGCAAAAAAGCTCATCATCATTCTTCGTTGGTTTTTAACAGAGGAATACAATGATGTTCTCGGTTTTAATCTTGACTCAAAAGCTCATTTTCAAGGTCATTTCAAGGATAACTGTTCAAAGACAAGATGAAATTGTTTAAATTTTACACTATTTTAGCTATTAATTTGACAGGAACGATTTTAGAGAAGATACGTGCCAATGCATCATTAGCGGTATTTTCATTAAGATTATTCCGGATTTAAAAGAGTTATTCTTTTCTTAGAAGATTTTTGGATATTATTAGATTTTTCGTATTTTGCACTATTTTGGTAATGGTTCTTAAAAAATTAATTTTTTTTGTTTCTGAAGGATCAAATACTAAGCATTTTCTGAATAAAATTCTACTCCTTTAGTAGCATTAGAAAATCTTTTAATAACTATCGTTTTTGGTTGTTGAATAGTAAACGAGTGGTTTTTTAAAATTTCGGGTACTGCAGTTGATAATCTTTTATTCAAGTGTCGTGTTGATTTATCATGGTCTACCTTACTATAAATAAAAATTTGTATGTTTTCGAAATATTTGCTTGCCCAATGAAAAAGGGCTTCTGGAGTCAAAATCGCTTCAGATGGTTTAGCTAGAAGACTTGCACTTTTACCGTGTGCTGTTACGCAATAATGCCATTCCGCTTCGATTCCAAAATCTTCTTTATGGTTGATGAGATTAGCGATCCGGAATCGGTTTTTGAAATGTTGCTTTGCACCATCTGTGACGTACATCAATTTTTTAACATTTTTAATAGTTTTTTTTATTTCTGGAATCAATTGCTTCTGAATTGTAACGACGGCAGAAGTATCGTGTTTTAAACTATCTGAGAGGAAGATGGAACTTTTATGTTTTAATTTATAGTTTTCTTTATAATAATAGATAATAGGGAATACTGTACATTGCTGATTTTTGAAGTGAAATGCTTGCGAAGCATCTTGAACTACATATGAATAATTCTCAGAAAAATCGAACATAACAAGTACTTCTCCTTTATTTAAATTCTGTTTTGTTGACGAAATAAATTGAGACTGCTGTTTCGCTATGAATGAATGCGGTTTAAGAGTCTGTAGCTTGTTACAAAATTCATTTACAAAGTCAGAAACTTCAGTCGTAACTGTTTTCAAAGTCGACCTATCAATTGTTGTCCATACACTATATTGTACCTGATCGATAAAGGCACTATTTAAAATTTCAAGTAATGTCGTGGAAAAAAATGAAATATCTGGACATTTATGACATTGATCTAGGTAGCAATCGGGCATAGGTGTCTTGCACACAATTGATTTCAAACAATCATGATAATCACGAATTGGATTTTCAGTTTCTTTTGTTAAGCTGTTAATTTTAATTGCATCAAGCATCAATTTACAGTTCTGATGAATCGTACATACACATACTGAGTGAGTTCCTCTTGCTCCAGCCAAAATACAATGTTGCGGTCGGAGTTTTGCAAAAACACTCAAACTAACTGGATGATCTGAGTAAGTCTTTTTGAACAATGTATGCAGTTCTTTGAGATTCATTAACAATAACCGTTTTTGCACTTTAATACGCTCACCATCAACTTTAACTGAACACGTGTCTTTGACTCCTGGCATCATTCTACCAACCGGGTCGTCATTATAGAAATCATTAATTAATGTAATTGTAGCATTTGGTATAGTTTTACCAGCTCTTGCTGTAACATCGGCCAGAACACCACTTGCTGATTGTAATTCTTTAGCTTTTTTAGCTAAAGTTCGGGAAGTATCAAACTCTTTTGAAATTCGTCTTATACACCAAGATTCTGTCGCAATAGTGAGGATTCTGAGCTTCATGGGATCATTACCTTCGAAACTTGTGAATTTATCTTCTAATCCTTGCAGAAGTTCTTCCAATTCAAGTAACCTGGGAGATGAAGCATCTTTTTCAGTAGTTAAGGAAGTATTTGGACACTCAGTACCTTGGTCTGCCGAGGTATCATCACATTCCATACTACTGATATCATTGGAATCGTCTATATTCATACAGCTATCAGATCGATTCATTGAACGTTTTAATCTACAATCATTACATACCATTGCAGTTACTGGTAAATTAGGCTTCTCCTGCAGTAATGCTTTTGATATTGTTCTTAAATTTGAACCCTTATTATTAGGTACGCCTTCATCGTTATAAGGATTGATGCACCTATCTGTGACCGATTTCACCTCAAATCATGCAGGCCGACAGCACCTATCTCTCCGAATCAGCACAAATTATAGTATATTATTCTACTCGGAAAATAAGCGTATACGTATTTTTTTATTTTTCGATAGCATAAAAATTGCATGTATTATGTTTTTTTCAAAAATGACTCCTCAAATTTCGTTTCTCAAAAATCGAAAACTTTTTTCTTTTTAAATTGTTCTAATTCGTCTTTTTATGGATATTTGAAAATAATTCTGTACATATTCGATGCTGTTGGTGATACTCTTTCGATCTGCCAAGTTCAAAAATTTTTTTAGAAAAAATCAAGGATGATATGGCATTTTTTATAAACAATGAAAAATGCTTTTTTCTCAAAAAAGCCATCTTTTTTTTTACTCAATTTTTTTTTATAGATAGCTAGTCTCAATACCTATATGGTCATATACATGACATTTGGAATATTTTTGTTTTTTAAGAGATATAAACGAAATAAGAAAAAAATTTTATGTTCCCCCATAGCACTGTCGTGCAAGAAAAAATCCTATGTATTTTTCTCTTTTTTATGATTTTTAGACATTTTATTGCTTTTTCTAACTTTCCTGCTAACACGATTCTTTGAGTCGATTTTCTTCTTCTGTTTCGCTTTATTTAACAATTTTGTTAAAGAATGAAGAGCAGTTCGACCTGTATAAGATTTTTTCTTTTTACCTACATTTACTCTCCATACATGGGTTTTCTGAATGCCGTTATATTTAGGAGCCTTAAGCCACTCTTTTATTTTATTTTGTCTAAAAACTTCAATATCTTTTTTTGGTAGTAAGATTAGTTTAATATTATTAGTATAAGATTGAACTTCTGTTACAAAAGCATTGGCATCTTGTATTGATTCAATATGACTGTTCTGAAGATTATGTCTAGTTGCATAGTGTTTGACTAGTCCTCCAACACCATTACATGCACCTTTCCCATCACCTGTAGCTGAAAATAACCATTTTTTTATTGATGGAAGCATTTTTCATTTCATACAATTGAAATCGATTTTTAAAGTGGCTTGCTGCTCCATCTGTTATAATCGATATTTGATCTATTAAATCGGTTGAATCATTTTTCATCGAATCAATTATTTTTTCCATTGCTAACAAGGCATGGGCAGAATCGTGTTTTCTATCATCACTGGTGACAGCAAAAGTTTTTGTTAGTTTTTCTTGATAACAAACTGCTGTGAAAATAGAGACCTGTTGATTAACCCAGTGAGTACCTTGAATAGGGTTACTGTGAATCACTGCCCAATTTTCAGCAAAATCACCATGCAGTACTAGATGACCTGAGTTAGCTGCAGCTATTTCTTTCTCTTCTTTTATAGCTTTTCTTTGTATATTTTTAATATTTAAATGAACGCTTGTTTTGACTGTCCAAGAAGAAAGATCGCTAAAAAAATTGGAGATTGTTAATCTTTTCTTCACAAGATGGCCATTTTCCCACATAGCAAAAACAATCTCCTCATGTTCATTAGTTGTCTCTAATCCAAACAAACTTAGGTTGATATTTTCAGAACCTGGGCATAAAGTACATTCTTGAAAAAGACACTTATCGGACAAATTGGAGCAAACAATTGCCGATAAAAGTGTAGAACGAACTCTATCGAGGTCTGGATGTTTGCCTCCTAGGAAATTATTTAGACTATTAACGTATAAATCAAAATTTGCACAGTAAATGCACAGACACACTTCCTTCGACGGGCTCAACATAACAAACTTTGGTTTTAATGTATAAAATTTTGTTATACCGATTTTTATGTCTGGGTTTTCTTGTTTGAATAGTTTATACGCCTCTTTTAAACTGCGTGTCAAATAACGTTTTATTTTTTTTTTCTTTTTTTCCATTTTGTTGAACAGTCACAACATCACATTTATTAGGGCTTTGACGTGTACAGTTAAAGTCATCGTTCAGAAAATATTCCATGGCAATTTTTGTAGACTTTTCGTCCAATGGATGACCAGTATACGCGTCAGGTTCAGAATATATTCCCTTAGTTGTTACAAGCATTCTTGCTTTGTCAATCATATAAATAGTTACTTCGGGAAATGCTGATAAAATTCTAGATTTTGTTAATGACGAAGGAAACAACGTTAAAATTCTAATTTTCTCATTGATACTGTCACAATTTTCAAGCGCTGCTCGCAAGTTATTGAGCCATTCATTGCAGAAGCATTGAGTCAAATCATCGTGTGATTCATCAATGCAAACATTGTATGCTTCTGACAATTTTGAGCTAGTTGCAAATGAGAATGAAGATACTAGTTCTGATTTTTTTCTAATAATGTATCTTTGTACAGATGAATCATCAATACCTCTCTTCCTTTTAAGTGGCGAAACATTACCAAAAGAACTTGAAATTAAGGTTTCGTTTAAATGCTCAATCCGCTCTGGGGTGCTAGCTCGAAAATCATGGTCTTCAGTATCACTGTCCAAGTCAGTATAATTGTCTGAATGAATCGCATCAATTATTTCCATTGGTTCAATATTTCTAACGCGTTCATAACAATTGAAGCATACATAATCCGAACTCTGCACTGCTTTGTTAGGAAAACTTTGTCGAAGAAGTTCTGCTAACTTCTCCAATTTTCTAAATGTAACAGTGGCATTATATACGTTTTTTTTGTGTGATCCAAAATAGTTTGGACACTTACGCCTCTTTGTTGAATAAATTTCAGCCATAATTCAAGAGAAATCTTAGTATGTATAAGTAATACTATATATATTAAGATAACTAGACCGGATTCCTTAAATAAGCTAAAATAACTAACATTATCTACGTGATAGCAAAAGATGAGTTTTAGCCACCTTGCGGAGAATTCTAGTACCATGCGTTATACTCCTCTATGGTGTACACACACACATATATAAATAATCGTACACGTATTCGCCTAATGCACAGATTCTTGCTCTGCTATATACGTATAATCATTATACTTAGGGGTACATAAAATTTTTTTTTATTTCGTTTATATCTCTTAAAAAACAAAAATATTCCAAATGTCATGTATATGACCATATAGGTATTCAGACTAGCTATCTATAAAAAAAATTGAGTAAAAAAAAATGGCTTTTCTGAGAAAAAAGCATTTTTCATTGTTTATAAAAAATGCCATATCATCCTTAATTTTTTGTAAAAAAATTTTTGAACTTGGCAGATTGAAAGAGTATCACCAACAGCATCGCATATGTACAGAATTATTTTCAAATATCCATAAAAAGACGAATTAGAACGATTTAAAAAGAAAAAAGTTTTCTATTTTTGAGAAACGAAATTTGAGGAG
Source organism: Gastracanthus pulcherrimus (assembly GCA_949152435.1). Classification (NCBI taxonomy): domain Eukaryota; kingdom Metazoa; phylum Arthropoda; class Insecta; order Hymenoptera; family Pteromalidae; genus Gastracanthus; species Gastracanthus pulcherrimus. The sequence goes on from OX424576.1 coordinate 81,301,335, forward strand.
TCATTTTTGAAGAAAGCATAACACATGCAATTTTGATGCTATCGAAAAATCAAAAAATACTTATACGCTTATTTTCCGAGTAGAATAATATACTATGATTTGAGCTGATTCGGAGAGATAGGTGCTGTCGGTCTGCATGATTTGAGATGAAATCGGTCCTGTACGGATTTTTTTTTACATGATGTTAAAACTGCCCTTAAAAGGACTGTTGCGCAAGACCGGGAAGGAACTCCCTTGAACTGTTCTTAGAAGGACTGTTGAAAAGTTGATTACTACAAATGATTCGAGAGCTTGACAACTATCCTGAAAAGGCCTGTTGCGCAAGTCTGTACCCACCTGGAAGAAATTTCCTTCAACTATCCTTAGAAGGACTGTTAAAGAAACAATGAGTTCGCTACTGTAAGAGCTCGCTATAACTATCCTGAAGAGGACTGTTACGCAAGCAGTTACGCAACGAGAAGAAATTTCCTTCAACTATCCTTACAAGGACCGTTGAAGAAACAATGAGTTCGTTAATGTAAGAGCTCGCTAACTATCCTGAAAAGGACTGTTACGCAAGCAGTTACGCAACGAGAAGAAATTTCCTTCAACTATCCTTAGAAGCACCGTTGAAGAACAATGACTTCAAGGAGGAGTTATGCACTACAAGAGAATGTCGTTTAACTATCCTCGAAAGATTATTTGAAAAAATGAAAGCATAAAACGATAGAGGAAAGTACATATTTTCTTTTAACGTACAATATTTTATGCTGTAAGATATATTCGATGTTGGTTATGAAGAGAAAAAAAAATCTAATTATATCCAAACTAATAAAATGTACGAAAAGAACATCTCATTCTATTTCGAAAAAGGTGCAATTAAACAAATACGATTGGGAACATAGTATTTAATTAAATATTGATTTTTGTGTTCAATTTATTTTTCGAAAAGTAGCCCCTACATCTAACTACAAAATTAAAAACAAACATGCCCACACAAACATTTTCTAAAACCATGGCATTCGGACTCCATAACCTCAAAACATGATTATAACGCCTTTTTTATGAAATTGAAAATTTTACAATTACAAAGCTTCCTGTAGAAGGACGCAATACCATCATAAACATGACATTCCTGTCAAAATAATAGCTAAAATAGTGTCAAATTTAAACAATTTCATCTTGTCTTTGAACAGTTATCCTTGAAATGACCTTGAAAATGAGCTTTTGAGTCAAGATTAAAACCGAGAACATCATTGTATTCCTCTGTTAAAAACCAACGAAGAATGATGATGAGCTTTTTTTGTACACTATTTCCAGTTTCAGCCACTTAACTGCATTTTTTGACTGTTCTTTGAGGTTATGGACGAAAGGTGGCCCCATAGACCAAAACTAACGGTGGATTCATATTCAGCGGGAAAAAAATGCGAATAAGCTTTGTCCCTAATTTTTTGACCACTATTTTGAGACTCAGCCACGTAAAACTGCATTATTTGACTGTTCTTTGAGGTTATGGACGAAAGGTGGACCCAGAGACCGAAACTAACGGTGGATTCGTATTCAGCGGAAAAAATACATGTGAATAAGCTTTGTCCCTAATTTTTTTACCACTATTTCGAGTCTCAACCGCGTAAAACTGCATTGTTTGACTGTTCTTTGAGGTTATGGACGAAAGGTGGACCCATAGACAAAAACTAACGGTGGATTCGTGTTCAGCGGGAAAAAATACATGCAAATAACCTTTTTACTCATTTTTTCTTTGCCCCTGCAAGTTTTAAGAACATTTAACTGATATTCCGTGGTGACATCGGTGTATTGTTAGAGCTGCACCAGCCCACCATTTTGAATTTTTCTAAAAGGCCACTCAGTAATGGAAAGTAGATATACTAAGCTAAATTTTAAGCCCGGACACGAATTTTTTGAGCCTCTGATTTTTGGACAGAGGGGGTGGCTTTTTTTTACTAAGAATGTCCCATATATATATATATATATATATATATATATATATATATATACATATTTTGATTTGGATATACTGATTTACAAGGAAGAGTTCATGATTTTTGTATTTAAAATGACTTAATTTGCCAACGTTCATCGTGCACACAAAATTTTGTATATGCCAATTTGAAACTATATTTGTGCCTTCTTATCAAAATTGAGTACAAGTAACTTTTCCGCTGGCTGCAGTCCAGTGCGTTCGCTAATTTCTCCGTCGACGTACAGTAATCTCAGCAGGACGACGTAAAAGCCTATATCTTGGCATATCCTTACACACTATGGCAAGGGTTTGGCTTTGGCGGCCTTACACACTATGCAGAGGGCTGGGCCTTGGCAGCTTTACAACCCGTCAAGGCCGCATTTCACCTATGACAGAGCATTTTCGGTCTTGGTTGAATTTACAACCCATAGAAGCATTGTTGATTCTTGCTGCTTTACCACAAGCTTGAACACTTCTTGCTCAATCTGGGATTTTTGCAGGCAAACATCACTGCATAAGTTGTCACGCAGCTATGTAACCGCAATGCTTACTTGCAGCTCGGTTTGCAACGTTTACTCACAGCTCTGTCTGCAACGCTTACTCGCAGCTCTATCTGAAATGGTTATTCGCAGCTGTATCTGCAACGCTTACTCGCAGCTCTTGCTGCAACACTTAATCGCAGCCTTGTCTGCAACGCTATTATCGCAGCTCATGCTGAATGCTACTCTCGCAGAAGTATCTGTAACGCTAATCTCGCAGTTCAGCCTTCTAACGCTATTACACTGCTTGATACCGCATATTCAAATGCATTGCTATGCATACACGCAGTTACTCATCTGCTATAATCACCGCATTCATTCTACTTTAATTAGGTAATTCAACATCGCTCAACTTCGCTGCCAAATCAGCTACAGTTTCATAGTCTACAATAGGGTGGATCGAAAAAGGCGATTTTTGAGATAATGATTTCGGGAAGGGCTAAGTTTCTAAATCATATAAGGAACCAATGTGGAAAATAATTTTTTGATTGATCAAATTGATCAAAAGTCTAAGTACCGACGGATTTCATTTGAAGTATTCAAATATGAATATTTTCGGTTTTATATTGTTTTATAAGTGCGAGGCAAACTCCAAAGCTGTCCCTGTAATTTTTTATGAAACCTGTCATGAAGATATCAATTATAACTCTCTATAGAATCTGTGTAACCCACTGGGCCAAAAGCTATGTCAGTTTTAACGTGAAAAAATAGAAAAAAAATACACAAAAATGTCGGTTTAGGTACATTTTTGTGGTTTATACTACGCAAAATAAGTCTACATGCCGTAAAAGGCCTTAAAAAATAAAATCCTCAACTTTAAATCCAACCACCCCCCCCCCCCCCAGCTTTAATGCCAACTACTCCAACGCCAAGAAAACATTAAACTCTAATTCCAACTACCATAGTCTGAATAAAATCCTGAACCCTAAACTCCAAACCAAATTACGCCAAGCTCAATAAAATCTTGAGCCCTGAACGCTAAACCCAAGTACCCCAATCTCAATAAAATACTGAACCCTAAACCAACTATCCTATCCACCATAAAATTAAAAACCATCAACCAGTCCAAGCACAATAAAACCCGATTCTTAAAATGTTCGCACTATTGTTTGATTGTTATTAAATCCTTCAATCACCGACAAGAGTCCAGTTTCTGATCAGCTAAAAACAATTTGCTTATTCTGATTCTACATGATAAAGTAACGACTTAACCTAGTGTACATTGCAAAAAAATACGTTTTAGTGTAAACTTTAAAAATAGATAGGCAAGACAGTTTTATCAAAAAAATTTAATCTGTCATGAATACATTTTCAAACAAATTATGATTTACAGTTTTATTGTTTAATCTTTTTTAAAACAACGTGGTCAATACAAATTTTTTTTATTACATATATAGGCATTACTTCCTTTACCAAGTTAGTGAGTTGCCGGCCCGATCTCCACCACCGAAAAAACTGACGGGGGATGGATGACACGCTCCTTTGAATGGCCTTTGTCTTAAAGGGGGACACGTTTACCACTTGGGCCATCGACCGCTCCAATTGTATTAATTTTTAACCCGTTGATAAAAAATTTTTAAGGATACCCCTTTAAGGTAGTTCGGTCATTGTTAATTGACCATTAGAAATAAAATTATATGAAAAGCTTGTAATGATTCGACAATTTAAATAATATAGCATATTAAAGAAGAATGCTTAAATGGAAAAAAATTATTTTAACAAAATCGTGCCATCAGAATCGTAAATATTGTCAATTTAAAAATAATTCTACTATTACAATAGAATTTTCCTTATTTTTCAATCAATTTTAATGAGAAAAGACTAATTATTTATAAGTTTTTATATAGAAAACGTTTATATATATAAACAAATACTCTTCTCTCCTCAAAGATAAATGAAATTTATAATTTTTAATCGATAAATTTATAGACAAATGTTTAAAGAAGAAAATAAGTACCGAAATATTAAAATTGATTAAAAATTGAAGAAAATTCTAGTTTATAAGTAGAATTATTTTTTGATTGACAATATCTACGCTTCTGACGTCACGGTTTTGTTGCAATAATTTTTTTCCATTTCTTCTTCGTTAATATGCTATATTATTTAAATTATAGAATCTTTACAAGCTTTTTATATAATTAATTTTTCTAATAGTCAATTAAGGTTTTTCAGAAAACATTAGATATATGTAACCGAGATTTTTGAAAGTTATTTCATTAGCTTCAATTTAAATTGCCTGCCAAAATATTCGATGCTACTAATACTCTAATATAATCGACTTTTTACTTATTATACAGATTTAATATTAGAATTGCCACTTGTTACAATGCCGTCATAATAACGCGAGACTGTACTTTGTTTAAAAATAACTTAGAATTAATCTTTTCCTAATTAATTTATATTTATTTGCAGGAATATGAATACAAAAATTACAGAAGACCAATCAAAGAAAATGTACTATCGCGCTTTGAGAGTGGAGCAAGAGTTTGGTGAACATTTTACAGGCAAGTTTAAAAATAATTTGTCAATACACGTATGTTAAAGAATAACAGTTAAAGTTTATTTTACACACAAAATGTTGACATAAGAATTATTCAAAATATAATAGCACGAGCGTATCCTATATGTATATATATATATATATATATATATATATATATATATATATATATATATATATGGGTCATTATAATACTTTTCGTACAAACCTTGAACACTTATGTCAGGGATTTTACCGGCGATTTTTTATATGAAAGTACTCATCAAAATAAGCTCTCAAAAAAATTTTTAGCACCTAAGGACCCCTGTGCGATCTAGTAGAGTATTCTAAACTTTCAAAAATGTCCAAAAAATGGCTATTTTCAAGAAATTCATGGGAATTTCCATTAATACCAATTTGAACGTATAAAAAAAATTTTCTTTTTTTACGAACTTTAAGAAGAAAAATATTAGACCCCCTTGGTTTTCTTTTTTTACGAACTTTAAGAAAAAAAATATTAAACCCTCTTGTAAGTTCAATCGTTTATTAAAGCTAAATATGAACTCCTATAGAGCTAAATATGAACCTAAAATTTTGCATTCTTTAGTTTATGTTTGGTCGCTTGCCATTTTACGAAATCGAGACGAATTTATATTTGAATTATTTAAATAACTACATATAATATCATCTTATATGATATTGGAATATTGCATGATCCACCCTTAATACATCTCAAAATTTAGTTTAAGGATGAAATTTTGTCGAAATAGTTGAGAATCAGAATAAACTTATTCTTCTGTAATATGTACATGATGTGTAAAATAATTACACAGCATTGATTAGATTAAATATTTATATTTACGAAAACAATTGCATAAAAAAATAACAACAAATGTGCTTCTATCTGGAGTAAGAAGAAACAAACTTTTATTAGAAACTTATGATTTCTTTCAGATGCTTTTTAGAATCCTTAGACAATTTACCAGATCTCCATCGATTCAATTTTTGAAAAATACTTAATCAGTGAAGAACAATTTGCATTTGTTTATAATACTTTTGATAGCAGTTCTCATTATCGTACATTATATTTTATAACCCAATGTACACTATTATTCACTGATTGAATAGTTTTAAAAAATTGAAAGGGTGGAGGTCTTGCAAATAGTCTAAGGATTCTAAAAACCATCTAACAAAATTATGTTTGAAAATAAAAGTTTCTTGGGTTGTATGCACGGAAAGAACTGCGGGAGCACTGCGTGTTAACTCGTACGGCAACTACGATAAACGTTGGAATCCAAGTATAACCTCTAAGGTGGAAGCTCTGCAAGCTCTTGTTGAGCGCACGGCGGCCCCACAATAGTGCGTTTGCAGCTCCAAGGGCTATACGACGCATTCTGCACTCAAAATAATACGACCGGCAATCCAAAGCGTGGTGGCACTGCGTTACTGCAGTTGATGCAATAGTGCTTCCGAGGGTTTTTCCATGTACATTTGTTGTTATTTTTTCACTATTATTTTTTTTTTTTTTCACAAATAGAAAGGTTATATATAATTAATTCTGTATAGTTACTTTACACATAATTATTACAGTGAAATCATTTTTTTCTGCATTTCCCAGATTTCGACGGAATTTCTACCTTAAACATAGTAGAAAATTACCTCATTCTTGAGCTATGACATTTCTTCGAACATTTCTTTGGATCAAATATGTATATTTTTAATGGGCTCGGTTAGAGTTTGATGTAATTTACTTCAGGTAATTTACATAATAGTGTCACGGAGCGTGACGCAATAGTGCATATAAAGACGATAAGAAACTGTAGTCTGCGATGTCAGCATCGGTCTAGTGTCGAGCGCATCTGCATCCGGATCCAAATGCTCAAGGTTCGAGCCCGAGTCGCGCCACTTTCTTCATACGTAATAATAGTTACTTGTACGCAACTTTATATAAAAGCTAATATCAAGACCTTCAATCTGCGAGCGTGGTCGGAGCATTTCTAAGGACATTCTGGTCAAAAGTTATCTACATTATATTAAGATTCCAAATCAGTCATGAAATTTAAATTCTCATCAATTTTTCAACGCTTCCATAATTATGTAAACATTTTTGTCTTGAAATTTATTTTGTTTTATGATCTATGTATTAATTTAATCGGAAATGAAGTGTGCCACTGACATACTTTTTATATTTTATATGGTTTCAACACATTTCGACTAACCGGATTGTGATTTCTCCTAGTTTTTTCACCATTTTTCTTGATTATTTCAACAGGGTTATAAACTTAAAGTTTTTTGTATTTCAATATGTTGCTTTTATTAGACGATTTCATCTTAGATAAAAAAATTCTCAGCTAGCATAACTTTTATGATTTTGATACGGTCTTATGTTGTCAATTTTGGTTACTCCCAGCTTTTTCACTGTTTTTCTTAAATAATTCAACGTGGTCATAATCTTTCATTGTTTTTTGCTGTAATTGTAAGATTTTACGCTACATAAAAAAATTTAATTTCATTTAATTTAAATAATTTCAGATAACATAAGTCTTAAAATTTTGATACGGTTTTATGTGGTCAATTTCGGATTCAACCCGCTTTTCACCATTTTTCTTGATTATGATTTCAACAGGGTCATTCTCGAAAAAATCGGTAAGATTCAACAAGAATTAAAGACATGCAATAAACTTTACATGTATTTTATTTCTTGCACCACATATAGAAGTGATAATAATAAATTATGAAATTTTATGTTTTACATAATATTATGATCTATTGTGCTTGTTATGTTGAATTATGATTTTGTATATCTGGGTATTTTCGAAAATGGGAAAGATTCTACGTGAAATTAAGACATGCAATAATTATAAATAAATTAAATTTTAAATGTATTTTATGTCTTGCACCACATATAGAAGTGAGAATAATAAATTATAACATTCTACGTTTAACATTATATTATGTTTCTAAAATGCTTCTAATGTTTATTTATCATTTTGAAAAACTGGGTTTTTCCGAACATCGCAAAGATTTTACGTGAATTAAAAACATAAAATAAACTTTAAATGTATTTTTCACTTGGGTTACTGGATTATATATAATTTAAAATCAAAATTTTCAATTTTTTTTTGAAAATTTTTAACTCTTTTTTAGAATTTTTCCAAATTGTTCTTTATAATTGTCAACTTATTTTTAAAATTTACCAAAATTTTTTTTTTTAAATCTTCAACTTATATTTTTAAGAATTTTCCAAAATTTCTTTTAAAAACTTTTCAACGTTTCTTTTGAGATTTTCCTGAAAATTTTTATTATAAATTTTCAACTTTTATTGGATATTTTTCCAAAATTTTTTTCTTGAATATTTTCGATTTTTTACATAGATACAGAGAACGGCAATGACGACAACATGCCATTGTCCTCAAAACAGGAATGGAAAAGAAAAAGATTTAGAAAAGGGAAAAATATACAAAACCAGGCAAATGTAGTAACCGCTGCTAGGGAGAATCAAACGGTCAGGGCCAACATCCAAGGGACCCCGGCTAAGCCAGCACAGCTCCATCAGACTGCAGCGATGGCGCACAGCACACCGCTGAACCCGCTACAGCGTACCAGCTTGGCAGTGGACTCCTCCCCAGAATAATGGTCTATATAATGGTCCATATCAGGGTAGAGGAGGTTGTCAGAACCAACGATTCACAGATGAAAGCGCTTATCAGACGAATGGCAATAAAAACCGAGGGAGCCGCCCTAGACAGGACTCACCAGTTTACGGCGCTTGCTATACATGCCAAACCTTCGGACACAGAGCGAGAGATTGTCCACAAAGGACATGTTATCTGTGTAGAGCTATGGGACATTATGATAATGAATGTCCTAATAGACAACCGGCATGACTGGGCGAAAACAACACGGCTATAAGAAACGGAATGCAGGGGGAGGGCATAACAGCCCCCCTCCCCCCAGCAACCACCTGCGGGACAAAACTGGCAGCAATGAACAATTTTAGCCATCAGAGTTCCCCATTGATCATAGAAAAGAGGAATATAGCGACTCTTAAGAAAGCGCTAGCAACTAGCAACCAAGAACAGAGTGCATCGATGGTAGTAGAGGAGTCTAGGAGTGTTAAGTCAGTATTGTCAAATGTGGAAACCCACCCAGTATTGAGTAACACCCCACCTAATACTGAATTAAAAAATTCAGTACCATTAGCGATCATAAATAGATTACAGAAGAAGAAAAGTAAGGAGCTACAAGAGAACAGATTTGCTATTGGGGCGGTTTTAATACAGGAAGGCGATGATGGCGAGCACCCCATCATATATGTGAGTAGGGTACTCACTGTTGCTGAGCGGAACTATACCACATTAGAAAGAGAATGTTTGGCGCTGTTATGGGCGATCAAAAAGTTGCGACCATATCTAGAATAATATGAATTCCAGGCCTTCACCGACCATAGCGCCTTCCAATGTCTACACAACTTAAAGGACCCTACTGGACGACTAGCCCGTTGGGCACTGGGAATGCAGCAGTGGGACTTCGAAGTAATCCATCGTAGAGGCGTATTATTGAAAGTGCCTCATGCTTTGTCAAGCATGTATGAAGATGGTGAAATAGCCGGATTTGAAGAAATACAGGATGAACGATACCTAACTAGAATGGAGGAAGCACAAAAACACCTATATAGATTTCCAGATTGGCGAATCGAATATTGGATGTTGTACCAGTTTCGTAGCGACCCACTATTAGATCCAGTGACCTCCCGAGAAGAAGGATGGAGACTCGTCGTCCCAGTGGAGCATCGAGAGAGGGTTTTGACCGAGAGTGATTGCATCACCTCCGCGGGACATCTGGGATTCGAAAAGACGTACGATCGAGTGGCCCGCGAGTACTATTGGCAAGGGATGTACTACGATGTGCGTCACTTCGTACAGTCTTATATAGAGTGCTAGAAACACAAAGTCTCTCAAATTGGACCTATAGGGCTGTTAGGGAAAAGAATTGTAGAGTGAGCATGGTCCGTTGTGGCAGCAGATATTATGGAATTTCCACCAAGTAAAAGTCAATTCAAATACTTAGTGATATTTCAGCGTCTTTTCACGCGGTGGATTGAACTGAAGCTACTAAGGAAGGTTGATAGAAAGTCCGTGGTTCGCGCCATAGAGGAGCTTATCCTATTTCGCTGGGAGACCCCAAATTATATGCTCATGGATAATGGGAAGGAATTCAGCAACAAACACTTTGAGCCGACACGTTGAAGGAGTATAGAGTGACTCGTGTGATCACGACACCGTTCCACCCTCATATCAATCCAGTGGAAAGAAGCAACCGGGCCATAAAGACAATGATAGCGACCTACGTCAAACAAGACCATCGAAACTGGGATGCACATCTCCATGAGTTCAGGCATGCAATGAACGCCGCAATGCAAGCGACCACTAAAGTGTCACCTGCATTCTTCAATTTTGACCGAAACCCGAGGCCCATGAAGAGCTTGAGGAGGGAGGTAGAACCAATGCGACCCATTGTAAGTAGTGACCCGGAAGTGTGGATCGATCGGGTACCAAGACTCGATGCCCTACGTGCCTTGGTAATCCGGCATGTCAACTCAGCAAAGGAGATACAAGCGAAATACTACAATAGGGGAAGGAGGACGTCCAATTCCAAGCAGGCGACTTAGTCATGCGAGCGATTCATTATCTGCCAAACAAGGACAAGCGGTTTTCAGCTAAGTTAGCGGATCGATTTAATGGTCCTTTTGCCACCAAAGAAGTTAGATCTCGCTAATATATGTGTTAGATGCTGGGAATGATAGGAGGATTCCAGAGGTGCACGTGAAGGAATTGAAGAAATATATTCCCGGAAGGGGAAAAGCCCCAAAATAGCGACCCTAACTTTATAGAGACCCTACCTTTATAGTGACCTTAACCTTATAGCGACCCATTGTAGGAATACCCCCGTAGTTACGACCTAAGAAGTTGTTTTGTTTATGTTTTTTTTGGGCCATTAACGCTCATCGAGAGGCTCTCCAAGCACTGGAGCCCCCACACATGCTGGTGAAGTCATATCCATCGGTACGAGAGTCCAACCGTTCGAAGGCGACGGGGGTCGCGACTTGCCGTACGCCATGAAGCGCCGTAAGGGTGGTGACTGAGTCAAACGTGCACCCTGGGGATGATCCAGAGAAAAAAGCGACCCTTAGCGACCACCGTCAGGAAGAGGACCAGAACAAGAAGAATCGGATGACGTGGGCCGATGAAGTGGAGGGGGATAGAGCCATCCGGGCGCGGATGCGGAACCGGCTACACAAGCCTGAAGATCTAGACGGGAAATCCCCGAAGGGCAGGAGACGTTCGACGAGGGCTACGAACCCCAGATGCCGTCCCCCAACCCGATTCCTCCGTCCATACCCATCGAGTTGGGTCCCAACAGACAGTCGTTAGCCTGGGACATGGACGGCTCGTCGGTATCGGTACAATCCTCGACGCCAGCTGCAACTGGATGACTATGAGCCTCTAGTTGCTGAGAGAATTGCGGCATTACGTGCGGAGTCACCGCCTCCGGGACCGTTATCAATAAGTAGTCAATAACCTCCGAAGGCAACCGAATCGGAGGAAGACCACAGGACGAAACTGACGGGGATCATATTCAGTCATGGGCTGATCTCTATCCCATCGGATCCGCTACTCGACCATCCAGATGGTGCTTGCAACAACTGCTGGCCGAGAGGACACATCTCTTCGAAGTGCCAGAAACCCCGCCAGTTCACCTTGTGTTGGAATTGCGGCAGACGAGGTGTCAAGGTCACTAGCTGCCCCAGGTGTAGTAAGCCCCAACAGGAATGGGTGAGGTGGAAGTACGAGGGAGGACCAGCCCCGCGGGACATGAACCTCCGGGATGAGGCTTGTGACCCTTTGCCGAGGAGGACCTCTTCGCTGTCGGCGGATGGCCCGTCTAGCAGTTCCCACCTCGGTACCACGGCCCTCGGAGTTGACCAACGCCAACCAGAGACCGCGTGGGTTGACCACACCAACCCCAGCAGCGCGTCACACCACGCCGAAGCCGTCGGGTGGTCCCGCCACATGCCAACACAGCCCGTTCTTCCTCCACCGCTCCTCTCACCAGGAGCCTCCTCCAGGTCGATCTCCTGGATTGGGTACAGAGTTTGTCCGAAAATCTCGCGGAGTAGCCCCCGCAAGACCGAGCCGCCCTGCTACGGGCCACGTTGGAGGCGCATCGCCTCGAGAGAACCCATCGACATGGTCAGTAGAGGACGAAGAAGGGGTCACACTAGCAACCATCGACGGGCAACCACGACAAGTAGACGAATTAAACCAGCCATGAGACCGTGGAGTACCAGAAAGACGAATAACGACCCCTTCAGAGCCCCGAAATGACGATGACCTTGGGCCCTACCTGAGTCCGAAATTAGCGATCAATAATAGGGACGAAGGAAGCATACCCATGCCCCAGTAAGTTGCATTTATACTTTCTTCTGTAATATGGTCTTTATATTCGTTATTAGATGCGAGATCTATGAGCATTGTTGCTCTGTGATCGGATTGGGTGCAGTAAGGTGGAGGTACTAATATTTATATTTGTTTCAGGCATTTATAGTTTCTATAAAATTATTTCGATATTTTGAATAAGTTGTCCACTCCTGGCGGTGTGTCCCGATTACGGGAGGGGGGGGGGGCGGGAGAGTTTGTAACGCATGTATTTCGCGTCAAATTATTATTTAAATAAACGGGGCAGTTGATCGCGACCAAACCACCGCCGTTACCAGAGCTGAGCACATGGAGCTTTATTTAACAGTGTTATTGAAAGATGTGAGCAATCTGCTCCTTACGACAGAGCACTCTCTCTCTCTCTGCTGAGCGGGTGTTGCTAGTGAGCGTGTCGGTACGCGCGCACCAGTCGAACGCCGTACGTCGCACGGAGAGCTTCTTTCAATATAGCAACTACGGGTTCTTCGCTTCACTGAATGTTACCTTTTATTACTACCCAGATTATTCTAACAGGTTATGGGCTAGGCTCGCTTCCACTATGGGATTTATTTTTTGTTAAAGGAAGTCGAGAAGAGAGAGTACACTCCTTTTTGCACTTTTTTCTCAGCCCCGAGTGCGAGGAGAAACGCACTCGAGGACTCGGCGGCTACAAGGGGAGAGAAAAGTTTGTGCCTAGTGTTGTGTTTGGAGTGCGAGGAGAGGCGCACACCCGAGTGTCTTGGGGAGTGCGAGGAGAGATGCACTCGCGTGCCTTGTAAAGGAAGGGTGCGAGACGAAACGTGCCCGACCTGATCACGGTTCGAGGAGGAGCGTTTCTGTGTGTCTGTAGTACGGCGGTTGGTGCGACGGAGAAGTGATCCAAGGCAGACACTATGGCAGCAGGAGGTTGAGAAGCCGGCCAAGTCCAGCAGCGGACCATCCCCGAAGTCAGTAAGTAATTTCAAAGTTACTAAAGTGATTATGCTTAGAGGGAACGACGTAGAATCGTCTCGTGTGGAAAATGTAGAAGCACGATATAGAGGTTGCCTCGGAGCGGGAGCGCGACAAAGTGAAAATGTGAGTGTGTAAAAGCGCGGGAAAATGGAAGCGCGCCAAATTGACCAAGATGGCCGACAATTGTACCGCGAGGCGAGTGTCGGGGATGAAGCCGAAAGTCGGCCATTAGGCGCGAAACGTGCTAGTTACGTGGGATGGTTAGCACGAGTCGAGCGTGTAAGAGTGACGCGACACAGTTGTCAACATTGGGGAGAGCGCGGATGTATGCTCGGGCTATATGCCTTTGTATAGAGGCGTAGTTACCAACGCAAGCCCGAGCAGTGCTGCATGTGAAAGCGGAAATGGGCGTCAGCACGTATGTGTGCTCGAACGCTTGCGTGTGTGCACCGGCGCGCCGCCGGGGGTTGAGCCACCGATCGGAAATATTTTTATCTCGGTTCCGCCCATGCTCTATTTGAAAATATATCAATATATGTCACAGCAGGAGAGAGAGACAGTCGCAATTGTGTGGCTGAAATCCTGAAATCTGAGCAGACATTGCCCTATCATCCGCCCCGTACCCCGACCACTGTCACCCTGCTTCCGGTGACCACAAAGATGATCAGTAAAATGATCATTCAAAATAATGACCAGATGATAAGCAGGCTGGAGGAGCTGCAAGAAAAAATTTTAATCAAGCAAGCTGAACAAAACACTGAGTTCATCCACCAGCTGGTCAAGGGCTTGTCGGAGCGCACGGCCTAGAATCTGGAAAATCCACAACTGCAGTCGACCTCTGCAGCAATTCCAGCATTGGCTGATTGAACTGCTAAGGTGAGCGAGGGTGCCACGATAGCCGCAAGCTCTTCTATCTCACTCGAAAACAATAACGCAACAGCAGACAATAAAGCTGAGAAAAGCCCTGATGCTGATGAGGCACAGCTACGGGCAGCTGACGTGGAAGAGACGTTAGGTGGTAACATGGATCAGAGCAAAGGCCTCAGAATTGCACGGGTGGAAATTCCAGAGCCCAAGATTGCGGTTGCGAGGTTGACGAATGGGAGCGGAGAGACCTAATCCCGGGCAGATGAATTTGCGCTTTTGATGGCCTTGTTACCAGACATGTCAAGTCCTAGACAGGGGCATGTTGGTGCATCAGAGGTGCCTGCTGAACAGAGCGGAGAGATCGGCTTGCCACAGGAGCACGGGTCACCGCAGGGACAACAATCTCCCTTAGAGGAAGGCGAGATTGCTGACTCACCTGACAGCAGCCAACATGTAACAGGGGTAATAGAGACACCGAGAATAAGTAACCTCAAAACAATCAATGACTCAACAAAATATAGATGAGTACATTAATAAAAAAGTAGAGGCTTTGTTGAAAAAGAGAACAGAGAGTCAATTAAATGAAAATAGCTTGAAAAACATAACTGAAAAAATACTAATTGAAATTAATAATGGAAACTCAGGAGTAAATAGAAATTACAAATTGACAATGTCAACTAAATTTAAGATATTTGAAGATTATTTAATATCTGAATTAAAAACAAAAGCAATAAAAACAAAAAATTTAAATTATATCCTTGAAATTGAAGAGCAGAACAATATAAATTCAGTGAAATTAAAGGAAGATAAAAAGAAAGTAAGAGACATAATAATAAATCACATAGATATATTGATGATTTATTGCACTAAAATAGTAGAATTGACAAAACCATCTGAGATTATGGTAAAACTCAAGGAACACAAGAGATTAGAAACGAGAACAAACTCTATTTCAGCTAGAAAATTTTTATATGGCCTAAAATTCAATCCAGTCACAGAAACTGCTTCACAGTTCTGGGATAAATTTGAAGAAAAAGTAAGAATATTCAACAGCATTCCTGGAGTTGGGAAATTAAAAGAAAGAGAAAAGAGAGATGTGTTTCTTCAAGCAGTAGTAGATAAAATTCCGGGCATCAACATCGCTGACTGTGTTGCCAGGCAAAATGGCAACGAAATGACTTATTTGCAATTAAAAGAATTTGTATTACAGGTAGAGTCCACGTGGCCTAAACGAGAGTTGCTCAGAGCTGCCCTGTTCGTCAGAGGAGACAGAGGAAAGAGAGAAGCAGAGAGTTGCATGAGCAGCCATAACACTTCTCGGAGAACAGAGAGGCGGTGCTTCTCCTGTGGAGTGAGAGGGCATGTTGCCAGCGACTGCCCTAGTCCTGGTCAAACCTTCTGCTTTTCGTGCAAGCAGATTGCGGGCCATATTGCCCAAGACTGTCCGAAAAGAAACGCCGAAGGGTCGGCCAATAACAATTCGACCAAAAGACTCGAGCCAAATGGCCAACAGAGGATGGCGGAGCAATCCTCAAATGCCAGGGGGTCGAGTAGACCTCATCGACACCTCTGGAGGTGAGGTAGAGGACGCGGTTATGAAAGAGGCTCCTTCAGAGGACCTAACCGCACTCGTAAGGGTAGTCAGCAGGTAGCTGCTTATTACAGCTCGGACCAGAACTCGGCCTTGGCTGCAGTCTCAAAGAATTACTCAGGTGAGCGTATAAAATTCCATAAAGAAATTGATTTACATGAAAATATAGGTAAGATAGAGAGAGATCCTAGTCGAAATGAGAGCAAAATAAAATAATTAAATTTATAGCAGATTCTGGAGCAACAGAACACTTGAGTAAAGTCAAACTAATTTTTAACAGTCTAAATGAGTCTAACTAACAATCAATCAAATTTGCAAATCATAAAAGCTCGTTAAACACCAAAGAAGTCGGGATTATTAAAACTGAAACTACAGAGGGAAATGAATTGATATTAAATGATGTACTTTATGCAAAAGACTTATCGTAAAATTTGCTTTCATTGAGACAACTTGTAGATAAAGGTTTGAAAATTTCCTTAGACAGTAAAGGAATTAACATTTATGACCCAGTGGCCAGAAAAAGACTTATTACCGGTGTGTATCGATCACCATTTTGGATAGTTAAATTAAAAATACTAAAAGATAACTAAAATGATGAAATAACAAATAAGTCAAGTAACAATTTCAATAAAAACGCGTGTTATCATTCATATAACACTAAAAGCTCTAAAATTAATATTGAAGAGAAAAATAACAACATTGAAAATGGAGTAGAGAGTAACAATAAAGACCAAAGTACGGAAGAATTAGAAAATTCACAAAACAAGCAAAGCGAACCAAATAAAGAGAATAATTCTGAAATAGAACCACTTAATCAACTCAATGGTTTATTAAATACATTAGTAAATAGAAAACTGCACAAATTAGATGAAGAGTCAGAAATTGAAGTAAATTTAGATATTGAGTACAAAAATAATGTATTTGGTGAACCGATGAGATTTACTTAGGCTATGCTGTGGCACGTGAGATTAAGTCATGCTTCTAGGGCTTATCTGTTAAATTTGGCAAAAGAATATCCGGAGTTGATAAAATCAAATGAAATAAGTAAAGATATAAGTATCTTTGAGTGTGAGACATGTTTAATATCTAAAAGTAATAAATTGCCTTTTTATCAGATAAGAACTAGAACAACCAAACAATTGTAGATAGTTCATGCCGACACGATGGGACCAATTAGTTCAACAGCACACCCTAAAGAGTTTAGGTTTGTGCTAGTATTGATTGATTATCACTCACGAGTAGCTTTAACCTATCCGTTACGTAGAAAGAATGAGGCTCCTAAATGTATAGAAGAATTTATGCGAAGTATGCATAATTTCATAGGATCAAACGAGAAGTTCCGTTATCTACGATGCGATAGGGGAACGGAGTTTACAGGATCAGAAACTGTGGAAGTATTAAATAACTTAGGTGCGGAGTTGCAATTAACCTGCCAAGATACTCCAGAGCACAACGGAGTGGCAGAAAGATTTATTAGAACGTTAGAAATGAGTATTAGAGCAATGATGTTTGATTCAGGACTACCACCGAGTATGCGGGATTTAGCTCTAAAGGCAGCCACCTACACGTATAATAGAATATCCCACAAATCAGTTGAAATGAGTATTCCACTGAACAGGTTAAATTCCAATTATAGAATTGATCTGCATCAAATGAAAAGATTTGGCTCAGTAGAATTTGTAAGAATTCCAAGGAATACAGGCACTAAATTCGCAGCTCAGGCTATCAAAGGTTTCGTAGTGGGTTATCTGCAAACTGGTTATATTATTTATGCCCCAGAGCTAAATAAATTTTATGAGAGTAGGCACGATAAATTTGTTCAGGGCCTGGTTTACAAAGACATTTACAATAAGCAAACAGAGAGTGCGAGTCAACAGCTGAGTGCTGAAACACCCATGGAGCAGTGTGCTGGAATAACGATAAACCGGGATAGGTCTTTAGATTCAGAGGGAGAAATAAAGACCCTAAAACTAAAAGAAATGACAGTCCAACCGAGTGAAGGTAATGTAGAGCCAATAGTTTACTTTACTATAGGAGAAAAGCCAGATAAATTATTAATTGATGAGAACACTAGCGATGTTAAATTTCACGCGCTATTAGCTAAGATACAAGGAAATCCGCAAACGTACAGGGAGGCTGTGCATTCTGCGGAAGGTGAAAAAATGGAAAGAAGCAATAGAAAGTGCATTAAAAGCTCTCAAAGATAAACAAGTCTACAGAGTAGTAGAAAGGCCAAAATTCAATGACAAAAACTCACAGTCCAACATAATCAGTTATAGGTGGATATTTAAAAGAAAGGTAGACAGTGTAGGAAATAAAAGATTTAAAGGTAGATTAGTCATTAGAGGGTTTCAGGATAGAAACGAGTACGAATTACAGGAAACGTATGCACCTGTTTTTAGACTTTCATTAGTTAGAGCATTTTTGGCAATAGCAAATAAATACGATTTAAAATTAAAACAACTACACGTTGAAACGGCATTTTTATATGGTGATTTAAATGAGGAAATATACATGAAAATTCCAGAGGGAATAGTCATTAACTCAGAAACAAGGAAAAACTTCGTGTGGAAGTTAGAGAAAGCCTTGTATGGATTAAAAATTAGTCCAAAGAAGTGGAATCATAAATTCACACAGAGTATGTCTAAATTAGGTTTTACGTCACATGAATTTGATCCTTGTTTATTTGTCAAAAAAAGCAAAGATGAATGTATTTTAGCATTATTGTATGTTGATGACATTTTGATGGCAGGTAGAGAAAGCAAAAATCTGGAAACAATAAGAGAGTCCTTGAGCAAAGAATTTACAATTAAAGATTTAGGTGAACCAAGGGAGTTCTTGGGAATTGAAATAAAGAGACAGTAATGCTAGAACAATAAGTCTTAGTTAGGAAAAGTATATAGTTAAAATGCTGGAAAAATTCGGATTTGAGAAAACAAGACCTGTTTCAATCCTCATGCAAACAAACCAAGTCATGAATAGAGAGGAAAATGAGTACTCTAAAGAAGTGACTCCAAATCATCAATATCGTGAGGCAATAGGGTCCCTACTATACCTAGCAAATGTTACTCGTCCCGATATTTCTTATACTACCAACGTATTAAGTAGAGACTAAGTAAATCCTACAAAGAACGAATGGAAAATGGTAACAAGAGTTTTCAAATACTTATCTGGCACTAGGAGTTATAAATTGACATTTAAAGGAGTATTAAATAATTTAATGGCATACTCTGACGCAAGCGTATCCGATTGTAAAAACTCATTGACTACATGTGGCTTAGTCGTAAAACTATTCGGAGACTCTATAGCATGGAGAACTCACAAACAGAGTAGTGTAGCTCTGTCAACTTATCAAGCTGAATGTGTTGCTATGAGTGAGACAAGCCAAGAACTAATAATGTCTATACACAATTCGATAAAATTTATTTTGGGAAATAATTTGTATCCTATGATGTTATTTTACAATAATCTGGCAGCAAAGGCATGTGCAGTGACGAATGGATCGAACAGATTAAGACACATGGTGGAGAGAAAGGAACATTATATAAAGGAATGTGTGGACACAAATTATGTTGAAATAGAATGGGTCAATTCTAAAGAACAATTGCCAGATATTTTCACCAAGGCTCTTCCGAGAGAATTACATCATAAGTTAACTTTACAAATATTAAACATGTCTGATCGCTAATATTATGTATGTAATTACAGGAGAAAATAAGGAAGAGGAGAACTGGGACTGAGAGAGCGTCATACCTAAGAGTCCAAATCAGTGCTAATCATACGGGAATATCACCCGACCAAAGACTACCAGTGCCTAGTTAAGACAAGATTACCTTAAATTTTCCTAAATTAGTTTTTAAGATTTAACTGCTAATTAGCTGTATTAATTATTTAAAATTGAATGTAAAAGGTTACGTTGTTCCTAAAAGTAAGATTAAGTAGCGAGTTTGAGAGGGAGTAAAAAATGTAAGCAATCTGCTCCTTACGAGAGAGCGCCCTCTCTGCTGAGCGGGTGTTGCTAGTCAGCGTGTCGGCACGCACGCGCCAGTCGATCGCCGTACGTCGCACGGAGAGCTTCTTTCAATAAAGCAACTACGGGTGCTTCGCTATACTGAGTTTTACTTTCTATTACTACCCAGATTATTCTAACAGTTATTAACGGGGGGAATTATTATATTGTTTGTTGGAGGGAATGAGGAGAAAGATACCACGGCTGACCGGTACAGCAGACGTAACTTTGTCGGTCGCGAGCAGCAGAGAAGTCCCGCATACACACACCAATGCATACACTATGACGATGACGACGATGAAGAGACCGCGACACGAAATACGCGGCTCCCGCAGAAGCAAGCAGACGCCCAGGCTGCTTAGCGCGAATAGGCTCACGCCGTACCCGGCGAGCACCGCACTTATTTAAGTTAACATACCGCTAGACAAGTAAATCTCATTTATTTTATAAAACTTTTAATCTGAATTATTATATGCGAAAAATCTATTATTGTTCATTAGGTAATAACTCCATGTATTAAATTAAAAAACACATTTGATTAGCAACCAGCTTGTAAAATGTGCAATGTTCTTACTGACATTACAAAACAATGTTCATATATATCTGTAAAACTTTTAGTGAACATTTCAGTGATCGCCAGTTGTTCGATTATGTCGCTCGTAAATGGGAGTGGCCAATAGCTACCTACTGTGATCTCATTTAAGGCTCTGAAATCTGAAACCAGACACCACCTCTTATTTCCGTCAGCATCCATTTTTTTGGCACGATCCAGAGGTTACTGCAATATGGTGAATTTGATGGTCTTAATATGCCTTGCTTCAACAGCTTTTGGTCTTCTATTTCAATCGGCTCCTTCAGCGCCAGTGGATATTTGAAACTCCTGGAGCACAGAGGCTTATCAGTCGTCAGCTTAATCTCATGTACGAGGAATGTTGGTTGCCGGCAGTGCCTCTCAGTCCATTCCAAAAACAATAGAAAATTCAGTCACGAGCTCTCGTACGTGCTGAAGTTCCTCCGCATTACAACCATTTGTATTTATCAGTCCTATAATTTTATTTACCCTTTCTTCCCGAAAATCAGGATTATCTTCGAGTAATTTATTTTTTTCACAATGTCCATCGGTTCGCTAACTATATCTTTCCCGATCAACCCTCATAATATTGATAGTTATTTAAAGTTGACGCGCTCGCGAATTTACTAGATATGTTAGATAATTCATTTCTTCCAATTTTGGAGCCGTTTAATTTCCGGGTGCGATATAACCCACGGAGGACAGTAAATTTGTTAAATACACAGGTACTTACAGGAGGGCGAATCCAAAGAGGTACATCAGACGTAGCATGGACATCCTTCCTTGACACCGTTCGAAAAAAAGTGGCCGAAAAAAGCCTCCGCACTTCCGACCAGCACGTAACACTACATAAAGAAATGATAATAATAAATAATGAAATTTTAGATTTAACGTAATATTATGTTTCTAATATGCTTTTAATATTGATTTATTATTATATATATCGGGGTATTTACGAAAATAGGAGATTGTTACCCTGACTAAAGATATAAAATAAATTTTAAATATATTTTATTATTTTCATTCAAACCAATAATAGCTATAATAAATCAAAAAAACAATAAATAAACGTACCATTATGTTTTCAATATGCTTTCTATGTTGATATTCAGTTTGAAAATCTGGGTTCTTTCGAACATCGAAAAGATTCTACGTGAATTAAAAACATAAAATAAACTGTAAGGTATTTTAATTATCGCACTACATAAAGAAATGATTATAATAAATAATGAAATATTAGGCTTAACATAATATTATGTTTCTAATATGCTTTTTATGTTGTATTTTATTTCTTGCTCCACATATAGAAATGATAAAATAATAAATTATTAAATTTTATGTTTAACTTAATATTACGTTTCTGAAATGCTTTTTATGTTCATTTTACTTTATCTATATATGCGTACTTTCGAAAATGGGATAGATTCAACGTAACTAAAGACATCAAATAAAATTTAAAGGTATATTTTTTTCATCAGAGCCAAAAATAATGATAATAAGTCATTATAACTCTTAATAAATGTAATATTATGTTTCTAATATGCTTTTTATGTTGATTTATCATTTTGAAAATCTGGAATTTTTCGAACATCAGAAAGATTTTACGTAAATTAAAGACATAAAATAAAGTTTAAATGTATTTTATTTTCCACATTGGAGCCAATAATAATGACTATAAATCATAATAACTATAAATAAATGTAATATTAGGTATCTAATATGCTTTTTTTGTTGATTTATCATTTTGAAAATATGGGTTTTTTCGAACATCGGAAAGATTCTATGCGAATTAAAGACATAAAATAAACTATAATGTATTTTATTTTCTTCATTGAATCCAATAATAATGCCAATGAATCATAATAACTATAGATAAACGTAATATTATGTATCTAATATGCTTTCTACGTTGACTTATGATATTGTAAGTCTAGTTTATTTCGAACATCCGAAAGATTCTAGGTGATTTAAAAACATAAAATAAACTATAATGTATTTTATTTCTTGCAGTACATAAAGAAATGATAATAATAAATAATGAAATTTTAGGTTTAACATAATATTATGTTTCTAATATGCTTTTCATGTTGATTTATCATTTAAAATATCGGAGTATTTTCGAAAATCGGAAAGATTCTACGTGAATTAAGGACATAAAATAAACTTTAAATGTATTTGATTTCTTGCACTACATAAAGAAATGATAATAATAAATAATGAAATTTTATTGTAATATAATATTATGTTTCTACAATGCTTTTAATGTTGTAATAAAAATAAATTATGAAATTACAGTGTAAAAAAAACTCGCTCGTGTAAAACACTACATACTCTGAGAATAGGAAATTACGAGATCTACACTGAGAGTAGTAAGTACACTATTCTGAAAGTAGTAAATATACTATTTTTATAGTATATATACATATATACTGCATTGAGAATAGCATATTAACTACATACGTAGTACACCTAGTGTTTTCTTACTCTTAGAGTAGTACTTTATACAAATGTTTATATTTTACAGCATAGTAAGTCTCGTAGACGTAGGGGGATCTGTACACTCTCGATATTTCTCTTTTTTATTGCACACACATACCCACACCTACACCCACACACTCACACCCGCACACACACAAGCACAATAAAAGCGCACACTTCACTTTTACACACTATGTCGCTCTCTCTCTCTTTTTCTCACTTCTTACACACAACACTTTTACACAATACGGCGATCTCTCTTTTTTTCTCTCTTCTTACACACTTCACTTTTACACACCACGTCGCTCTCTTTCTCTCTCTCCTATCCTGTTAGGTGCACCTGCTAGTGTTTTGGCTCCTGCATTTATGCCCCACTCTGCCGCCTCCTGCGTCTGTGAGCCGGTCTACTGTAGTACTTGCATGATAGTGCACGCAAGTCATCGCTGTAACAATAAAACGCAGCTTCCACTGGTCAATCTGCACGGCTTCTAACATCTAAGTGGCGGCAAGAACACCCGGCCAGCTTTGCGGTTAAGTGAGGTGAAAACGGCAGAGTAGCGAGAGCCGAGCACGAGGTAAAATCGACCTAAAGGTGCCACCTCTATCAGGACACTCTGTACACAGTGTCACTACAACCAGGGCGCCACCTGCCGACTTGAACTGCAACTAGGTGGCTACCGAGGCGACACCTGCTACATCCGAGCCACAACAGCGTTACCTTTCACGACTCATCTTCGTCGCCACCGTCATCATGGTCGACTGCGCCATCTGCGGAGAGATACCTAGGAGCAGCAATTCCCTACGTAAGTGCTGCATATGTAATATCACCATTGATTCGGATGCAAGCCTCTTGCAGTACTTACCCGCGTGCACCGAGGTGCGCTACAGCTTCAAACTAAAGCTGTAGCGAGCCAGGCATGCATAGAAGAAAAGAGGTCTTTGTTCGAGTCGGCAGCCATGCGCGCGATGAATACCATTAACACGAGTGGGAAAGAGAAAGAGATAGCCGCGTCCACTCCGGTCAATAAAAAGCCAGCAACAGTTCCGCGAGCCCATCAGGCGAGAATATTCAACAAAATAATAAACTAATATTAAATAAAATTGAAAACCATCGAATTGCTGTGCTCCCCAGTATAGAAAACATTTCCCTTCTACCAATTAATATTCAGAATGTAAAGATAGTAACAATAGTGTAAACAATAGTAAATTAAGTAACAATAGGAGCAATATAGGCGATAACAATGACGACAGTGACAACAATAATGACGACTGCAACTTCGTTGCACAGAAATCAAAATTTTCTAGTCACATTAATAATAATAATATTGACCATGATGGTGCTGCAGCATCACCTGCACGAATTCGCGGCTGAAAACGGTTGGTGGAAGGGCAATGCACAGTTACAACATTAAAAGCACACGCAATACTGTACAGTGTCCTCCCATTAACACGAAAAATCTGAAATAATAAGCGCACGCCTGCTTCGGTCAGAGGAGCCGATTTCTGCGGCATCAGCAGATGTAAACAGCGAACGCAGACGGTCACCGCGGGTTGTTACCCTGTCCAACAGTATGTTGGGTAACAAAATTATGCGAGTAAAAGAACTTATTACAGGTTTTCATTGACTTTTGACCAGGACACAGGGGATGGGATTGGTCGGGTTAGGTCCAACTGACTTTCTTATTTTCCTTATATCATCCCAACTTTTACTTTAGAAAAAAATATAAAATACACACATATGTACAAGGGAAGCGAGAGACCTTCTGTCATCCGCTCCACGGACTTACTCCGGTCTCCTGGTCTTCTCGGATTTCCCCTCCTTCCGCCACCCCGCAATGATGGCGGCGTGGCGGGTATCCTTGTCGGGGCATTTCCCGGGTGCGCGCACCCCTAACCGGCCACATATCGCGCAATACCTCGCCCTGCCTGTCCCGGGTGGGTTCTGCGGTTGCCGTGGGGGCCGCATTCAGGCACCCTCGCTAGAGTCGGCGCCGGCTCTGGCTCCCGCCGCTGGCGCCTGAGGGGTCGCCCGGGTCCGTTCTGATGTGCTTGACGGACTCGAGGAAGCGGCATCCCGGCCTGCCTCCTCAGCCATCCTTGCGGCCTCACGCCTGAGGGCCCATACCTCGGCATTCGCGAGGGACGCTTCGGCCTCACGCGCTGCGAGCGCGCGCTGAATATCCCGCAGACGCCTCGCGTCTTCCTCAGCCTTGGCTGCGGCCGCCTCCCTCTGCTCTCGCAGGCGCTTCGACCTATCGTCGAATCGCTGGTCGAGGTGCTCCTTTAGCTCCCGATGGCTATTATGCACCTGGGCCAGCTTACTGGAATATTCCCGGGCCTGGGGGTAGCTGCGATGGAATCCATCCCATCGTTCGACCGCCTCCACCACCTTTGCTCGGTAGGCGCGGAGTAAAGCGCGCGCCTCAATGACGGCTGCCTCGGTGGACTGCCATGCCATCTCGATCGGGTCGAACTCACGGTTGGACGGGGGTCGTGGCGGGGTATCACCGGCTGGTGGGGCCGCAGCGGCATGCTGGGCCTCACTTACCTCCCGGTCGGGTCCACCACTGCGTGGCGGCGAAGTGGAGGCCGCAGCGACATGCTGGGCCTCTAGCTTCGTCTGGGAGGCTACCTCCCGGGTCGGCACCCTCAATGGGCTGGCGAACCTATCCGGCGTTGACGGGCGTTCTCCCAAGCCGGGGGAAGATGGCACTCTAGGTGACCTGGACCGCGCTGCGTCTTCTTCCTCTTCCAACTCTTCTATTAATACGGAGGCTCTGGCCTCCTCTCGTCGTCGCCGTTCTCCCTCCAGCTCGCTCAACCGCTGGTCGAACACGTGTAGTGCGGCCTGCACTATCCCTTCGACCCTTTCCCCGAGCTGTAGGTTGAGTATGGCGGCGGCGATCTTCTCGACGTCCTCCTGGGAAGCCTCCATCTGAAAGAAGGGAACAGTTCTGATGCTTCTCGTGTGACGCGGTGAGGTGGGTGCCGGCAAGTTCTGACCTCGCGGGCGCTTAGTCGGTTCGATTTCGAGCGGTGCCTTCTTCGGTTTGGTTGTGGCTTTCGCCGTTTTGACGACGTATACTGCTTTACGCGGACGACCGCGCTTTGGCTTCGCTCGTTGGTCGCCGTCGTCATTCGCCAGTGTTGCCCCCGCTGGAGCCGCATCTCGCACACTATCGTCGGTAGGCGTCGCATCGCCTATTACCCCCACCGGGGTCGCATCGCTCATAACCCCCGTTGGGATCGTCTCACGTACGCTTTCGGTAGGCGGTGGCGATTGATCCGACGCCTCTGAGTCCCCTACCGGGCGATCCTTCTCTTCTCGTGATCTTCTTTCTTCTTTCTTCCCAGGTTCCCCTGGATCTTCCTCTGGGACGAAGGGCTTCATATCCTCGGCTTGGACCAGTTCCTCGACTTGCCCGTTCGGACCAAACAACCGAAATGAATTGGCGCCGAGGACACCGATCACGATGTATGGACCTGCATATTTCGGCGCTAGTTTCACCGTTATGCCATGGGCCGCCGAGGAGAGTACTCTGTTCTTTCTCCATACTATGTCGCCAAGCAGAAAGGTTTCTTCTCTGCGCCCAGCGTCGTAGTACTTCGCCTGCCTGGCCCGCTCAGTCACTGAGCGTAACGCTGACTGCTGATGCAATTCGTGTAGCCTTTCCATTCTCGCGTGCCAAGCTCGCAACAACTCTTTCTGCACGGAGTCTTTGGCCTCCTCATCGCGCGTACGCTTTACGGTCCTAGACGGCGTCGGTTGTCTCCCACAGTTCAGCATGGCCGGGCTATAGCTTGTTGAACTGTGACTGTCTGTGTTCATCGCGAAAACCAGCTCTGGTAAATGTTCGTCCCAGGCTTTGTGATTCTCCTGAACATAAGACGCAATCATCGTTTTCAGGGTTCTATTCTCCCTCTCTACGAGACTCGCTCTCGAGCAGTATGGGGGGGTCGTGGTGTGGTACACTCCCTGCTTCCAAAGGTATTCATCAATGGCTTTGTTCTTAAACTCGGTGCCGTTGTCCGAATGGAAGGTTTCGGGAGGTCCACACCTCATAACGACTCGCTCGTGTAGTTCCTTATTTACCGTCCAACCGTTGGCCTTCTGAATGGGTATACACTCCACCCATCGGGTAAATAAATCTTGAAATATCAAGATATACTCGTAGCCGCCTTTCGTACGTGGTAGCGGACCAGTGATATCTCCAGCCACTATCTGCCACGGTCTTTCCACGACCCTCCTACCCATCATTCCTATGGGAGATTTCTGCACCACTTTGCACTGCTGGCACACCATGCACTCTTTGACGTACTTCTGCACGTCCGCGTGCATGTTCGGCCAATAATAATATTGGCTTATTCGGGCGAATGTCTTATCTCGGACGAGGTGAACAGCAGTGGGATCGTCGTGGTTTTCTCTCAGCATGGCGCGCCTGTGTTCGGCTGGCACGGCCATTTTCCATGCGTCATCGTCTCCTATGACACCCTCGACGCTTTCGTCTCGTCGATAGTGGTAGAGGTTCTCTCCCACGATCTTCCAGCGCTGATTTTCATGCGGTCTCTCAGCTGTGTCGTTTACCACTTTGAGGTACCATTGGTCATTGGTGCCTTCTGACCAGCTGAGTGAGCTTAGTGTCATCCCCTCCTCTTCGTACATTCGGGATAGGGCATCAGGGACATAATTGAGTTTTCCTTCTTTATGAACTACCTCGAAACTCTGTAACACCCACCTGCACAACCTGTGGGGTTTTTCATGACACATAACCATTTCAAGCTCATGTGGTCGGTGACCACCTTGAATCGGTATCCCTCAATGTACGGACGGAACTTGTCTATGGCCCATACTACCGCTAGACATTCTCGTTCCGGAATGCTGTAATTCCGCTCAGTCGAATTTAAGGTTTGGCTGGCGCATTCCAGTACCCACCCGCCCCCCTCCGTTTTCTGAAGGAGCACCGCGCCGATCCCGGTGTCACGCGCATCCGTGTTTACAATGAATTGCTTATCCGGTAGAGGGCTCTGAAGTACTAGAGCCGAGGCAATCAACGCCTTTAATCTCTCAAATGCGTACTGTTGATCTTCTAGCCATTGATACTTTTGACTCTTCTTCAGTAATCTCGTTAGCGGCTCTGCCACGGTGGCATAATCTTTCATGAACCTCCTGTACCAGGATGACATTCCCAAGAATCGTCTCAGCTGCTTCAGATCCTTGGGAGCGGGGTAGTTCAGGACTACCTCAATTTTTTCTGGGTCGGGCCTGATCCCGTCCCGGTTCACTAAAACTCCCAAGTATCTGACCTTTGGCTTACAGAAAACGCATTTCTCCCTGTTTATCACTAACCCTGCAGCCTTTAACCTCTTTAATACTAGCCTGAGTAGGCGCTTGTGCTCTTCAAACGTCTCCGAGATTATGATGATGTCGTCTAGGTAAGCGAGCACGTATGACTCGAGCTCGCTACCAATCACCATGTCTATCAATCTCTGGAACGTGGCTCCAGCGTAGGATAAACCATACGGGAGCCTCACAAACTGAAATAGACCTTTTCTGGGCACTGTAAAGGCCGTTATGGGTTTGGAAGTTTCGCCTAGTGGTATGTCGTGATACGCACTTCTAAGGTCTATCGTCGACAGGTACTTGGCCCTGCATAATTTCCGCAGTATGTCTTGCATATACGGTAGTGGGTACGCATCGGGTTTTGTATGGGCATTCACTTTCCTATAGTCGACGCAGAACCTATACGTCCCGTTCTTCTTCTTCACCATAACCACCGGACTCGACCATCCGCTGTTAGATGGTTCTATTATGCGCTGTTCCAACATTTCCTTTACCTGTGGGTGCATCTCCTGCTCGATTTTCTCAGAGACGGGGTAGTATCGTTGTTTGATCGGTCTCGTGGAACCGACGTCGATATTGTGCTCTATGACACACGTCAATCCGCACGTCTCTCTTTGACCTGCCAACATCTCATCCAGAAGGTCTTCCAGCTCTATACGCTCATTTTCCGTGGCATCTGCTACACCAACGGACGAGAGTGCGGCTACTCCCACCTCTAAGCTGGCTACTTCACATAGTGATTTAGCTCCCGTACCCTTGAAGTACATCGTATCGGTATCTGGGTCGAGTATGGCCCTGAATTGCTTGACGACATTGACACCGACGTAACACGCAACGTCCACGTGAGGTACTATGCCTACTAGTATTTCTTTGGTTATACCCGCCACAGTAATGGGGAGCATAACATGGCCAACTAGTAGGCGACAAGTACCGTCTGGTAGCTTCACCCGTCCTATGCACTTCAGGGAGAGTTCTCGCCCTAGTGCACTGGCCATCTGCAGTCCAACCGCCCCCATGACCGTGCTGGATGCGCCAGGATCGTATAGGGCTTTGAGCCTGTAGTCCGTGACTTCAATCGACATCCACCATCGTGTTTCGTCTTCGGGGTTGTACTTCATTCCCCACGGTCTCACAAGCTCGTCTTCTTTTACTAAAGAATCGAAGCCGGTGAACGCCTTCGCTTCGGCCTCTCCTTCGGGAGTCGGCTGGCTTGACCGTGGCTGGACGTTCAAGTCCTCTGCCGTTGCTGTAGCTTCGACTTCCTGAGCAGCTACGGTGACCGTAGGCGCTTCCGGAGGCTCCTCCAGTGTTATCTCTCCTTCTGGACGAGAATCGCCTGGCTTCTGTTGGACGTCCACATCCTCCATCGTAGTCTCTGCTACGACGGGAGGTGTTTCTGCGGGGACCGGTTTCTCGTTAGGAGTGGCTTTGGTCCTTTCTAGCCGCTCTCTTGCTCGTTTCCCGAGCATTTAGGGCAATGCTTCCGCATGAACCCTATCTCTTCGCAGCCGTAGCATTTCATTGGCTGCGTGGGGTCAAACCTTGGTTTACTCCCTCCTGGCGGGGTGCCAGGAAGTTGCGACCTTTTGGCTCCCCATCCCGATCGAGTTGATGACCCAATCGGTTTTCCCCCTTTGTCAGGCGCTTTGGGGTCCGTGCTGGACCCCACGCCCTTTTCGCTCCTGGGGACGGCGCCTTTGTCCGACATGTTTAGCCGAAACTGACTCAGTTTCTCGTCTAACATCTTGGCAAACATTGCCATGATATCAAATGTCAAAGGATGTGGCCCTTCCTTCGAGATGGCAGATACTTCCGCTTTCTGTTTCTTTGCCCCTTGAATGGGTTTATACGCTATCTCGGGTAACAAAGAAGCTTCCGGAGGCGGGGGCAAACGTATACTCTTCTCTCGTTCCAACGTTTGCTCGGCGTCTGAGGTGGCGTCCAGGAGTGTCTCCACGCTAGTGATCTCGCACCTGCGGACCATTTTCTGTAGGTCCGACCGCATGTTTCGGTGTAGTAAGTCTAATTCCTGACTATACTCAAGCCTCGGCGATAATTTGTTCATTATGCCGATGAGGCACGTGAGGTAGTCTCGGACCAGTTCATCTGGTCCTTGTGTTCTTAGGTTGTCTTCATTCCATAGCCTCTGTTGATATTGACGACTTGTACCATACCATCGCCTGGCTGAAGTGGTGAAGTCATTCCAAGCCCGCCATTTCGTTCGGTTATTCCTATACCAGGTAGCTGCGTTGTCTGTGAAGAGTTCAGACAGCGCTGCCAGAAGCTCATCGCCCGTTAGATTGCTCAATGCGTTGCAATCCTCGATCCGCGCCAGGAATGCGTCTATACTCTGGTTCTTGCTGCCAGAGAACCTAACGTTCCATTTTCTTACTATTTGCCCTACATCTTTATTCGAACCGAACCTAGACGTTCCGTCCAAACTTTCTGGTGCGAATCTTGGGCTTGAAGTGTTTCCAGGATTGCCACTCCTACTCACATCTGGTCGATCTCTTGGCCGCTGATGGTCATCGCTTATAGTCGTTCTTCGACTATCTGCCCTCTCCCAGGCGCTGGGTACCATAGTAGGTGGCGCCGTTGTAGCACGAGAACATATCCCGGTCGTCTGGTTTCCTCGTTCCTTATATATATATATCCATAAAGGTAAAAGTGTATATATATATATATATATACACTTTTACATTTATGGAACTGGTTAGTAAGTAAATACAATTTTTATAATTATTTTAAAGAGAATCTATTGGACCCTACAAGCTATAAACCCATGTACTACTCAAACGGACTTTTGTTATTCTGCTTTCTC
Organism: Gastracanthus pulcherrimus; assembly: GCA_949152435.1. NCBI lineage: Eukaryota > Metazoa > Arthropoda > Insecta > Hymenoptera > Pteromalidae > Gastracanthus > Gastracanthus pulcherrimus. The sequence continues at coordinate 81,332,423 of OX424576.1, forward strand.
CAATTCGAATAGGTGACTGTATTATAACAGTCTTTTACCCGCCGAAAGAGAATTAATGCGAAAATAACGTCCGAAAGAGAGGAATGTTTGAGCAAAAAAGAATATATATTTTGAATGTAAATAAAAGTTAAGAATAAGTTTTTATTAAGAAATAATGATAAAATTATATAATAGCGTTTCGGCTCCAGTACTTTGCCAGTGAGCCATCGTCAGTGCAATGCTGGCAAGTACCTATTACAGACAGTAAGTGGTACTCAAGAGTTGGTCATATATATGGAATAGAAATGATAAATTTGTATATGGATACAAAAAACTTGCATCTATCTGGTAATAAAACTCGGAATTATAAGGCATATATTTGTGTCCTAATGCCAAATTATTATGTAAAGAAATTTCCATTTTACACTTTCTTGACAATACGCAAGAAAGTATAAAATGCGAATTGATTGCTCCTTGGGTATTTAATTATTTTAAAGAGAATCTATTGGACCCTACGAGCTATAAACCTATATACTACTTAAACGGACTTTTGTCATTCCGTTTTCTTCAATTCGGATAGGTGACTGTATTATAACAGTCTTTTACCCTCCGAAAGAGAATTAATGCAAAAATAACATCCGAAAGACAGGAATGTTTGAGCAAAAAAGAATATATATTTTGAATGTAAATAAAAGTTAAGAATAAGTTTTTATTAAGAAATAATGATAAAATTATATAATACAATTTTTATAAATTAAGCACATATATTCTCTTTTATCTTTATATAGTACACAAAGTTAATTGAAAGATGTTTCTTTTTTTTAATACAGTGCAGTTATTTGTACGAATATAAATATCATTTTTCTCAATATACAGAAATAATTATTTTTTTATTGACTACTACAAGTAAATAAGCGTAAGTTTCAAAGTATTATTTCTATAAAAGTATACAAAATCTCTTCTGCGTGTAGCCTCTTTCTTCAATTTGGCAGATCGTAAGCGGTGCGAATGTAAAAAGCCCAGCGGCAACGTCCTGGTTGTCTTCTTCTACGGAAAATGAATGATCTGCATCAGCGAAATTCTCTTCTTCAAATAATGTAGTCGACGATTTGGATAACATCCACATTTTTAACGCACATACATTTTCCATTGCGGAAAATCGTTTACAGCATAACGTGTGATTCGAACACGTGACGTTTGTTAGCGGAAGCTTTCGAAGCGCTGGGTATCCTTCGTCTTCTATGTTGTAAACGTTGTCTACAATTTTCTCTATCCATTTTTTCTTTTCCAGACTCTTTACATAAATTATCTTGGCATCTTTTAGAGCATTTCGGAGAGTCGTAAGCAATTTTTTGTAGGGTATTTCACCTGAGTTCCAAAGAATACCATGATAATGCAACTCTTATGGAGATTGAAAAAGATAGACCGATGGTTGCGTATATCCCTGAAGAGCGAGTATGGCTGCTTCCTTGAATACAAACTGATTTAAAGGAATCTTGAAACCTTGAAAGTCTACGATGTAATCCATTGCTCTGAACTGTGCGACTGTTCGATATAAAATGAACTTAATTGTTGGCTACATACATTGGTGCATACCTGTCTGTTAGAGAGGAAGAGAGAGAGAGAGAGAGAGAGAGAGAGTAATCTGTTAATAATGATTGTTAATATTTAGAATATCTCATTGACTCCACCCCAATGCCGTTTACTGCTTCACACCTAGTCGGACACCCGATCGTAAATGATTTTCTTCAGGCTATTCGATACCGTTTTATATCTTAATCTCCCGACTACAGTGCCTCCATAACTGCATATGTTTCCATCTTCATGATCCAATTAGATTATAAAAGAGTACTTCGCTTTCGATTTCGTCATTTATTCTTTAAGTGCAAACGAGATCAGTAGCAGTCGGAGAGGAGCAGCTTTTGGAGTCGATTTTATTACAGTTCTGTTTTAAACGACAAACGCGGGAGAAAGCTTCTAAGTTATGAAATATAATAAATAAATTAATAAATATTCACAAAGTCATCCCCGTCTACTTCTGAAAGGTATATATGACATGGTATATATCCGACTGTCTCAATCGTTCTCAAGTTTTCCGTGCGATCCAGCAACGAAGATGTCTATTTCTGACAAAGACGTGTTCCAACGTAGGCACCGAGAGAAAGTCGACATCAAACTTTCTCCGAAGTATTACATGAAAACTCTCAAAATGCTGCGAGAAGCTCTTCATCATGCAACGAAATGAAATACGGACACAAAAGATATAAAATACTGGTTGGATTTAGTCTCCAAGGGTATACAATCCTTAAATGGGGTAATTAATATATCCACAGTGAGCGCATCAATGAAGCGTCGATACGAAACGGCTCTCGTACACTTCACTACTACTCAAAACCAATTGAACGATTGTATGATACGAGGTAGCCGTTTACAACAACGAGGTAATGATTTACAGGAATGAGGTGATGATTTACAGGAACACGTAAGCTAGAATACTGTGCAGACAGCATTTCGAAATTGCATTAAGTCTTGTGTTGTTACGAATCTGAAACATTTGAATATCTCCGATTTTCTCGCAGATGCTGGATCTCACTTTGAAAATTATATAAAACTTATGCTCAAAAGTTGCAGTGCTCTGAAGGTGTATACATGTGGATTGCTTCTCAGTAAACGTTCAACAGTCTATAGAAAGCGATATAGAGGACTTTGAGGAGCGAGATTCGGGATGGAGTCTACTCTCTAGACTCAGTTTAAATTTCATAATAAACATGCTCAGTCTAATGAGAGGTGGCTCGTATATTCCACTTCCCGAGGTCATAAAAATAAAACAAGCGTGCGTCAATGTACGGAATAAGAATAACGAATGCTTCAAATGGGCTATATTATCTGTAATTTGTCCAGCTGAAGAAAATGCAAACCGCGTCAATATATATAAGCAATTTGAGAATAAGCTGGATTTTAGAGGTATTGGCTTTCCAGTGATGGGCATGCAGATCGCTGAATTTGAGAAACAGAATAATATTTCTATTAATTTGTTTTTTCTGAAGAAGGAAGGAAACAAATTTGATGTGTTACCGTGTCATCTGACATGGAATAAGGAGCGCGACACGTTAACCTTCTCCTCGTCGAAGATCCCAACGTAGAAGAAAATGATATAGAAAACATTGTGGACTACGAAAACATAGAATACAAATTTCACTACATTTGGATTAACGGTTTGTCTCGTCTAGTAGTTTCGAATGTCTCGAAAAGTCAAAAGAAATTATACATTTGTGACAGATGTCTTCACTTTTTTCGATCTCAAAACCAGTTAAATGCTCACGAAATCGATTGTATGAAAATTAATAAGTACCAGGTGACGCTGCCAAGTGAAGAAAACCCATGTTGAAAATGACTCGATTATCGTTAAGTATCTCAATATATATAGCCTCCCTCGTGCAACTCCTTTATGATGGAATGAATCTCGTTGGTATGACTCGGGTTACCTGCTGATGTCTCACCTACGAGTAAGCGAAGGCGCTGTACGAGTTCATTGGGATCATCCTAGTATACGTAATCCATCTTTATATTTCTTCTAGCAATTTTTTATTATGATAACAGTCCTGCTCCACTTACGGAATTTCTCTTTCAACTCTTGGAAACATTAATAAACAACAGAGCAATAAAATCATTGTATTTCTTACTCCTCTGACTACGAATGGGTTGATCGTCGCTGTAAGCTTTTTTATGAGCACCCGTAACTTCAATGATATTTCGATAATTTTTCATATCAGATTGACTGATGAATTGTTTATCAGATTCTTCGGTAGTTTTCGGATATTTATTCTGATTAATATGAACGTTATCGTATTCAAAGTATATAGGTGGATTACCAATCATGTATACATTGTCGTGCTTGCGAACTCCGTACACACTGTTGAGACACTTTTTACGATTCCAATTCAGCGTATTCAGATACTTTTTGGTAGATGGATTCAACGTTTTATCGTCAGCATCGTCATCTTCGGTATCAGCATTAGCAGTTTTGAACGACGTATCGAGAAAATGGTGAGTATTGTCGAATGTCGTATAATGTGTAATTTCATCTTTAGGTATCAAACGATCAATCTCGTGCTTGATGTCTTTATTGCTAGACTCTCTGACGTTGACCAGTTTCTCTAAAGGATCGACCATGGGCTTGAACGTTTCATTCAATACTATCGTGATTTACATCTGATCGCATCTCTCGCTTTTGCAATTTGTCGGAGCACATTTTTCTCTCGTCGGAATTCTGTCATGTTGAGATTTTGACAGTTCGCAGTATGCCAATCTTTTCAAATCGATATTCATATATTTATAGCAAAACAGTCGAATCCCTTTCTGTATCTACCAGTATTGATTGGTCTATCTTTATCTATTACAATGAATCCATATTTATCATCTCTCCAACACTTCTAACACAGTTCTTTGAATTGTGTAAATGTCATGTCAGAATTTACATGATCGTCGTACACATATCTCAGATTTACATTGTCTTGTCTGAATATTGCTAACAAATTGATATTATCTCTCACGAGATGTTTAGGTATGTGCGCATAAGACTGACCTAGATAGAAACAATCTACTTTTTTATGTCTACCCATGCAGAAAAGTGCTCTCACGTTATCTTGTTCCTCACAAGCCACGTCGTCAAAAACCATGATTGAATTGGGTATAGCATTATCCGGAGATATCTTGTACGCCATCTATCGGTTCCAATAGTTCCTTCAGCAGTTTATATTTTGGTTGCGAAAAAACGAATCGCTAGAGGTGATCCGGGTATCAACCCTCTGGACGCAGCCTGTAAGGAACATGATATAGCCCATTCGCGGAATCGAGAAAACGTTGAAGCTAGAAACGTCGTGGACAGAGATCGAACTGATAAAGCTTGGCGTAGAGTATTATCCGAGGACGTTGAAATTGGTGAAAAGACAACCGCTTACGTTATAACCAACGCTATGAAATTGAAATCTAAAATTGGTATGGGTTTGAAGCAGATAAAAAATAAGCAGATAAAAAATAAGAAGATAAAAAATAAGAAGATAAAAATAAGAAGATAAAAGATAAGAAGATAAAAAATAAGAAGATAAAAAATAAGAAGATAAAAAATAAGAATATAAAAAATAAGAAGATAAAAATAAGAAGATTAAAGATAAGAAGATAAAAAATAAGAAGATAAAAAATAAGAAGATAAAAGATAAGAAGATAAAAAATAAGAATATAAAAAATAAGAAGATAAAAAATAAGAAGATAAAAAATAAGAAGATAAAAAATAAGAAGATAAAAAATAAAAAGATAAATAAATCTACATCATTAAACAATATAGTGAAGGCTGTATCCAGTTCCATAGTTCCAAGTAACAGTGCTCGCGAGGTAATTCGCTCTGCTCTGAAAAGTGCTCACAAAGCTGTGAGCGAGGCTGGTGGTAGACCTAATGTAAAAATTCCACATATTCTACCTGTCCCGAGAAAAGTAGGAGATACTTACCTTTTCTCCCCGCTATTCGCAAGCTTGAGTGCAACGTGTACCTTGGCTGGTGGTGCTGCTGGAATAGCAAAAGCCGTCAACGATTCGAAGGCAGCTCAACGGCAGTTTGCTGAGAGTCAAAGGCATAACCAAACAATGGAAGCCATTGCACTCAGCAAATGACTCTATTTGTAACCGCATAAGACAAGCTTTGTTATTCACCTGAAACCTTATAATGGAAGAGGTTTGAATAAAAAAAATAAAAGTTTGAAGTAAGATTATCACAAAAAGCACTTACCGATGCCGATTTACTAAACTACGCTAAACTTCTCAAAAATTCGAATTTTCGAGGTGTTTTCATGAGAAACGCATTACCGACTACTAGACCATAATATCATGAATCAGCTATGACGATGACGTTGTTTATTTCGATAATTTTAGTGACCATCATTGTCACTAGACTTGATGTTATACCTACGAGTTGACGAGGTCAAATTAGGACTTTGATACATTGGTCATTGGTGTATACAGTTTTTGTGTAAAAAGTTGGATCATCATCGTCGGGTTATATAAAGACTTGTAAGTGTACCATTCGATTCATTGTACGTCGAACGGTCATGGAGCAAACATTAACGCTGAGTCTGTCCGGTACTTCATCTATACTCGAAACTCAGTATTTTTCACTAATCGAACTTTCACCGAATTAGAACTACGTTCTCGGTTTCATCAAACTACTGACCTCCAATTCAATACCCAACATCGATGTAGGTAACAACAAATTTTACGTAGGTGCAGAGGAAGTTATTGCGCTAACAGGTAGTTACGAAATCGAAGACATAGAAAGCTATCTTCGCGAGGCACTTGCATCCAAAGGTGTATAAATCAGTCTGAAATCCTATAATAACACGCTTCGTAGTGTAATCAAGTGTAGTCAAATGATTGACTTTCAACCCCAAGACTCCATAAGATCACTACTGGGTTTCACTCGACGCGTTCTCCCAGCAAACGTCTGTCACAGTTTCGATTTACCTGTGGCCATCCTCAAGGTCAACGCACTACGTGTCGAGTGCAACATCACACCTGGTGCCTATATAAACGGACAAAGAGTTCACACGATACACGAATTCTTCCCGGCAGTGCCTCCTGGATATAAAGCCGTCGAAGTTCCATCGCCAGTCATTTATCTTCCGATCGTCGTCAAGAGCATTGATCATCTACAAGTATACATAGTAGACCAAGACGTAAACTTGGTTAATTTTCGAGGATAAATAGTAACGATCAGATTACATTTGAAGCAAATCTGAGGATGGGTATCGTAAATAACTTCAGAATCGGCATAGGCTATATAAGCAGTATACCATGTCGAACAGTCATCAGTCGTCATCAAGTAGTCAAAGTGCTAACACGGCGAAACATTCAGTTCCTAAAAAGTTTCGGCTTACGAGTTGTGTCAGTTGGTGGAAAAAAGTAAGGTGTATATTATTTTGCTGTTGTATTCCGAGCAATGGAAGGGATTCTAAACATTGAATCGTCTGTTGTATTTGACGAACCCGTAGCGCATTACGAGATTCATGCGCATCAACCATGTACATCATCTACCTTCAACAACAGCGATGAAACTCGCATCTCCATCCAACATCAATACTTGTGCCTTTTACCATCGTGAAGTTCACTACATGTATGCGGTAGAATAGTTCAAATAGATGGTAATGCAGTGCAACGTACAAAATTAGTCAACAATGTCATCTGCCATCTGTTTGAGGAAATTCGGTACGAAATAAATGCTATAAAGATAGGCAGATGTAAGAATGCAGATTGAACAACATTGATGAAAGGTTGGTTATCCATGAATCCCAGGCAGAGTTTACTGATCGAGAATGCAGGATGGCTCGTCATCGTGGCGACGCTAACATTGAGTAACAATGCAGATTACTTCGATGTATGCGTTCCTCTGAGTATGATACTCGAATTTGCCGAAGACTATCGTAAACTTGTAGTCAACGTCAAGCATGAGCTTATACTTACGAGATCGAGGAACGATTTGAATACAATTGTGCAGACACCTACGCAAGCCGACACAGAAGATTACGAGGAGTTCAAGATCGAGCTAACCAAAACCGAGTGGCTTATGCCATACGTATTGGTATCGAATACAAATAAAGTTCGAGTGCTAAACTATATAGAAAAGGATAGACCTATCGCTATGAGTTTCCGCACTTGCGAGCCGTACGAATATCAGCTACTTTCAGCTACTTTGAAGCATGTTTGGACAGTAGAGACCTCTAATTAGTTGGAAAAGCCTCGCTTTGTCATCGTAGGCTTTCAAACGAATCGGAAGGGGTAAAGAGCTTTCAATACTAGTCACTTCGATCACTGCAAAATAAGCAATGTAAAACTATTTCTCAATACTGAATATTATGCATATGGAAATTTAAATATGGATATCCATTGAAATCAGTATGCCATGCTTTATCAAATGTATGCCAATTTTCAAAATGCTTACTACGAAAAAGAGATTGAACCTACGCTTAAAAACAGCATTATATCACTCACTTGCCCTTGATCGTCATCGATTATTCGAAACAAAACGAATCGCTGAAGAGTGTTCCCGATGATGTCCATCTAGAATTCGAGGCTAGAAACAATTTTTCAGAATCAGCTCACTGCTTGATCTTACACTATCGCGTTATCCAGTACAATCCAGTGAGTGGAGATGTGACAGAACTCGTCTAAACACAGTAGCAATGGTGGGGATAATTGCTATAAAGGAATGCGATCGAGCAAGAAAAAATCATATCTCTTCGAGATGGAGTACGCAGTGGACATGCAGGGCTTCAAGCAGCCCATCAACGATTATATACTGAAGAAGTTGGCCATAGTTCCTCTCACCTACGATAACGAATCTCTAATGCGTCTTTTCAAAAAGTCATATTCCTGACAACGTCTCTCAAACGAGAACCAAAATGAGAACAGCTGGTTGACGTACTATCATCACGGTTGAGCATAGAGTTCGGGTGAAGTTCATTACACTGAAATAGGAAATATTCTTCGAGAAGCCCTGAGTGATTCCACTACAGCACTAGTGATGGATTCGATAAGAAAAGAATGGCTGGAACGCTTTAAATTCAACGTTTGTGAGATAGCTAAAATGCGTTATCCACCAATGAATAAGTTAAAGCTAGTGATAGTTTGCCCTCACCACGACGGATCGTTCAAGACCAATTGTGCTCTTCACAACGTTAAACTTATGAAAAATTTCTACAAGAAAAACTGTACTTCATAGGATCAAGAAAAATATGCTATTAATATAATATTAATATACATGTATATGGTATAAATCGACGCCTATACTCGGAATATTTTATCACTGCAGGAAAACTATATACAAAATTACATGTATTATTTTATAATAATTGAATATGATTAATATAAAAGCATACGTAGAGTAATGAAAAAGTTCTCATTCTTTCTGTCATTTAGAAATTTCGATAATCGAAAATCAAATTTCCAGTCTTGCCAATACAAATTCCTGCATTTGAAAAACAAAACAAAATATCAATTAACGCTTATTGTTTGAGAAAATCATGAGGAATATTTAGAGTTATACCACTTTATTTAACATATCAAGAAAGAAAGAGTCACGTCAATCTTCTATTTGTCCAAAGCTAGTATGTAGATGACGTTAAGAAGGAGTAACGGCAAATTGACAACTGTGAAAATATTAAAGTGATAAATCATTATGTTTGGATTAAGGATTTATCTCGTTTGATTTCTAGATAAGTATCGAAACATGATAGTCTAAAATATATTTCTAATCGATGTTTACATTTCTTCTACAATCAACATCAATTAGCATTATACAAACGAGACTGCTCCAAGATAAATAAGTGTCGTGTGAATTTACCAAACTATAAAAATAAGATTTTAGAGTTTAAAAATTTGTCGAACATCGGAAAGATTCTACGTGAATTAAAGACATAAAGTAAACTATAATTAAGTATTTGTTACCCTACGTAAACAAATGATAATAATAAACAATGACATTTTAAGTTTAACATAATATTATGTTTCTGATATGCTTTTTATGTTGATTTATCATTTTGTACATCTGATTATTTTCGAAAATGGGAAAGATTCAACGTGACTTAAAGACATAAAATAAACTTTAAAGGTATTATATTTTTTTCATTCAAGCCAACAATAGTGATAATAAATCTTTAAAACTATAAATAAACGTACCATTGTGTTTCTAATATCCTTTCTATGTTGATTTATCATATTAGAAATCTGTTTTTTTTAAACATCAGAAAGATTCTACGTGAATTAAAGGTATAAAATAAACTTTAAATGTATTTTATTTTCCACATTAGAGCCATTAATAAGAACAATAAATCATAATCATGTGGGATCATAATCATGTGGGAATGCATGTATGTATCTGTCCGTGTAAGAGAGAGAAACATAGAATGCGAGGGAGGGAGAAAGAGAGAGCGAGAGGGAGAGAGAAAGTACCGTAATGCACATATTATTAGCGTATACGGGGAATAGCACAAATGAGCGCGTATCTGGAAGCGAGCAAATATACGGCAAAGGTTCAATGGTCGAATCCCGAAAGCTATCATTTTCCCCCGATGTACCGAGACGAGCGGAGAAGATGCTGTCCGGGATTTCGAGAGTAGCACTCGACCGAGTAACATCAAATATAACTACCCTAGACTACGTAACCATTTAACTACCCTAGACTACTAGATTTGGGGACTCAGTCCGGGATGCAGTTAATTGAAAATAAAGACAAGTGAAAGTGATATAAAATAACGTGGAGTGCTCAGCTTTGGAGCGAATCATCGAGATCGAGAAAAGCCGCCTTGGGAGACGACGGGCACAGCAGAGCAGCGTCTGGAGACGACGTAGCTGGAGAGAAGCTGCGTCGGAAGACGATGCTCACAGTAGAGCAGCGTCCGGAGACGACGTAACCTGGGAGAAGCCGCGTCGGTAGTCTACGCGCACAGCACAGCAGTATCTGGAGACGATGTAGCCGGAGAGAAGCCACGTCGGAAGATGCCGCTCACAGTAGAACAACGTCCTGAGACGACGTAGCCTGAGAGAAGCCGCGACGGGAGACGACGTGCACAGCAGAGCAGCGTGCGCGGACGACTTAACCTGAGAGAAGCTGCGTCGGAAGACGACGCATACAGCAGTGCAGCATCCGAAGACGACGTAGTCTGAGAGAAGCCTCGGCGGGAGAGACGCGACGCATATAGCAGATAGCGCCGGGAAAGGACGCCAGTCACTATAAGCTGCACCAGGAAACATAGCAGAGATGACTAATATTGGCAAAGATGCAGGTAGTGTAGAGGATGCGTTCCATGCAATGCTGCGAGATAAGGAAACAGCAGAGACCGAGAAGGAACAAGTCCTAGTATTGATGCATGACATGCAGCGAAGAATGGAGCTTGTAGAACAGCAGCTCCTGGAACAGCAACCACCGCCATCACCAGAGCCAAGCATTAACATATTTATTTAAATTATTAGTAATGAGGGGGGAATTATTATTATTTGTTTGAGGGAATGAGGAGAATGAATGAATTTCTTTTAATTCTAGACTAGTTAGAATATGGTCTCAAACTTCACATAATTTTTGCACAATTTTTAAATGCGTTTTTTTTAATATTTTGAAATTTTGCCAATATTGCTTGATTTTTAACTCAAAAACTAAATATATGAATAAATGAGCCATTGTCCGCAAATCTTTGCAGGCACCTAGAAGAAAAGTCAATGACCTCTGTAACTAAAAACCTACTGCATCGACCCTTTTGAAATTTTGTACACTATTTCTATACATAAATTATGAGGTAACGCTGTCGAATTTTTTTGACTGATTTTTTAATTTTTGGTAGCACTTGGAAGTCAAAACATCGATTTTTGCTAAAAAAATCCGCAAATTTGTTATTGTATAATAAATAATAATTATAAAAAAAACTCGACAGCGTTACCTCGAAATTTATGTGTAACTTTTCAAAGGTTAACGCTTTTGGATACCATGTCCTTTTAAAAGGACACTAACTATTTTATCTACATAATCAATTTATATTCAATTTTCTAGCTTATAACTATGGTATTTGGCTAATATAACATAATAATAAGCTATTAAGACTTTAGTTTTGTGCACAAAAGCTTAGTATAAAAAGTTATAGCTTTAAAACGGAATAAATATTTGGAATGTATAGTCTTATTTGGAATTTGAAATTTGGAGTCTGCGGTTGAAAGAAAATGATTGTGAGTTCTACATTTGACTTAATTGTCTTATACCTTCATAAATATATATAACCAGGTTCAACGTGTATTCTGGTATCTAAATACATGAATTAGAAGTTAAAAAAATGGATTACTACCCTGAAATAGTGTAATTATTATTTTTCTTCAAGTCCAGAAAACTCGCACCAAGTAAAAGCTGTCCGACCAAACCTTGCACGGAAATTCTAGTTTAAATATGTGCTTTAAACTTACTGAAAAACGTATACTTTGTTCCGCGTATTAAAAAGTCGTGACCGAAAGGGTTAAGCACAAGTCCAGTGAACTACTTATTAATTAAGATAATATAATTTAATATTATTTCAAAAAGATCTGTTTATACAACAAAGTTCTTTTCGATGTTGCGATTTTCATACAAGCAATCACAAGAGACAGCGCAAACAGATATAGCTGTTCATATAGTACGTCTCTCTTGTTATGTCCAACGGCGATACTAAACGAACACATCTCAAAAATTACATTCTAATACGCACGAAGTCTTCAAATTTAAACCAACATTAAAGAACTTTCTTGCGTCTGAATCGCGGTAATTACAAGTAAAATGCAAAAGCTAGCGGGAGCTTATTTAAAATACAATTCCCCGATATTCAAAGCGTTGTGCACTAGTTTGCCCACTATTTAATGTGCCACGTGCAGACCTATGAAGGGCTGAGCCATGTAAATGAGTAACATCGATTTGTTTAAATATTTAACATGTTGAGCTTTATTGCGCCGTCGATTTAATGATAATAAAACAATGTTCTTAATTTAATTGAAACTTTCACTTGTGTGTGTGTGTGACGGTGTGTATGTGAGATATATTAAACACGCGGTCGCGCAGGAGATTTTATTGCGTGAACTTGCGTGTGAACTGATTAACTTGGAGTCAAGGCCGGAAAAGGAAAATGGATCACTCGCGAATACTCGGTTCTTCAGAGCTCGTGGGTCGGGGCGAGAAGGAGCGTCTCCCTCGCGTAAATGCGCAGGAGATTTAAACGCCGAAGCGCCGAGTGTCGGTCTCAACATTCCGCCCGCCTCCTTGATAGTTGATGCAACGAAATAAATTCACGTGAGAAAAAAAAACAGAGATCTGAAAAAAAGAAGTGGAGATCAGTTTAAGATAGGTATAGTAAGACAAGTTATGTAGTAGTGAAAGGAAAATAAAATGTTAATATAAAATAAAATTAGATAGAAATCACGAGAAAGAAGTGTTTGACGTGTTGAATTGTCTTCTTCGTGAGCTATTCATAAAGTTGTACTAATCGTCTACTTCGTCTGCAGCACCTGGGACAGCGAGCACCCCGCCCACCGTGACAGCTGAGCCGTCATTCATAGGCGCACCCGTGGAAATTGCACAGACATCGAGCAGCCTCTCCCTCGATGCACGACAAGAGGTGCTGCAACTTAAGCACTGGAGAGAGGGAGTGCTTGTTCCTCACCATTGAGCTGAAGACTTCCTTTAAGGTGTTCCAATTTTTCTATACCCCGCTGAACTTAGGCAGAGTTACTTCTAGCAGCGATGACGCAGTAGTTCACATCTCGAGACTGGGGATTGACTGTACGAGAGGTCTCTTAGCCAGCGTCTCATGCGCTTCGTCAACGAGCTCAGACAACCTAGAGGTTAAAAAGGATTTAGTAATGGAATAGGTATTCTTGGAATAATGGCAAATCTTGGTGAGATTCACTGAATACTCGAAGTTCTCCGTCACGATTTAATGCTTCTTGCCAATATTTTTCGAGGAAAGCTAGTTTATTGCGCAAGATATCAAACGTCATCTTCGCTTCTCCCATTCGTTTTGAGTTGCTTAAAAATTTGTCGATACGCTTAATGACCACTAGTCGATCTAGTAAAACTTGTAGCTCCACATCAATAGCGTAAATAAGCAGGCAAGGCAAGCAAAAGAAAAGCAATATACAAAGCGAGCAGAAAGCGTTTGAGCAGAAGCGAAAATATATAAATGATACTTATGTAATTGTGCGTTCCGCAACGGCGAGATTTCAGGTGCAGGCGGAGACCGAGACTTCTGAGCGCAGCGGATATCCTCGTAGTGCGACGAAGTTAGACTGCAGACACCTGCAGCCACATGCACTTGAGTCGACTGGCGTGTAACAGACTACAGGTACGAACAAGTCGTCGAGTCGATACTGCCCTGCAAGCGAGATGGCGCTGTACGCCAACGAAACCTCATGGTCGAGCTGGAGCGGCGTTCTGTGACCTTGACCGTGACTTTATGACGTTAATTGCTTGTTTAGATAAGAATAGTTTTCGTAAGTTTAGTCAATAGTTCGAGCTTTACATTGCACTTTTAGTACCCACGTGGCGGCGTTTTATTTCTCCCGAGTTTCGGCACCAAGTGTTGCGACCAGATCGCGCCAATAACAAGTAAAATTCAAAAGCTAGCGGGAGCTTATTTAAAATGCAATTGCCCGATATTTGGAGCGCGGTGCACTAGTTTGCACACTTTTTAATGCGTCACGTGCTGACCTCTGAAGGGGTGAGGTGTGTAAATGAGTCAGATGCGCGGGAGATTTAAACGCCGAAGCGCCGAGTCTCGGTCTCAACCAACTTAAAAAATCACTATAAAATGAATATACGAATAAATTAAGACGTATTATCAGTACAATAATAATAATTATACTAGAAGTTAAAATAGAAGGATTTAATTGTAAGTTCCACGTTGACTCTGCGGATTTTCCTATTTTACAAAACAGAATCTTGGGCATGGAGTGTTTGAAAGATAGATAGATTTGAAGGATAGCAGTTTTATCCTTTTTGCACAATAAAATTATACTTCCAGAAAATTCACTTAAAGATATTAGTTTTCTTGAGTATCAAACTATTAAAATAACAAGAACAAAAAAATTACTAACTTTATCAGTAAAAAATCCTCAGTCAAAAGAGGGATATATTCGTAAAATAACGGCGGGATTCGGTGTTTTTTGGGAGAAAGTTTAGTGAAGGTCGTTGATAATAAAGTAAAATTATATGCTATAAATTGTTCAGCTGAACACGTGAAAATTACAATACCTTTAATTGAACTTGAAGAATATGATGAACTAGAAGTAAAAAACGTAAGTTCTGCACATTAAAGTAGTATTTCACCACAAATAGAAGCACGAATGAAAAATATAAAAAATAAATTAAATTGAAATAATCTGAATGAGGACGAAAAGAAAAGCGTCGAACATTTAATTACTAAATACCTCTTTCAATTTCATATGCCCGGTGATAATTTAGGACATACTAGCATAATTAGACATAGAATCAAAGTAACTAATGATAAATCTATTAAGTAAATCAGTATTGACAACCACCCGTATTAATAGAAGAAGCTCAAAGACAAATCAACGAAATGCTTGTAAACGATATTATTAAACCATCTACATCACTATATAACGCTCCGGTCTGGGTAGTCCCTAAGCGTCCGGACGCTCAATGTAATAAAAGATATAGAATGGTAATAGATTATCAAGCTCTAAACAATATTACAGTCTCTGATAGATATCCGATACCAAATATTACAGATATTATAGATCATTTAGTCGGAGCAAAATATTTGTCAACTTTAGATTTAGCCTCGGGATTTCATCAGTTGCTCGTGGACCCTCAGAACACTCAAAAGACAGCCTTTTCAACTCAATTAGGACACTACGAGTTCTCCAGGCTTCCGTTTGGATTACGTAATTCTCCATCCATGATCCAAAGAACCATGAACCTTATTTTGTCGGAATTACAAGGTATAGAGCTTTTTGTATACACGGCCGATATAGTGATTTATGCAAGCTCCCTCACCGACCATGCGATAAAATTGGGAACATTCTAAGGTAGACTCAAGACCGCTGGTACCCGACACATGTCATCTTCTATAAAAAGAGATTACTTATCTTGGTCACGTGATATCTAGTGATGGTGTAAAACCTGATCCAAATAATGTTAAAGAAGTAGAAAACTTTCCAGTACCTAAAACATGCAAAAATGTTAAGCAATTCCTCGGACTAGCTGTTTATTATCGTAAATTTCTTCCGGATTTTTTTAAAATTTCTAGACCCTTAAATGATTTATTGAAAAAAACATAGAATTTAAATGGACAGATTGTGAACATTCATCATTTGATGCATTAGAACATATTCTGTGCAAACAACTGCTTTTGCAGTATTCAAATTTTTAGAAAAAATGTATTGTTTCAGACACAGAAAAGTTTACAATTGGGGGAGTTCTAAGTCAAGGGAAAGGGGAAATTTGATGAGATTTACCCGTAATTTTTGCCTCTAAAACTTTGAATTCAGCTGAAGTCAATTATTCCACAATTGAAACGGAATTACTGGCTATGGTTTTTTCTGTCGAGTACTTTAGGTCCTACTTATATGGTCGAAAATTCATTCTAATAATAAATCATAAACCTCTTGTATGGATGCACAACCTTAAAAACCCTACGTCTAGACTGTCCAGAGTGCGGATTGGACTGAATGAATATGATTACGAAGTTCGATATAAACGCCGATGCATTATCTAGAAATCCTGTTTTGAATGTAAGAAAGGTAAATGGCCCTCAAGAATGTTCTAGTGATACAGAATATGAAAGTTCCGATAGTGATGTTATAATTGAAGCTGTCTTTTCAAGGGCTAATCCTAAAGAATATGAAAGATGTCTTACCGGACTGACTGACAATGGAGTTGACGGTTCTTTGATTGGATAGGGTGAATGTACTCTGATCCCAGATGTTACCGCTGATGCCATACCGATTGGCACGGTAACTGGTAAAGATATATGTCTTGATTCAGTAAAAGTTACCGACAAGATCGAGGATAGACTGTCCTCCAGTGCAGTTGCCTCTAATCGGGCGGGGTGCTCGATCATTCCGGGCAATTTACTTACGCGCCAGATCGGCAATGCATTCACAGAGGCTAGGCCTGACATGACGGGAAAAGTCAAGCTTGATCAATCAAGAAATACTGCTGTTAAACAGTCGATCAGGACGTCAGTCTCAGAAGGGCGTGGATCTTGCCCCTCGGCATCGGGCACAGCCGGTATCGGCCGAGAAGGAAACTCGACGATCGCAAGCCAAGAGAACATACTCGGTCGGTACTGTTCCTGGGTTAAGTACTGAAACTGCGCTGACCAATAGGGCCGCTCCTGGTCGGGAAGAAACTCGGCTGACGCGGCCAAGAAAACAATAACCCGTTGTGGAAGTCGGTTTCAGATCGGTAGAGCGGTGAGCGCTCCACGTGTAGCTTCTTAGAGAAAACCAGAAGAAAAATATCCGAACCGTCAGCTCAAAAGAGCGCTTTCGACCGACATCTGACTGACGAAGTTCCTGATAAGAGATCTAGAATGCTAGATAATGCATATTTAAATCTAATCGCAGAGAATTATGATTCTTGCCAGTCGGGTGAGTCGGACTATTGGGAAGTTGTGAAATCGAATGTATAATATTTTAAGTTAATCTTTATTTAAAATAGTTCACTGCGACTTTACAATATTACAATCTTACACAGTAATAAGCACACTAATGTAATGTTAAAAAGAACTTTATATATATAACACAGTGTCTCATAAGAACAATAGCTGTATGTCGTGGGTGGTATGTTCTTCGCGGTGATCTGCCTCGGACTGAAGCCCATGGCCTCCGTGCGTGTCTCTGCTGGGGTCAGTCGGTGGTGGGTAGGGTGCAATAAAAATTGCAGGTCAGAGAAAACCCTCTCCTGCTTTTCATCAGCTGAGTGCTTGATGTGCATATCGTTGCATGAATATTCCAACACGAACAATGAATATTTTCAAGTTCTAAATATTCCTGTGATTCATATGCTTTACTCGAGAGAACAATTAATGGCCCGGGAAGATAATATTATTAATTTTGTATCAGTTGATTGTAAAATTTCTATTGCCACTGATATATTAAATGCCGGGTTAATTAATGTAGAAGCAATGAAACAAACGGATCCAAAAATCGACGAGATAATCGCATTACAACTGCCCGCGCCTATAATTTTTAGTCTTGTAATTAAAGAAAATTCTACAGATGGAGTAAATATCAAAAATATTCTATTGGCTCTTAAAGAACATAAAAGAATTATGACAGAGGGAAATGTACATTCGACTAGCATATATAAAGAAGGAGATGGAAAAGCTATTAGAGAAAATTTTAATTGCGATAATTTCACGATAACGATTTGCTCCGAAGAAATTCAAATACCACTTGAAGGAAAACGGAAGTCAATTATAAAAGAATTTCATGAATCGATGGTATCGATTAAACATGTAAAAGAATTCAAGAACTATACTAAGAATATAAATTAGTACGCATAAAAACTAAATTATCAATGATGATCACAACTACGCCTACAGAAACATTTGAAATCATTGAAACGGACGTAGCGAGACCAAGAAGAGAGACCACTAGCGGCTATAAATTTGCTTTGACGGTTTTTAATTGTTGATCAAAATATGCATATGCTATTCCGTTAGTTAGTACTGAGTTCGCAATTATAGCAACTGTATTTTCCAAATTATTTATTCAATCTCTCATTGAATATTTACGACAATTCACAACCACAGATGGCTGGGATCAATAGCTTGCTTATGCTATTTTCAGCTATAATACAAGTGTGCATTTGGCCACCTCAATGACACCACACGAGATTGCTTATGGTAGGATTGCTAGACTCCCTTCAGAATTTGAATTTTACGTGAATTAAAACATGAGTTTTATAATTATAACGACGACGAATAAAAATTTTAAAAACATTGTAAAAATAAAGTAACATAATAAAGAAAATTTAGAAAAGAGAAAAAGTGGAGAAAGAAAAATGAAGAAAAAGAGATGATTATTTAATTGGAATTGCATCTCACAGGAAGCAGGGATTCCGGGGGCCTCCGTTCCCCTTGTTTTTTCTTATTTTTATCATCAACTTATTATAATCAAAGTAAAAACATTTAATATACAAAATTTTAGCAACAGAAAACTGTACCTGAAAAGAAAATAACTGTTTAATATACTTGTGGTTTAAACTAATTACTCATCACCTTTTCATTATACTTAGTAACTAAAAATTGAAAGATAGCTTCACGGACTCAAAACTTATTTTAACCAAATTATACTAGAAGTGAATGAATATCACGACCACGATATTATAAATTTATATAAGAATTTAGCATACCATGCTTAGTACACGGGAGGGGGGCGGGGTGCCTATTCAGAAAAATGTTATATGTAGCCGTGTAAGGCCATATAGGATCACTTATGTATAACGATGTATAGATTTTTATATAAGGATATATAATTATTTATGGCCATGTGTGATTTTATATGAGCAGAATTAAATAATAAATTAACAACACAATAATTAATTTATTAAAATATCAATCAAATGGTCGTGTATGGCTGCGCATAGCGCTATACAGGTTAATCGCAACTGGACTTGTGTATGCTTGGGTATGGTTGTATATGGTTGTATGTAGGTGATTTTTTCCGATTAAATAAAGTATATCATCTTGATTGGGTTATGTTGGGCTAAGCAAGAGTTGTGTAAGAAATCTCTATGCAATATTCTATATTCTGATATCATGTAAAATCAAATAGCATTTAAAATTACTTATGGATGATTGTCAGGAGGTTGGCCCTTCTCGTGAGTATGATATTCAGGGGAATAGGGTCTTTTATATAAATATTGAAAGAGGGCGGCTAGATTTCAGTCTAGTGAACGAAAAATCATACGGGGCTGAAATTTTTTTTCATATCATAATTTTGCCCGCGGAATCAGATAGTGCATTAAAAATTCTAACAAAAAAATCTTTTTGGGAGTTCTGATTTTTTTTCAGAAATTCTGAACAATTCTGAAAATCTATGCTAGAAGTTGTTGGTAATAGCATCAAAAATATACATAAAAAATATCACCTCAAAACATTATGAATTACAAGACTAATTACATTTTTGAGTTTAGTAGTTCTCGACGTTTGCTGAAAATACCGTCATCTAAACGTACATTTTATCTTTATATAGCTCGTATCTACATTAATTTATATTTCTACATATTCTATAAAAATATGAGTCTCTTTCTTTAGAATCCTGTATTCCGAATTTCTGTAGATTTTTTTTTGTAAATTCGGAATTCAGAGTTGTTAAATTATATTTCATATTCGGAATTTAAAATATATATTTTTATATTTTTACATTTACGCGCGCGTACGCACGCGAGCAAGAATGCGTAAAAGGGACCAGATAATATACAATTATGTTTATGCACATTAAAATGTACTTGGCTTATATACTTATCATTACGTTGGGAAGTAGGTATAATAAGAAAGTAATTCATGAGAGTATATTTAAATTCTTGTACTGTAATTTTGGAAATTTCTTTTTTAGATTTCTGTATTCCGAGTTTCTGAAAATTATTTTGTTTAAATTTGGAATTCAGAATTTCTACATTTTGATGATTCATTGCTTACACGCTGTGCTCGTTATCTGAGACACAATCCTAACGAAAGTTTGCACAGCATCATTTAGAATAAGTGCCCAAAACAGATATGTTTATCTGAAAAGAGTGTCAAAATTGCAGCTTCAATAGCTATTAATTACCGAATTTAATTTAGGAAGTACGAGAACGGTATCAGAATACATGTAACTGCTGCACCTACATTTCTGCTACATTACGCTTTCAAAGCTGAAAAAATTAGACCAGATAGATACAGAAATGTTACGTAAATAGAACTGAAAAGTGTAAAGAAGCTCGTCAAGTTATCAACTTAATTGAAAATCGGCAGGAACAATCACTACTACAGAAATAAATAGTATAATACAGCGCAGAAATGTTTTGAGAATATCCATTTTCATTATATTTTTTTATAAAAGTATGAAACATATCGACGTCCCTTACGAAGACTAGCACATTTCAGATTTCTCGAAAAATACTAGTTCTTGTACAGGAATCTCCTATATAAATGAGCAATTTCAACTAAGAAAGTGTTAGTATTAATTAGAAAATCCAAAAAGTATTAATTTTTTATAAAAGACCTATGGAAAGAACTAGGTGCTTTTGAGAAATCTGAAATGAGCTGGTCTTCGTAAGGGAGGTCAATATAATGTTATATTCCAATAAGACTATATGTATATTCCGATGAATTACGTACTTATTATATATATATAGATATATGGGCAATTCTCAATTAGTTCGGAATTTTGTGTGACGCAATATTATTTGTGCTAATACAATATTTTTGCTCGTTTATCAGCCAAGAACTAGATTGTATACATTGTTCACAACATACAAACACAAAAAAGTATTATAGTATACATTATAAAGACAAAAATTCATACGATACATAAATAAAATAGGAAAATTTGCAGAAAACGACGCGTAACTTTCTTAATTTTTTTTGTTTCTGTAGAATTTGGTACGTCTTTTGAAAATGTTTAAATGGATGATGAATTTCAAGCATTTGTTGAGCGTAATCGAATATGACATGTTAGAAATGTGTGCTCTTAATAGGGAAAAAGTAACAAGGCACCAAAGTGGCGTGACTACTTTTTTTCATTTTTAATATTTATTACTATTATGCCGCATCGCTATTTGTGCATAAACAAAATCATTATAAAACCACATGGATAGTGTTCTAGGGCACAAAAGCAACAAATCTATACATGGTGGAATCATGTGCTCCCATAATAAGGGAGTAAACATGGAATGTATACTTAAGAGGTAACACCAGTCTAAAATTTTCAAAAAATCCATTTTTTTGGTTAAACGATATTTTGGACCCTTAAAAATCATATCCAATTGGTTTTATACAGAAATAAAATTTGTAAGAGGTCCAATTCTCGATTTTGCCGCAGCGTCTCATAGTACCGCAGAGTAGTGCAAAAAGACCGAGAATATCAAACCGACGGCCGCAAAACCGTTACGAGCTGGAGAAGCCAAGCCTGGAGAATGTTAGTACATCGACTAAAAAATTATCAGATGTAAACTTCGATGATTTTGAAGTAAATGAAGGTTTCGGTTACCGAATTCTGAATTTTGTAACAGTGTTCTCCGCGATATCGCAAGCTCTTGTATGTAAAAAATGCAAATCCGATGTAACGTTCACCGAAACTGGAAAGCGAGGCTTGGGTTTCAAAATTGTGACTTCATGTAAAAACTGTGATCAGATTACTATTCCTAGTTGTCCATTTATTGAGAAAGGATATAATATAAATCGCAGAATTGTTCTTGCCATGCGATTACTAGGAATAGGATTGAATGACATTATAAAGTTTTGCGCCTTCATGGATCCCCCGCGGCCAATTTTTCAATCGTTTTACGATACAGTTGTTAAGAAAATTGCCATTGAAGCAAAAGCTGTTTGTAAGCTCGCATGAAAACTGCAGCTAAAAAAGAACGAGAAAAAACTGATGATCCAAATGGCATTACTGTATATGGTGATGGTTCGTGGAGGAAGCGTGGTTTTTCATCTCTTTACGGGTTTGTTTCACTTATCGGCTGGTATACTGGCAAAGTAGTCAATGTTTTGGTGAAATCTAAATATTGCAAAGCTTGCGAATTTTGGAAAACCAAAACTGACACCATCGAGTTCAAGGAGTGGAGCCAAACTCACAAAGATGAATACCAAGCGAACCACGTCGGCTCCGCAGGAAAGATGGAAGTGGACGCCGTCATCGAAATGTTCGAGCGCTCAGAATCTTTGCACAATTCGAAGTACGCTAATTACGTGGGCGACGGAGATTCAAAAACCTTCAAAGGAATCATAGATTCTGAGCCCTACGAAAAGTTCACCGTAAAAAAAAGAATGTATCGATCATGTGCAGAAGCGGATGGGTTCTCGTCTCCGTAATTTGAAAAAACAAATAAAAGGACTTGGAGGAAAAGGCAAGCTTACTGGCAAGCTCATAGACGAGTTGGCAATTTATTATGGTTTAGCAATTCGTAGGAATCATGATTCTGAGAAGAAAATGCGCAATGAAATCTACGCAACGCTGGACCACAAATTGTCTACTGATGATCAACCGAGATACGAAAGATGCCCGCGCGGAGAAACTTCATGGTGCTCTTGGCAAAAGGCTCAAGCTATTGGAGAAGATTTTGTACATAAACCTGAAGACGTTTATAAAGCGATTTCGCCAATTTATAAAGAGTTAAGCAGTGACGATCTACTTACGCGTTGCTTAGGCGGCTTCACACAAAATAGCAACGAAAGTTTCAATGCGACTGTCGGGTCTATGGCTCCAAAATCTTTCTCTAGTGACAAACACGTGCTCGATACCGCAGTATATATTGCTGCAGGTATCTACAATGATGGCCTTTCAAGTGTCATGAAGCTGACGCAACACTTGGGCTTGACAATCGGACCGAACTGCTATAATTTCTGCGAGGAGGCGGACGCGCGTCGCATCAAGTTTTCCGAGAGAATTAAAATCAGCCAGGAAGGAAGAGGAGGAGTCAGACATTAATAGAGATGGCCAAAGGTACGGTGCAGGCATCGCAGATTAGAGGTATACAAAAATTTCAAGGATTTAAATGCTCCGAAAACTTTAAACGCGTTTTTCACGAAACGGGTTTTTTCAAACTGGGCGCACTCATAGCTTCAACACCATTGCATGGATCGACTTGCAATTTTTACAGTATCTTCACAAATATATTCTCCATCGAAGTACGTAGCCGTTTTTTGATATTTTGAAAATTACTTGTTTTATTAACAATTTACTATACTTTTTTTAGTTGAAAATTCATACGTTTTGTTCAGAAGTGCACAGTTTCTACAAAAATTGGAATAAAAAAATCCTACGTACTTCGATAGCTATTAGTATGTAGCTTCAGGAAATTTTTAGTTTTTTGTTCCAGCTCTCATGGTTTTCGAGGAATTGGTGCGCCCGCGGAGCACCTTCAAAAAAATCTTTTTCCGCAGATCTGCTGTAGCGCTGCCATTTTGTACAAAAATCATAATAAAAAAATTTTTGTTCACACATCAATATGTGTTAAATGAACCGTCTAAATATGAATACTATTCCTTTTCCCATAATCCCAGAATAAATTGTCAAAATTAGCCCTTTTTCGGCCTCTAGAGTGGTGTAATCCCTTAAGAAAGCAAAACGTGCACGGAAGCAAAAACGCATATTTTTTATTAGCTCTCCCGCTCATACACCTGCCTTTATTACCGGAGATAGCGAGGACGCCGTACTCGTTACAATATATATATATATATATATATATATATATATATACACTAGGGGGCTCTGCCCCCTGCGCGCGCACGACGCGCGCCAAGCCCCGTCATTTTAATGTACATAATATATTAAACTTTATGCAAACCTTTTATGTAATTTGAATATTTGTTTATAAATTAACATTATAATGTAGCGTTTCCACACAGTTTGCAGTAGATACATTGGCGTGTTTTTGATAAGTGGTATCCCTAGTAGGCTTACTCCACCCACGCGTCCAGAAGAAAAGTCTTAAGAAAAATTTTATAATTATTATTTATAATTATAAAATATTCTCAGGAAATTTCTTCCTAGCGTGTACTAAAAATGTTTAATATTATTAATAAAGAATTGAACCGGAATACCAATAATAAATTAAGTTAACAATTTTGAAAACTGGCTGATCTTAATACTTAGTTGAATTCTTTTTTCTACATGGTTTTGTACTCCAAATTTAGTCGTCCGAAATCCTGTCATCCTTCAATTGTGATAATTTTGTAATCTAATGTTGACTACCTGAAATTTGATTCTTTTGTTAATCGAGATTGTTTCGTATATTGCGGCTAATTACAAAAAAAAAGATAATATAAATTCACAACAGTTATTACAACATTAAATCATTGTAATATATATATACACTATATTTCTCTTCAAAATTTCTCCTCCCAATATCAGTTCCGTCAATGTTAATGGATCATCTATCAGTACTTCAATATGTTCGAAATTTAGAACTTCTAAATACATGTTGTTATCTTCTATAAAATAAACATCGTGTTATAATAAAATTATACTAATCTACATATTTGAAATCAATCGTTAATAATACCTGAATCGTAAATTTCTCCAATTATTCTCAATTTTGATCCACGTTTTAACTCATGTTTATCTGTATCATTTGAAATGAGTACTTCTAATTTATGAGATTTGTCAGGATAGCGCCAAGCAGTTTATTTGAATTTTTATTTTAAGCAACAAATTCACTTAGTAAATATTACATTGTTATTAAAATACACTTATACATTTCATAAATTTTCCGGTAGTTTTGGAAATAATTGTACGTTATTCTTCTATACCGTCTACATATCCGATTATCATCCTTCGAAACAAATGTATTGTGTTATAATAAGTTTAAATAAAATGTATTTGAATGTTCACGATTGATGCAAATGTAAATAATATGACATAACTTACACATTTTTATCTCCAATATGAATATTGTTTTTTAAAAAATAAGGTGTGTATGAATAGTTATCGACATTTCTTGAACATTTTTTGGGTGTTTCATCACGACTTTCAGATTTTCCGCGCTTCGGCATGTTAACAGCGATTATAAAATATAAAATTTTTACATTTATACATTAGTATGGTTTTATATAGTAATATAAGTAATATAATTTTTAAAAAGAAGAAATTAAATGAATAATGATTTTTTTAAATACTTTTAATACCCTCTTATTGATTTTAAAGAGGTGATCATTGGAAAATTTCTTTCCATACTATATTCTCAATTTCATCGGTTTAATTCATATCATTGTCAATAAATAAATTTTCTAAATTTGCACACCTTGATAAAGTAACATATAATTATCCGTGACTGAATGGAGGTCTTTTGAAATAAATTCCAACTTGATTAAAACTTTGACCTTGCGATTTATTAATAGTTATGCTAAATGCCAGTACAATAGGGAATTGTTTTTGATAGAATATAAAGGCAGTGATGAAAATTCACCAGATTCTAGAGCTATTTTAGGTATAAAAGCTATTTTTCCTTTATTGTAACCAGTGATGACCATAGCTTTAATATTATACTTGTATAATTTTAAAATTTTCAATCTTGTACCATTACATAATCCATCATTGATCTCAATTTTAAAAATGTTGTTTTAATATTTGATAAATCTAATAGTAATCTAAAAGTTCTATGACTCGTCATGTCTTCTGGTAGTAGGATAGAAGCAATTTCTGTCCATGCCATAGAAACAACTTTTTTTCCTTCTTCTAATAAATGATGAATTAATGTTTTGTAAAGAAATATTTTTCCAGTACCTCCGGGACCATCAATAAAAATCATACGATCGTTCGTTTGTATTATGAAATAAAAAATATTATTTTATTCATCATTCAATTTATTTTTAAATCCTTGTAATAACTTTTTATGTTTTTCTTGTAATGTTTTAATTTCGTAAATGGATTTTTCATGAGCAATATGATTAAAATTGGGTAATCCAAATTCAGAAATGAGTAATTTTCACCTCTTAAAATTTTCATCAATTTCTTTTAATGCCTTGTAGTCTTGATTATCTTTAAAATCTTCACAAAATTTTGTTTTAAAAGTATCCCAAATTTTATTAGCAGGAGAAATGTTATCACTAATTAAACGAAACCATGCAAAGAATTTTCTCAATTCTTTACGCATCATGATAGAACATGCTTGTTCAAAAATTTTGAATATTTGAACATCATTCTGTACTAATAGCATAACGATTGCTATTTCTTTATATGTATTATATGATACATTTTCACATTTTTTCAAATCATTAAAACATGTAGCTCCTTTTACACGATTCAGTATCAATTTTAAATGGAATCGTTCTACATCTTTTAGGATTATACTATTTATTGTACCGATAGATTTTGAAAAAACTTTTCTTTTTTGCCAATTTTTTTTTTGAGGAATCAAATAAATAATATTTTGGTATGTTACAGTATTTAATTTTTCTTCCTTCAACATCTTGAATATTTAATTTAAACCAAGGAGTCAGCGTAGTATTATTATTTTTCTGTAGAGCACCCATTTCTTTGTTTTCTTCAAAGTATACATACTGCTGGTTTTCGGTATGAACTGCGAGACGAACAACATTGTGTGATCTTCATGATAGTGGCAATTCTTCTATTCTTCGTGCTGCTTCTATAGAACTAACATATCTACCATCAAGATAATCAGTTATTTCATCAAATACCTCATTATCATCAGAATCAAGAATTTTCTTTTTCAAGCCTACATATGCTCTATCGAAACCTTTATGAAGACATTTATAAATATATTTGATGGTCATTACTGAATATGATATTTCACAATTTATATGACATGGGTATTTTTTCAAAAGATTGGAATTATAAGAAACAACCATTGAATTATTTACTTTTACTATTTCGCCATCTACTTTTGTATTATAAATATAATTTTTCTCTGAATTATTTCTTCGGTTGTATTGTGGAAATCCATTTTTATCAAAATATGTGTAGTAATTAAACTCTTTTGGATAATTTTTTGAACAAGAGTTTTTTTGCAAAATTCCTTCTGAAAATTTCCTAGCAGAATTTTCTATGGTTGTTTCCCGTTTTTTATTGTAGAAGAATATGAATATATGAAATAATAAACAAAAAAAAATAAAAATTGAATTTTCAAGTCTCAACTATAATTACTACATGCATTAAACGAAATCCACTTTATATTGATTACATTTTGATTTACCTTTTCAAGATGTAACTCTGCTGATTTTATTTTTTAAATAATTCGTTCATTTCTTTATATGCACTTTTAATTTTTGGTTTGGTTTTTTTACTTTTTTGTAATATTAACAGAACATTCATTCAATTTCTTGAGAATATTACCTAGTTGTTCCACATCACAAGATTCTATCGAACTCATATGTTCCAAAAATTTTCTTTCATATTCCAATCATTACAATTATTATCATTTAACAACTTCTATGAAATATAAAATTTTCAATTACTTTCAATTTCTTCTTTCAGATTATCACATTCCATTTTGATAAATGAAATTCAATTTATCTTATATAAAATAAACTAAAAATCAAACACAATAATAATTAAAAATCAAAAACATAAAGTTTACAGAAAGAAAAAATGAGGCTGTATTTATACACCGGGTATTAATATAGATAGTTAAGTCACCTTAAATTATTTTAAGGGGTAACACCACTCTAGTGGTCCGAAAAAATGCCTAATTTGTACGATTTTTTACAAGAGAAGGATAGAAGGGATCAAATTTCTTTTTCGGGGGTTTACTATACATATATTGAGGTATAAAAATATATTTTTTTTACATTTAAATACAAAATGGCGGCTATACAGCGATCTCGTAAGAAGCCTTTTTCAAACTGGGAGAACAGATTACTCGTAAACTATTGCATGATTTGGATTGAAATTTTTAATGTAGCTTCACAAATAGATTCTCTAAAGAAGTACGTAGCCGTTTTTCGATTAAATGTAATTTTTTTTTTTATAAACAATTTACATCGTTTTTTATTTCGAGAAAAATCGACTTTTTTTCAAAAGTGCGCCATTGCTACAAAAATTGAAATAAAAAAAAACCCTACGTACTTCCAAAGTTAACGGTATATAGATTAAGAATTTCTTTGTTTTTTGGTTCCAGATCTCATACTTTCCGAGAAAAGTGTTCTCCCGTTTGGAGGTTTGAGAAAAAGGCTTCTCACGAGATTTGTTGTATAGCCGCCCTTTTGTATTTAAATGTAAAAAAAAATATATTTTTATACCTCAATATATGTATAGTAAACCCGCAAAAAAAAATTGATCCCTTCTTTGCTACTCTTGTAAAAAATCGTACAAATTAGGCATTTTTTCGGGCCGCCAAAGTGGTGTTACCCCTTAAGATGATGTCGCAGCTAATTCTTTATTTCACAAATTGAGAAAAACAAAAAGTTTAATTGCCATTACTTTCAATAAAATGATTTATCAAACTCAACACTATGTTCATCTGCTCATTATATTGATAAAAATCGAATTTATACGAAGTTATGAAATAAAATTAGGGTATTAGCATTATTTTAAGGTTAACTGTAATCTCATAAACAATCGCTGATATTTTCAAAGTTTCAGACAAACTAAAAGTCTGTTTGACATTTAACGTCGATAGAATGATTCATTGAACTGAATACTATGACGCTGAGCTCTTGATTTTTTATTTCGTCAAAATGTATTTAAAAAATGTAATAGAAAAGCATAATAAAGAATAAATATTTTTAGTTCCGACGTGCCCTTAGAAGGAAAAAACGAACACTTTTAGCGTTATTAAACGCTAAAAACTTACAAAATTTTAGAGTTATATACATTTGAAAATAACACTTCACGTGAAGCTAGTTTGAACACTACATATAATTTATCAAAACATGTAAACAACGGGCTTTTAACATATTTTCATATGAATTTGACATTTTTCAATGCTTTTGATGCAATTTTATCACTATTTAGCGTTATTTTAGGCATTTTTTACAGTAAACAGTGTTATTTTATGTGATTTTCACGTTAAATAACCCGAATTAACCCATAAATAACGTGGAATAACGGACTTTTAGTGTAGAATACACGTTAAATAACACATATTAACCTATAATTAACATAAAATCACGGACTTTTGGTTACAATCCTCGATTATTATACACGGTGGCGGCGGTGAAATCTGTTTATAATATAGGGGATTGCTCGCGCGCTAACCGGCCAAAACACAAGAAGTTAATTTTCGGTTTGAAACCTGCCTAGAATTGATCGCGGTAATAGCGTCGTGCGAAAGTGCAGCTAAGGGCACTTAACGATAGCCCGGAACACGTGTGGTGGGTGAAAGGATGCGGAGTCTGAGGGAAAATAACTTTAGGATTTACACTGATTTTAATATAAATTATGACATAATAAAAGTGAGCATTTATTGCACTTAAAAGTAACTATATACATGTTGTCTTAAAGTGTAAATGCTAGTATATAAGAAACCTTAACACGAGGTCGCGAGAACAGGCGTCGCGAGACGCGCACCGAGCTTGCTATAGCAGCGGTCAAGCCGGAAGAAAGTGAGCTCAGCGAAAACAATTAGTTTTGATCTCAGTGTTTGTTTTCTGCCGCTGAAGTCACGACGCTGTATGACTTCACACGAAGTCGACACGACAAGGTTAGCTGTCCTCCGTGGAACCCTGACTGCTGCTGGCTGGAGCAGCTCAGAGATCAGGGTGGCAGGCAACCAACTAAAGGGCGTCCTTCAATGAAGGGAAAGATTCAGTAGGCGACTTAACCCATTTCTTCTCAAGCGGCCATTTTATAGTCGATTGGTTTTTTGCCTAAAAAATTGTCGAAAAAAATTTCCAATGGAAATTTCAAAATTCTGACTTCACAATCGGAAAGAGCGGACAATTTTACTTCAGGAAAGTGCTATTGGTTATTATTATTATTTTCGACAATTTTTTAGGCAAAAACCAATAGCTAAAATGTGTAGAAGAGAGAAAGTAAAGAAGAACAGTTCAGCTCGAGTCCTACGAAGCACACTCAAGGGCAAAGTTTGCTGAAAGAAGCAAAGCAATTAGCATTGTGTTGCAATGCTATACAAAATTGTAGAACTGCATAGAGATTGCAGCATACAAATTTTAAAAACAAAAAATAAAAATAAAATGTTGGATGAGAAAGTATAGCGAAAGCTGCAGCTACACTCGACATGCTGCTCAAGTATGGGTTGAAGTCTCAAAGATAGATTCAAACTGTCGAAGTTTCCTGTGCAGTTGATCGGTCGAATTGCAGGACTAAGAGCTGCTCGGATAAGCTTCTCCGGAGCTCGACTAGTCAGTCTTGTGCACAACGATGTCCCCGCAAATATGCATATCTGTTGAAGTTAGACTCGAAACTTGAATCACACAGCTTGACAGGTGTTAGAGGAGAGTAGACTCCAATGCTTACTCCACAGCCAGGTGGGGAAGCCCTGCCGCTAGATGTATATAAAGTGCCCCAGAAGTTCTTGGAGGCTTGATGACAGGTGGTGGCTGTAGCGAGGCTGGACTCGAAGAGCCAAAGCCACGCTGCCTCAAAAAACCTGCGATGACAGACTCTTCCATGAAATCTGACTCGCAGGCAGGTAGATAAGTCACTGCTATTGATGTTGGACCATGCTGGGACCAATACACATAACCTTAATTTTCTCAGTTGCAGAAAAAAGGTTATACAAAATAGCACCTTTCATTTTTTACTGACTAAACAAAAAAGATGCCACAAAAGAGTATAATAATAATAATAATATGCAGCACTGAAGACACTAAAACAGTCTTAGTCGAAGTTGCTATGCACTGCTCGACTAATCTGGCTAGCTGTTTTGTGGCTATATTCTTGCAACAGAGAAGTTTATATTAGGTACGAGTATGCTAGAGGTCCTGAAGCGAACAGGGTGTCTTAGTATGACGGGTTAGATGGGCTGCCACATACCCCAGCAATAGTGCGGTGCTGTGTAGTATTCCCGTAGCAGTTAATCCGACTTGCTGGCCAGCAGCTGCCCAGATCAACTGATCTGGGGCTCGACTGGCTATTTCGCTGTCACACAGCACTGACGTACCACTGAAAATAGTCACTGTAGCACAAGCGCATCCAGGTTGTGAACCAGGAGCCGCTTAGATTGGTCAGTCTAGGGCTCGCTTGATTCGAATGGTCGAAGCAAGCTTGAAGAGGGCCCATCGAGTGCAGGACAATGTAGGCTTCACTTGTTGGCAGTGCAGGCTGCAGTACCTCTGCGCAGCAAGCTCTGGACAGCGTTCTTGGAGTATTGAGCTCCAGGATAGCATGAAGAGTCGGAGTGCAGCAGTAGATTCTGCGACCCGAGTAGCTTCTGTGGTCGAAGGTGCACGCAGTCTATAAACCAGGAGCCGCTCAGACTCGCTAGTCTGGGACTCGACTGGTTTAAGTGGTCAAAGCAGGCTATCTTGTATGCCTGTCGATTAGCTGAGCAGTCTAGACAGCTTGTTTGATGCAGTGGCAGTGCCTCTACACAGTAAGCTCTAATCAGTATCATGAGAGTGCATAGCTGCGAGACTCCTGGTTGGCCTCGATGAGTCAGAGTGCAGTAGTGTAAATACTGCCACTAGTGGCTGCTGCTTCGATTACTGCTGGAGCCATAGTGCTTTTTGACTGTAGTCCAAGGAGTGGCTGCTTGTATACAGTCTGACCTTAAAATTAGAGTAAAAACTAATAAATAAAGCTTAAAGTTAAAGTAGATGTAGATAACTAAGTAGATGGCTCTTAGATGAGAGTAGCAAGATATTTGCAGCGATGGCTCTATGTTGCATATGCTACATAATCTTGAAGAGCAGCAACATCACTGACTGTGAGGCATGAAGCAAGTGATGTCTCTGGTAGATGCAGTGATAATTCACTGTGTCTCTTTCATATTTATAGATAAATAAAAAGAGGAGTTGCTACTTAGTCCGTGAGTGCAGTTGCTCGAAGATTGTTCGCTTCGTTGTCCGTCGAGGTCGATAGCACTGGGAGGCAGCAGCTTCAGAAGCACCTCTCTGTGTTTTGACAGCGAGGTTATGTGGTCCCACCGGCCGTGCGGCAAACAGCGTGATTACAGCTGAGGGCAGCACGCTACGCGCCGCAGTTAACCTACAAGCAAAATTCAAAGAGTTTTATATTAAGTGTAATAGTGGTTATCCAGCATACTAGAATTATAAATATTTATTGAAAAAAAACAAGATAGCGTCGAAAATAATAATAATAAAAAAAAACGTTTTTTTTTCACTGTTTTCTTGCAAGAAAAGTATAGTAAAAATCAATATTTCAAGGAGATCCTAGTACATTGGAGAACTATATGTATGTAGAATATGTGGTTAAAATTTCATAAGGATCGGTTCAGTGGTTTCTGAGAAATTACACCCGCCAACCGAAACAACATTGTTTCGAGAAAATCGCGTTTAAAGTTTTTTTTAATTAAAAATCGTGAAAAAATCTTGCTTACATTTAATCAGCGATGCCTGCACAATACAAAATGCCTTCTTCTTATTCAAAGTTCTCATTTTCTTATAATCTGGCCTGTCTGTGCTTGGTCCTTGTCTCTTTAGACGATTCAGAGCTACGACGCTTCTCTAAACATTTACTTCCATCTTCGCGGTTTCTGGCGAAGTCGACGGCTGTATGTCCGAGTTTGATACCCATAACGCCCATTATTTTTAATACTGGCTCGAATCCCTCGTTAAAAATGCAGACGGCTGTTTTGCTTGCAATCTCAACGATTTTTTTACCATTGAAAATATGCTTGAGGGCCGTACTTCAAACGCATTTGTTCAAACTTTCGTTATTATTCTGGGTATGGCCACCCAAACATCTTTCGAGCAACTCGGTCCTGGTTAAATCGTCATATATTGGCTTTAAAACTTCTTGTACATCGGCAAAAAGAGCAGGTTTATGTTTGTAAATAGTTTTATTCTCCTTGGCTTTTAGGTATTTACACCATTTAACAGAACAGTACGAGTACTGTGCATTTTCGTCAGTCGAAATTTTGTGATAGAAACCAGCCCAAATTTCAGTCTTCATATTCTCGATTGAATCTTTGATTCTTTGAACAGCAAAACTATAGTTAGTTGATAGTTCTTTCATTACCTTTATAGTTAGCCCTTGAGTTTTCTCAATGGGGACTTTTTTTGCAGGAGTGTTCTTAGCAGACTTTTTCGCTGCAGTGTTTTTTGTAGGTGTTTTCACTGGAGTTTTTTTGTTTTCAGCTTGTTTTAGAGCCTTCTTCTTTTGAATAGGGCCTAGTGCCGAGCATCTCCCTTTCATTCTCTCTCTGTGCCCGAATCATTCTTGGGCATTCTTGGATTTTATATTTGTCTCTGCAAGTAATCTGCGGTGCCATACAAGTCATCTGTGTGGACTAGTGATCATTAGGGTGCATAATCTCGCATCTCTGGCATCTGCGCTCGAGCTCATCTGGACACGTCCAGGAATCTCAGTTGTGGCTTTCATATAAGCAGCGTCATCAAGGGCCTACAACATCTCAGCTTTTCGTCGCTCCAACGCAACGCTGAGGGCCAGCTACGGCATAGACAGCAACCTGCACCGCATCCAAGTTGAAGAGGAAAGCTCCGGTATGTGTGTGTGTGTGAATGTGTGTGCATTGCGGCGATATATTTTGTTACATTTTAGGATAGATAAGTTGCGATTTTCAAGGGATTGTGGATCTGCGCCGCGAGACGTATATAGCGTTTTTATTTATATTTTATTTGATTTATAGGGTAATAAATAAAAATATAAATAGGGAATTTATATTTGCTCTATTTTAATTGTGTGTATAATTATTTATTATAGCGATTATTATTCACCATAATCCACACCTTTACAATGTGGAAAACAATCCTTTCAACACTTATATATAATAACTTCTAGTGACACGAGACATCTTCCCGGCCAGAATTATCTTAAGCTCACAATAATAGACACTCCAAAATCAACGAAACATTCTATATATAAAAATGCCCGGACAATAATCAAACTAGATTTAAAGAATTTAAAAAATATGAAACTTACGTATGAGTCAAGCCAGCCAAAATTAACAAATCAGTGCGCACCTAGTTATCAATTATCTTTGCCGATTTCTTGTATGAAAATACCTATCAAAAGAAGCTATCAAAACAAGTTTCAGCACCTAAGGTCCCATGTGTAACCTTGTAGAACAATTTGAATTTAAAAAAAAAATCTAGGGAACGCCCAATACCACCATTTTGAACGTACCAAAAAAAGGACTTCTTCGCCTTTTTATAATCTTAAGAGGATATCCCTATATATATATATGAGCAAAACTAAACTGAAACTTTGCGAATTTTTTTTGAAAAAACTATACAAGATTTTTAATTGAAAATTTTTTGGTTTATTATTCAAACATTAAATATGCATTTCTTATTTTTTTTATTACATTATTTTGTTTATGCTAGTGATAAAAAAATGATGAACCATGAACTTTTTTTTTCTTCCTACAATTTTGTGTGCAGACTTGTCGTCGTCGTATCTCTCTGAAACATAAAAAAAAAAGTTTTTTGTTATTATTAGGTCTAAATCTCGTCGACTAACCTAAATTAAAAGTATAAAAAAATTCCATAGCAAAATGGTGGACTTTTGAAAAAAAAATGTAATTTTTTTTTATTATTATTGCAAAATTGTGGTTAAATAAATTTTTATTTAAAAAACAAGTAGGTTCATCGACTAGATTATGAAATTACCTTCAAAATGGCGTTTTTTTTTGTGATAAGTTGAAAACTCGCCGAGAAACTGTGCACACAATAAAGAAATTTTCTTTTCGAGAAAAACGCGTTTTAAAGTTCGCAGTAGCTGAAATCGCATTTTTGATAGACTCACCATTATTTTTTCACTTTTTCCTTAATCGGATATGCCAGGGCCATAGACGAGGTCATCTTCTTCCTCTTTATAAGCAGCAGTTCTTGATTTTTTAGCCAATCTACCTTCTTTAGTGGCACTCGCACTCTTCAGCTCCTGACGCTTGAGTCGCTTTTCATCCATTTTCTTCGCGTGGTTGTAAGTTGGCATTCCAATGGTGAACTCAAGGATCTTCATTGTTTGCAGGATAGATTTATAGCCGTCATTGAATAATCCAGCAGCAATCCAAGCTGCAATTTCAACAGTTTTTGAACCACAGTGCAGATGCTTAGGAGCCAAGCGCCATACAAGAGCATTAAAACTTTCATTTGCATTTTGGGTATGTCCCCCCAAGCACCTTTGCAACAGATCTTCTCTTGACAAATCTTCATAAATAGGCAATAAATGCTTTTGTAAATCTTGATGAAGAGCTGAGGGATGGTCAAACACGTTGGCTCCGACTACCTGCGATTGTTGCCACTCACACCAGCTGTCGATTCCCGGAGGGCAGTACTGATGCTGTGCTGTTTCGTTAGTCGAGCACATATGATAGTATGTAGCCAAAATAGCGTCTCTCATATCTTGCTTTAAGTTCACGTTCCTTCTTATGACAAGTCCGTAATAAGTACTTAACTTTTTAATAAGGGCATCGGTAAGTTTGCCTTTACCTCCCAATTTTTCATTTTTTTTTAAATTACGAAGACGCGTTCCCATTATCTTTTGTACGTGGCCAATGCACTCACATTTTACCACCGGGAATTCATCTCCGTAAGGATTCCTTTTCAAAACGGCAGAAAAAGTCTTCGAGTCGCCGTCGCCGATATAAACGCTGTATCGTATGCCGTAGTCATCAAACGAATGCTCAAACATTTCTATAACGGCGTCGACCTCCATATTTCCTGCAGAGCCTTCGTGATTTGCAGCACATTCGTCAGCATGATTTTCGTGCCAATCGACATATTCTTGAGTGTTTTTCTTATGAGGGCATGATAGACACATTTTGCATAACGTACTTTTGACAATCAAATCGACAATTTTCGAAGAGATTTTCGAAGAGAAGCCTCGTTTTTTCCACGATCCATCGCCGGATACTTTCATTTCAAGTAATGGCTTTTCTGCTTGCTCGTTCAATTTTTTCTCTTCTTCGACAGCCTTTTGACTTGTTATTATGAAATAAATTTTTGTCGCTTGATGAATGTGCTCCAATATACTGTCGTATGCTGTATTACTAAGTCCTTCACCAAAATCCATCAACTTCGAAAATAAATTTATTCCTTGCAAACCAATGCCTAAAAGTCTCATCACAAACACTATACGACGATTTACTTCAAACCCATTGTTTATGTGAGGGCCAGAAGGTATAGTAATCGTGCCACATTTACACGAAACAGTAAGTTTCCAGCCGAAACCACGGAAGCCAGCCTCTTCAAAATTCACAGCTCCTTTGCAAGTTTTACAGCACATATCGGTGAGATTGATTGACTGGAATGTCATCCGCAGTTGCTGCTGCTAATTTTCGTGCACTGGCACTGACACCTTTCACTTCGCCTTCTTCAGTCGTATGCTGATTACCGTGAAAAGATCTCTTCCTACGACTTGCACGATAGTTTTCGCTATGTTGACCTTTCGGGTAAGACGTCACGATGTATTTTGTGAGAGCGTTGTAAACTACACAACAGTTACAGTACAACTGAGCCGACTGTAGCGAACCAATGCTCCAAAACAAGTTTATACCTATACTCTACACTGCCTGTCCTATTATCGTATTAACTCGAAAATTCTTGCTAGGGTACACACAAACACACTCATAAATCGGAGAACATCTGCTCTTTTCATACGTATAGCGGCTGAACGGATTCGAATTTTGCTCTGAAATTTTAAGAGCATACTTTTGAAATGTTGTACTTTCGATTTATGCAATAAAAAATAAAATCGATTTTTTGATCGATCTATATAGGGATACCCCCTTAAAGAAAATAGTATATTCTATACCTAGGGCGCAAATTGGGCTTTTTTAGACCGAGTGTGGAGATTGCAGTACGAGTCGAAGGTGAGCTAGCACAAGCCGAAGGCGAGTGCGTTTGCGAACCGAATACGAATACTGTAACCACACGAGGTCAAAAAGCCTACTTTGCCCTTGGTGCACACGATATTTTTTATAACGCATGTATTGATTTTTGCGTTTTTCTTTTATTTACTTTTGCGCCCGCTTATGCGTATTAGCGCTCACCGGACTGAAAAATGGTCCTTTAGGCTCGCTTAATAGGTACGGAAAATGGCGAAAATCATGCAAAAAAAGACAGACAGACAGACAGACAGACAGACAGACAGACAGACAGACAGACAGACAGACAGACAGACAGACAGACAGACAGACAGACAGACAGACAGACAGACAGACAGACAGACAGACAGACAGACAGACAGACAGACAGACAGACAGACAGACAGACAGACAGACAGACAGACAGACAGACAGACAGACAGACAGACAGACAGACAGACAGACAGACAGACAGACAGACAGACAGACAGACAGACAGACAGACAGACAGACAGACAGACAGACAGACAGACAGACAGACAGACAGACAGACAGACAGACAGACAGACAGACAGACAGACAGACAGACAGACAGACAGACAGACAGACAGACAGACAGACAGACAGACAGACAGACAAACAAACAAACAAACAAATAAATAAATAAATAAATTTATAAATAAATTAA
Organism: Gastracanthus pulcherrimus; assembly: GCA_949152435.1. Lineage (NCBI taxonomy): Eukaryota > Metazoa > Arthropoda > Insecta > Hymenoptera > Pteromalidae > Gastracanthus > Gastracanthus pulcherrimus. The sequence continues at coordinate 81,370,252 of OX424576.1, forward strand.
ATAAATAAATAAATTAAATAAATAAATAATTTAAATAAATACATAAAATAGATTAGGACTACACAGAAGTGAACGAAAACAATTTATTTATCAGTATCCGAAAGGTTCACTTCTGTGTATTCCCGTCACCGTGTAATTGTTTAAGGTGCCTAGCTAACGCCATTTTAAATTTCCAAAATGATGGCAGGCACCTCATACTGCTTGACAGTGAGTTCCAGAGGTGGGCACCTTGAACTCTAAACGAGAAAAGGCCCTTATCGGTGCGCGACTCCGGTACCGAGAGCTCCTTCATACCACCCCTATCTGAAGTCCTGGCCTGGTTATTTTCAACAAGGGCAGTAAGATATGGTGGCTGCCGCATGACAATCGCTTTGTAAAGCAACAACCCCATCAAATATTTCTTTCTCGACTTTACATTCAGCCAGTCCAGTCCTTCTCTGTAGGAGGCGATATGCTCATCACGCCTAACACCACATATGTATCTCACACATTAATTCTGTAAACGTTCTAGTCGTGTCTGAAGCTCCCCTGACACGTCAAGAAGAACCACTGAGTAGTAGTCTAAGTGAGGCAGTATCAGTGCACTTGCCAGCTCCTTCCGTAGTACCTCCGTGGTGTAAGAACGGAATAATTTGAGACTATACAGAGATCTATTTACTTTCTTACTGACCGCATTTAATTGCGGCTTCCATGTTAACCTTGCGTCCATCACCACGCCGAAGTTAGTAACTGTATCGATAAAGGGCACATGTACGCCAGTCTGTATCTCAATGCCTTGCAAGTAAAAGCTCTGAACCTGTTTGATGTTATGATCAGATCCAAAGATAATCGCCTTTGTCTTACCGACATTGAGGCGCAGGCCAGCTGTCGATGCCCAATTCGACACTACTCGTGCTACAGCCGACATGCGACCGATACCATCACGAAGACCTTCAGGGTCACCTGAGTGTAGGTTTGCAGGTCGTCAGCGTATAGTATGTGTTCTACACCATCTAAGTCGAGTGCGTCTTGTAAGTCATTTATGTAAAGGCTGAAAAGCAAGGGTCCCAGGACTGAGCCCTGTGGCACACCAAGATTGGTGGTTAGCCAACCAGACTCCCCTTTTCTATTAGTGATGACTTTCTTTCATCTCCCCATTATATATGACTTAAGCCACGGGAGAACTCTCCTGAAGAAACCCATGCGCTGATCAGCTTACGCAGCAGTTTTGTGTATGAGAGGGTGTCGAATGCTTTACTAAAATCGAACATTAACAAAATGGTAAAAAATTTGTTGTTGTTGTTAATGCCCGTTCTCATGTCTTCCGTGAGTTTTAGTAGTGCTGTCTGTGTACTGTGATGCTGTCGAAAGCCAGTCTGCATCGGGTCCTAAGTGTTGTTTTCCCGTAAAAAGTCAGTTATTTGGTCGTGTACTATTTTTTCCAGGACTTTGCAAAGGAAACTCAGCAGAGCAATTGATCGAAAGTCTGACACCGTGGATGGGGCAGGCTTCTTCTTCAAAGGCACCGATTGAGCTCCCTTCCAAATTCCCGGAAAAATGCCACTCGACAAGGAGGAGTTAAAGATTTTAACAATGTGATCTTCCACAAACGGAAGAGTCTTAGCCACTATACTTTGGGGGATGCCGTCCTCTCCTCTAGCCTGTGACGAGAAATGAGCAACAGCCAGGACCATGTCTGAGAAGCTAACTTCTCGAAAAACAAAGCCATCATCACTGGCAGTGGTCAAGACGTTGTCAAGTTCTTCATCACTTTCACTTTGTGAGATCGACACCCCTGCAAAGTGGGCATTGAGCTCTTCCGGCGAGAAACCATGAAGCTCCTCTCTTGTTTTTGGTAGAAGGCCCAGAGCCTTGAGATCTTTCCAGATGTCTTTGTTGTTATCAACAGCTTCAAATATTCTATTTCGCAGAAAAATTTCTCGTGTATTCTTAGTTCGTAATTCAGCTTCTGCTGCAAGGCTCTGATACTTCGGCCACAGTCTGTCGTCTTTGATCCGAGCGTAACGTCTTCGTACAGAGTCACGTTTTTTGTATAAATGTGTCAGTTCAGTATCAACCCATAGGGGATTCATTTTCTTTTGTGGTGTAAATTCTTTTAAAGGCGCAATTTTATCTATCACAGCCATAAGGTTGATGCTGAGGCACTCTAAGTTACTGTCAATACCCACCGCAGGACCATTAAGCGGCGACCAATCACAGTCAGCTAGGTGAGACAGGAGGTCGTCTTGCTGGATCGATTTAAGATAAAAGATTCAGCCACAGGGGATGCAGCAGTTTCGACCCCAATCTCGACCTCTATGATGTTATGATGACTGGGAAAGGGCGACGGCTGATTGCCGCTGCTCAGTACAACGTCATTGTAAGCTGTCAGGATCACATCAATCCATGTGTGAGAATCTGTGAGATGATGAGTCGCACCATGATCAACTATTTGAAGGTGGAGATCATCAGCCAACCGCCAACAAATCTTGCATCGGCTGATGTTCTTAGTAGGTTCGCATTCAGATCTCCCATTATAATTTTATAACTAAAATATTGCGTATGAGTAGTAAGTTTGTATGTTAAGTCAGAGCTCAGTAGAAACGGTACTTGTGGTGGTCTATATATCAAATCAACAAAGACGGGGGAAAGGCTGCCCTGCTGAACACTGCACATTATGTATTCAGGTATAAATGGCCTGCCTGCCTGTGTAGTCGGAGAACTGCATATTAAATTGGCCTTAAATGAGTTATGAATGTACAGGATCAGCCCGCCCCCGAGTTTGTTGCGATCTAGTCTAATGAGTGAGTAGTCATCGATCTGAATGCGATCACTCCCAACAGCAGGGTCAAGGTCCGACTCGGCAACTCCAGCGAGATGGTAGGTAGGACCAGCTGAAAGATGTTGTTTAATCATGCCTAGGTGCCCCGTAGGAGATGTAACATTGACAAAACCTGCTCTCAGTCCCTTACAGCGAACCCTCCAGCAGTGTCTGTGAATAGTCAATTTTTTGCGACAGACTTCTTTTGTCTTGAACTGTTGTCGGAATAACAGTCTTGTCTGACGAAAATTCATGGGAGACGTCTCCATCACGCCTCTTCACCAGGAAACGGCCGCCTCTATGCCAAATGTATTTAAAATTAAGTATCATCGCAGGGGCCTTGAGACTTCTATATTTAATGAATGAGTCCTTTGTTAAAAGTTCATTAATACAAATGTTCCCATTAATAATCCCATCCCTTGTATCCTGGTCAAGAGACGCAGTGTCGACATCTCTAGCATGAAAGGCGATAATAAGTTTTTTTGCTCGCATAATTTTGTCACCCAATACAGTGCTAGACAGGGCCCACGCTGACCAAATCGGCTCCTCTGACCAAAGCAGGCGTGCGCTTATTATTTCAGATTTCTGTGTTGATGGGAGGACACAGCATCGTATTGCGTGTGCCACGTCTACACGCTTGGAGACATTACTGTCAAATATATTAGAAATTATTAACTCCGTGTTAGTACTTTAATGTTGTTACTGTGCATTGCCCTTCCACCAACCGTTTTCACCCATGTGCTTCGTGCAGGTGATGCTGAGAGCACCATCATTGTCAATATTATTATTAATGTGACTAAAAAATTTTTTATTCTGTACAACTAAGTTGTAGTCGTCATTATTGTTGTTACTGTCGCCATTGTTACCGCCTATATTGCTACTATTGTTACTTAATTTTCTATTGTTTATACGATTGTTACCATCTTTACATTTGTTAATACTAATTGGTAAAAGGGAATTGTTTTCTATACTGTGAAGCACGGCAATTCGATGGTTTTCAAATTTATTTAATATCAGTTGATTATTTTGTTGAATATTCTTTACGTTATTCTCAATTCTATTAATAGCAGTTTCATATTTAGTGTTAATGGTTTCTTTTGTTATTATGTTTACGATATTCTTTATTATTACTATATTATCGCTTTCAATGCTATTAAAGTTTCCTGTTATAGTTTTAAGTTCATTTTAAAATGTATTTGTTGTTAAATTTTCAATTATGGTTTGCGTCTCTAGGTTATTCTACTCTAAGTTTTCTAATTTGTCTAATAGTATATTGTAATCTACCTCTACCTTATTCAATAATTCATGTAATAATTTATTTTTAATTTTTAAATTATCAATTTCTTGACAAATCACTTGCTTTTTTTTCATCCTCTCCAGCTGGGCGTGTTGTTTTGACATCTTTTTCTCAACTTTCTGCAGTTTGGATTCAATTGAGAGTGCCAAAGTGTGTATTGCTGGTAACGAATTTAGCCTATTAACAATTGCTTCCAATCTGCCTTCAAGAGAGTTGCAATGTCTAGCAAGAGCATTGTCAATATTTTTGTAATTGTATGGAGAATTGGCGTATTCCACCAGGCAGGAAACCGTTGTCCCATTTTTAAAGGTAGTACCGTCTAACATTCGTATAACCGACGCATTCATATCATTAACGCTGCTGTTGTTCCTCGAAAGCAATTACTGCGATGTGTCGTTTGCATGGATGGTTTCCACGCTCTTGGCCATGACGTCGCTCGGGGATTCCCTGCTGTGCTCAGCTCCCATGCTAGAAGTAGGCGGGCTCAGTCACGTGACGGGAGACTGTGCGGCCACTCGAAGCTGGCTGCTGGTGGGGTCGGGGCGTAGCCCTGGTAACGGTGAGAGTGAGGAGTTGGTGGGCGCGGGCTTGCTCGCCTGATTGGCTCGCGCAGCTGTTGCTGACTTTTTATTGCCCGGAGTGAACGCGGCTATCTCTTTCTCTTTCCCACTCATGTTAATAGTATTCGTCGCGCGCGTGGCTGCCGACTCGAACAACGACCTCTTTGATTCTATGCATATCTGGCACGCTACAGCTTTAGTTTGAAGCTGTAGCGCTCCTTGTTGCACGCGGGATAGTACTGCAAGAGTCTTGCACGTCGGATGACAGGTGATATTACATATGCAGCACTTATGTAGGGAATTGCTGCTCCTAGGGACCGTCCCGCAGATGGCGCAGCTATCATCATGATGATGGTGGCAACGCAGATGAGTGTCCTGATAGAGGTGGAACCTCTAAGTGGAACCCCCGCCGCTTAGCATCACACAACACTGCGGGTGTTGTGTTAACTGTATTGATGCTGACCGTGAATAAATACTCGTTCTAGTTCGATTGTAACTAAGGTGTGCTCTTTGAAATTGTCCTTCCCCTGGATTGCCGCCCGTTGCCTTCGCGGACGTGCGTATTTCGCGCATTATCAGTAGCTAGCCGGGCCTAAACATAAAAGAAAGCACGATCTTCAGTCGTTCATGCTGATCGGATACGCGAACGGGACGGCGGGCATAGTACCTGCAGCTTTTCTTAGATATTCAGCGTGGGGCTACATACAACTTATATAGCCGCCGACCCACCTAGCTATAAAATCATCACATGGTGCCTTCACGATTTAGGGACAATTGTTACTAACCGCTCTCGCATTCTAGTCTGCAGAATTTTCTTTTATATATTTAGATATCTTCTTTTTCCGTTAACGTCAGAATTCGAGGAAAATATTTTTTCTACCATTCTGATCAGAACTAAATTCGAGCGCGTCTGACATTGGGGAGAGAGTTTCATTTATAATATTTGTGCGTCCGGTGCGCAACAAGCGAAGCAAACTTAACAACGTTTTATCGCCGGCCGAGAAAACGGATCGACATGCAAACAGAGCTAATACACCACAACTCGAGTATGAATTATACGCCCGATTCCGCGGACCATACGTGGGAAAGCTATAGTCTAGAATATTATTTTCGACGGACCCGGGGATTATATAAAATCTTCCGACGAAGCTATCGCACACACCGTAATTCGTTATAGCCTACGCTCGAAATATCGGCTCCTTACGTGCGCGGCGAGCAGGCAAAGTGGCCGATTGCAGAGCAGTCAGCTACGACTCGCGCGAGACAGGCGAATATAACAAAATCACCCAGCTGCGAGTAGCGTTTTAAGACGAAATAAAACAGCAATAAAATTTTGAAAGATAATTAATTTATTGTGGATGGATAAGCCTAAATTGGTTATTATTTTTTTGCTAATTTGTTTGTTTTCTCTTCGAGTGTATATTTGACCAAACATTAAAATTATGAAAATAATCAATCCATTTGGGTAATATTGATTATTTCCCTTGTCTGAATTCTAGCCAAGGAGAACTAATTGTTTCCAATCTTTAGAAGTTGTAACGTAGTATTTCGTTAGGACGGCTTATTTATTAGACTTTTCTCGACACTTTACCGAATTTCTCTATATTAATGGGCGCCAGGTAAAGGCTAACTCTGCACGAGCCCTTTCCCAGAGGAAGTTCCGTGAAGTGGAAAATCAGGAATTACTAATTATATAATAAATACACAAAATTTTCTCTTTAAGTACCTAAGCTTTATTGCAGTTATAATACGCACGGTCGCCACACTTACAATTTTCGCGCAATGAATCAATCGGTCGCTATACAATATGGCTACGCTAGCCCTCGCACGAGTCTCTCGCAACGACCAAATCACCACGTTTTCCCGAGTTTTCCGAATCGCGTGATTTTCTCCCCACTAATTTTCGTAATTTTAATGCTGGCCCGACGCGCACTGATCCTATATAACGGTGTCACACCACCACGAATTTACTCTACTAACCGCGAGCACATGGCGGCAATGTGCGATAATTGTTCCGAAAAATATTACCTATAAGTGCCGAGAAAAGCTCGACAATTACAGTCCACTCACCGTCGCAAATCCTGGACGGCTAACGATGCTCCTCACAATCTGGTCGCTATTTTTCCGTCGGATAATAATCCCGCTAGCAATGTCTGAGTTCAATATTAAGGTTTCTAGACGCGTCTGTACTCGGTCACGGACGGGCAGGCAATTCTAACGTACGTCTATATTCGCTGACGGGCGGGCAGGCAATGCCCAAAATCGGAGAGGGCTGAAATCTCTTCCAAAATTTTCGCTCTTCTTCTCGAACAACTTTAGCTCACACACTTGTTGCTTCCGTCCCTTTCTTCACGGTGATTGGCCTTGATTTTCCCTAAATGCGAAAATCAAGGCCAAGTCTGCGGCGATTTGAGTCGCTAATGACCATTGGTCCGCTCCGCGATTGCCGCCCTGCCCCCGAAACGCGGGCAATATGAATTGCTAAATATACACGCACGAGCAACCCAGCGTGTATATCTATATCGGGCGCTTTCGGTTTTGTCGCTTCCGGACCATCACAGTTGGCAGCGGCGACGTGCGCGCGTCGACCTACGCTATGATAGGCCGGCAGCTTCATGCGGCTGGCGGCGCGGCGGCTACTAGCTCTCCCCTCTGTCGACAGCGGTATCGGTATCTCTCTCTCTCTCTCTCTCTTTCTCTCTCTCCCTCTCTCTGCCTTTTGAGTTGAGAAGTCGCTTCTAATAGTGCTCCGTCTTTAAACTGTATTAAGTTTTATTTCAAACACGGCATAAACACATAAATCGGTCACGTGAATGCTCACTTTGCTGGCTTCCATTTCGTGTGTTCGAAGGCATCAATATCTTTGTCATACTCAAAGATTATCCATTCTTTAACACAAGAAATTTGAGGTTTGTCTATTTACCAGGCTGTTTGTCGTCTTGCCTCTGTACTTTTCTGCGCACGCGCAAGGACTGGTCTTCACATACATTTGACAGCTGCGCCTTACGTCTCGTTTTGTTTTCAACCGGTCTCTAACATGTCTGCTCGGCTTCAAAAATGTGGTTTCTGCTCTTCCTACGTAACTCGTGGCGATCTGGAAGCATCCCAGTGCAACAAATGTGCAGTTCTTTATCACAGAAACTGTGTACGCGAAGTGTGGTTTAACGGAGATGGCTCTCTGACGTGTTGTGCTGATAGCCGAAAGCGTATAGCAGACACTTCTCTTTCGCCAAGCAAACTATCTGCTACTAATTCTGACGGTACGGACGACCTCAGAAATCTCCGCCTAAACAAGTGCACAAACGCCCCGGCACTTTTGGATTCGCTCTTGGCTAATAATAATGCGAATCCGCATCGCTCTATGCAGCATCATTTGTCGCTATCAGCTGGTAATATAGCAGCCGGTGTCTCCTCAGTAGAGCATACAGACACAACAATAACAACACACAGCTACGCGGCCGGCGGCTCTCATGCCTATCCTACCTACACACTAGCAGACGCACTCACCAACGCCTCTCCCCTCTCCACCGCAGCTGGACTCGACAACACTACGGCTGCCGCAGGCACGTCTTCATATCTATCTCCGTCTCTATCTCCATCTCGCTCTCGCTCCACGCCGTTCGCAATACCAAATGGAGAACAGTATGTTCCCCCACTGTTACTACAGCAACAGTCGACTGCCGCTAGCTCTTCCACGAATTTGCCTGCGCTTGGATTACCGGCTTACTCTACAGCGACTGCATCGAGTGACAAACAAATCGAAAAATCCGAGAAAGCTGATGATATGCTAAAGATGATGAAGCAACTTATGCTGCAGCAGACGCAACTGATTTCTGCAGAATTTAATGCATTAAAAGAAATGCAACAAAAACAGTTCGAACAATTTTGCACGAGACAAGAAAACCTAATTGAAGAAAGACTACATGACTTGACTGCTATTAACACGAGACTCAAAGACCATCAATCACAGATACAAAAATGTGTCCAAACAGCTGAGTCGCAAAATGCACAACTCCAAAAGTTGAACCAGAAAGTTGAAGCACTTGCCAACAGATCTTCACTGGGTAATACCACTGCAACCCCAGCGGCTGCAGCTATTTTTGATTCTGCGGAACTTATCATCTCCGGTATCCCACTTGACATTTTGCTGATCCCGCACCAGATTGCCATAAAGGTTCTGGAAGCCTTGAATTTGCCCAATCTTGTTGGGGATATTTTGTCAGCGAAGGATTTTCCGCGGACTTCGGCCACATCATCGGACACCCGACAACAACCAGTTCCTGTTTTTCGGTCTCAAGAGTCCAATACGCACCCGCATAATGGTAATTCATTATCATCAAGTTCCAGAAATTTTCGTAGCGTAGTAGTGAAATTTAAATCTGCTCATATTCGTGACCACGCAGTTTTCACGCGGCTTAATTTAAAATCATTCACAGCAGCAATGGTGTTCGGTCACGATTCCACCTCGTTGATATTTCTGCGAACTTTGTACCCTAGGCATGTATATAATCTTTTATTAAAAGCCAGATCGCAATCTAGTAAACTAGGGTACAAACGACCCAGAGTTATCAACTTGGTGGTACACATGTGCAAAGATAATGCATCTTCTCTTATTCCGATCAATAGTGATTATGACTTACTAGCTTGCCAGCCGATAATAGAAGCTAGCAAACGGACCCCTCAGGTCTCAAATAATTTGTCCGGCGATCTTATTGAGATGTCTGATCTGCCAGGTGCTAATGTCTCACCGCATTTTCCGACAGATGCCAACGCGAACGACAATTCTTAGAACTAAGATCGGTTAATACGAATACGGTACAATCTCCACCCCCTGTCCTCCTCGGTTGTGTCGAAATCATGCATGCTAACGTCAATGGTCTTACAACCCATTTCGAGGAAGTAGAAGCATATCTTGACCTTCACCCCAAACATATAGTAGGCACCACAGAATCAAAACTGTCTAGTGAGGACAAAGACTTATCTGTGGCCATTGACGGGTATGCCCTGATTCGGCACAACCGCGTAAGACGTGCAGGTGGAGGAATCGCTATATACATTAACAATAACTTTAAGTTTAAGACTCTTGCGACGTCCGATGTCCGTGATGACAGCGTCCCTGAGTATATTATAATGGAAATCACCCATGATTGCAAATCAATCTTATTTTCAGTAGTTTATAAGCCACCAAAAACAGCAATGCCGCACGAATTTTTTCACAAACTCTCAGCTTTTTTCACACGTTACGACAGTATAGTTATCACGGGTGATTTCAATGTGAACATGTTATCTACTGCGTCATACGAAGCCAAATACATGTATGACATCATTCGATCGAATGCTCTGTACCTTGTTCCTTCTGGGCCAACTCACCATACGATCAACGCACTACGTCTTCAATCTCACACATGGCTCGACCTATTTATTGTACATTCGCCTTCAGCGGTTATAAGATATAGCAAATCAGATGCTCCATTTACCTATGGGCACGACAGTATAGAATTGACTATACCTTTTAGTATTATGCGCAATATTTCTCGTCAAATTAAAACTCGTGATCTCCGTGGTCTCAACAGAGCTCAGTATCTCGCTGATTTATCCAATAATTTGAATGATGGTAAACAACACAATAATATTAATCAATTAATCACTCGATTTAACAATGCTATCACTTGCTCCCTTAATAAATTTGCACCTTTTCGTTCCGTTAATATATGTAATCGCCGAAAACCATGGGTCTCATCTGACATCCGCGCCGCCATGAAAGAACGCGATAGAGCTTATAAGAGAGCACGTGACAGGGGACAGCAACTTACTGAATATCGAGCTCTGCGTGCAAGGGTCCTACAAATGCTTCGAAATTCAAAAAACACTTATTATGCTAATGAAATAGCCAGAGCACAACGCTCAAATCGTCTATGGAGTTCTCTCAACAGGCTAGGCATAACATCCTCTCGATCAACCTCGCCTTTTTCGCTCTTTTCACACAATGATATCAATAATCATTTTGCATCCGTCGCCAACGCATCTAGATCATCTCCTGCACTTCCACTACCACCCCTCCCCTCAGCTCCGTCTCATATACATTTACTAACTTTCTCTAACATCACCCCAGTGATATCTCTGAAGCACTTGCCTCAGCCAAGTCCAAGACTTACGGGCTTGATGCAATCACTATTAAACATCTTTCACTATCATATCCCACCATTCTCGAAACACTCACCACAATTTTCAATTTATCAGTCACCAATGCATCTTATCCAGCGATTTGGAAACAGACTCTTATTACTCCTATTCCCAAAGTACCAGCTCCATCCGACATATCTGAGCTACGACCCATTGCTAGGTTGTCTGAGTGTTCTAAGTTGTTAGAGAAGATTCTATCAAAGCAACTTCTGTGTCACATTGAGAAACACAACCTTTTCATCCCACGGCAAGCTGGCTTTAGAGCAGGTCACAGTACTCAGACGGCTCTGCTCGGCGTTCTTGATGACATAAGATTCGAAATGGATAGCTCTGGTTTCACAATCTTAGTCTTATTTGATTTTTCCAAGGCGTTTGATACGATTCCCCATCACATATTAATTCATAACCTTCGATCATTTAGAATCAGTGATCACTCCATACAGTGGTTCATTTCTTACCTTGCTGATAGATGCCAGGCTGTTATTGATGAAGGTGGCCGCATATCGGACTGGATTGATACTTTGGCTGGCGTTCCCCAGGGCTCCGTCCTAGGCCCACTATTGTTCGCCATCTTCATCAATGATCTCCCCATGGTACTGAAATTCACCAGACATATGATCTACGCTGATGACACTCAAATTTACAGAAGCTGCAAACGCCATGATCTCATTGACACCATTAACAAGGTATCTGAGGATTGTGCTGCGATTGCCAAATGGGCCTCTTGCAATGGACTCACTCTAAATCTGTCCAAAACCAAAGCAATGCTCTTTGGTAGCACATTAAACATCTCATTGATCGATTTAGAACTCTTACCTAAGGTTACAGTCAATGGCACTCCCATCTCTTTTGTCAATGAAGTCAAAAATTTGGTGTCTGGTTGACTCCTGATCTTAATTGGGGAAGGCAAGTGTCACACATCTGTCAGCAAGTGTTTCGCACCCTCAGACAGCTACGCCCTCATCAACGTGCTCTTTCATTTGGTGTCCGTAAATCACTTGTGCACTCACTTATCCTCCCTCACTTTGATTATGCCTGCCTTGTCTACCATGACCTAACTGGTGAACAGAACCTGAAGCTTCAGCGGGCGCAGAATGCATGCACCCGCTTTGTTTTTGGTACCATTCCCTGGATGGCTCATGTTACCCCTTATCGCAAACGGTTAGGGTGGCTCACGGTGAAGGCCCGAAGAGAGTACTTCATGGGTGCGCTGACGTTTACTGTACTTAAGACTGGTTGTCCAGATTATTTGAAGTCTAACTTCATACTCACGGCAGATAGTGATGTGCGTAGATCAGCTTATATGCCAATTCCTTCGTAATAGCCGCCTCATATTTTTGGAACAGCCTACCAGAACACATTACCTCCCTGCCTCCCAAAACTACCTCTCTCCAAACCATCAAATCCTTATTACTAAGTTACCTTAACAGTTATGATGTTCAGTCTAATCTCGCACACAAGTAAACTCAAAAATTCTAAATACAAAAGGTTCCTAGTAGCTTTAATGCTACGTACATATTACTGCTTTAATTTTAATTTTAATTTTAGCCTTAATTTAACTTACATATCTCTATATTTTTATATTGTTATTGCGTCATATTTTGCGGCCAAAGAGCCGTTCAGATCAGATTACTTTATGTCTTATTTTATTTATATTTTTTATTTATATTTTATTTTTTACAGCGAATATTGTTCGAACCTGTACATACTATTGTTAAACACTATTATTGCGAGCGTACCGATCACGTTACATATTATATTATTATATTACTACATATTGTATATTCCTAATGTATATATTGTTCCTTATGCCCTATGGGACAATTTCAGTCCCAGGGTGGAAATAAACAAATAAATCTCTCTCTCTCTCTCTCTCTCTCTCTCTCTCTCTCTCTCTCTCTCTCTCTCTCTCTCTCTCTCTTGTGGTTACAGCCGAAATGGTGTGCCTCTAGGAAGCCGCCGCTGCTGCTGTGAATCCTCTCTCCTCCCGCGTCTGCGTGCATCGGGAGAGAGGACGGTCGCGCGCGCGTGTGTGTATGTATGTGCGCGGGCAGTGGCTCAGCATCCTCGAGAGGCGAGGAAGAAAGAGCAAGCGAGAGAGAAAGGGTCGCGCGTACAGTGTGCAGTGGTGTTGGTGCCGTGCATGTGTGTGTATAGGCTCGTCGTCCTTGCTCACTCCGATCGGTCGTCGCTGCGGCGATCAGCTGGTGCCGCTGGTATGGGTGTGCGCGTGTGTGTGCCGGTCTGCGGCTTTCCTCGGTCGCGACTCCTTATCCTCATTCCCTCGATTTATTCTTACAATACATAGCTGAGATAAACAACGCGGAAGGACAACCATTCGTGCCGATCTTGTCGAGTACATAAACGCGCAGGACGGCAACGGCAGCGGCAACACGCTCGATCACGAGTACGCACACAACGGCCAAGACACAGCCGCTTCCACACGCCTCAATGCTACCAGCCGACGAATGGACAGCGCTGCTAACTCCCGAAAGTGGGTTAACATACAGAGTACCGTGGGTGGTAGCAGCATCATATGAACATGCCGTTCTATAAAAAGAGAAATACATACGTATGTTCGGATAGGCATACGAAACGGTCTTGTCGCTACTGGGAGAGCCAGAAAAGGAAGCGCAGTACTTAGTACCAGCCTGCAGTACACGCATAGGTGGCAGTCAGCACCGCATTATCAACGCATATACTGTAAGCGATCAACGACAAAAACGTCGCATGAATTTCAATTCGACATTCACGACGAAGTAATTCAAAAGCGAACCTTAGGGTGAGCTGATGTCCTTCGCAGATCCGCTCGAGCACACAAAACGAGCAATGTAATACCTCTCGCGCGTACAGAGCTATCACTCGGAGAAAATCCTATACGAGCACAACGAGTGTTTGTTGATCCGCCCGAAAAAACATCACGAGTATTCGACAATCACCAGTAAACGGAAAAATTGCGTACGAGTTTGCACAAGAAATTGTGCTAATCAAAATTCGTGTCTCATCCATCTCAAGATAAATTCGGAGCACAAAATAAAAGATCTGTGCTAACCAACAACTACCAATTCACGGGAGATGGAGGAGGCTGGGGAGGGGAAACCCGTTGGTGTCAAATTCGGCCAACCCCCGCCCCAATTACGACTTAACGAGCGCATATTTTCCTCGGTCGACAGTGGAAAATTCAGTCAAGTGACACAAACCGAGGGATATGGGAGACATCGTAGAGAAGTGGCGTTTAAAATTCTTAGGTGCGAAAGAAGAAAGTATTGTGGAGTTCCTCATGCGCGTCGAGGAGTGTCGTTAACTCGCACACCTAGGTGAGACAGATGTGCTGAACTTTCTGTCAGAGCTGCTTACGGGCGTGGCTGTACAGTGGGCTCGCCTCAACAGAGAGCACTAGTACTGCTGGGATGATTTTCATGCAGCAGCCAGGCGCTGCTACAGCGAGAACCAACAACAACAAGTAGAATTGTTATCGGAGACTATAAGGCGCGTACAGGGGCCTCAAGAGCCTGTATGAGATTACGTCGTCTGCTTGATGACAATTATAAACAAGCTACCCAAACTTATGGAACTCGACGCGCAACTCGATCTGATGTACGAAAATATGGCTGAGGAGCTTAAGGGAGTTTTCGGTCGGCATAACGTCAAGCATATTCACGAGTTTCTTCAATTTGCAATGGACGCAAAGCCAGCACAGACGCAGCCGCTGCTAGCCGTCCAGTCCCTGCTGCCTGAGGCAGAGTTCAAGCCCCCCGCGGGTAACGAAGTTAATGCGCTGCCGAGTGTTGCTGGCGTACAAGCCATAAACACGGATAATATTGCGGCAGTACTAGAAGAAGCGGTTGAAAAACGGATGAAAGAGCTCTCACTACCCAAGAATGGAGGAAAGCCAAACTTTCACAATAATAATAAATCCAGCCCAACTGAAACTTGTGAAAGACAGCCAAGCCCGAAGCTGGACAACAACAATTCCCGGTAAAATTCCACAAGCGAGCCGGCCGAGAATCCAGCTGCGCCAAGCAGCAAATCCACCTCGCCAAATTCGAGCCAGAGAAGGCACATTGCAGGTCAAAGAAAAATGGAGTGAGCAGTAGAGGCCCCTACGAGCTCGGTAGAACCGCCCAGGGCCTCAAATGTACCGCAGAAAACCAAATGTAGTCGAAGTACCACCTCTGCTGAGACAAAGCAAGAGTGCTTCGCGGCGAGCGACGTTAATCTCGACGGAGACTCCCGCTGGTGGCTGCAGGTTGGAATCGGCGGGATCGATTGCGGGTGATACTGCTATTTGGATGACATAATCATCTGTACCGAGAATTTCGAGGAGCAAATGGGAATGCTCGAATTAGTGCTCGAAAGAATTAAGCGAGCCGGTTTTACTGTCAGTCGGGAGAAAAGCGTGTTCTGCCGAGAGGAGGTAAAGTATCCCGGACAAAATCGAGTCGATTATGGAGTTCGCGGCGCCAAAAACACTATGGGTATGGCGTCGTGGTACCGTAAGTTCCTTGTAAGCTTTGATACATTGGCTCAACCTTTACATCAACTCACGAGAAAAGGGAGGAAATACGTATGCGGCGAAAACCAGCAAAGCTCATTAGAGCAAGTTAAAACGCTTCACGCCTCGGCCCCTATTTTACACCGGCCGTGCTTCGATCAAGAATACTGCATACAAACTGTCGCCTCAAATACAGGGCTCGGGGTCATACATACGCAGTTGATCGTGGGTGAGGAAAGAGCACTCTCTTTGCAAGTAGAACTTTGACCTCGGTTGAACGTAACTATTTGGTGACGGAGCGTGAATGCCTAGGCGTAATTTGTGCAATCCGCAAATTTTATCGGTACGTGGATACCACTTTAAAGTTGTGACTGATCATAGCAGCTTACAGTGGCTGTGCAATTTGCACAACCCCGCGGGACGCCTCAGGGCTACGAGTACTCCGTGGAGCACCGCAGCGGTAGCTGAATGACGTACCTGACACGCTCTAGCGCATGCACGAAGATGAGAGTGTGGCTCTAGCCTACATTCGGCTCAAAGAGCCCACGAGCAACGCTTGGTACACTCAGAAAAGAGACCAAGTGAGGAAGAAACCCCTCGATTTCCCTTGGTCGAAAGTAGTACTTGACCGGCTCTATTCTTATCGACCCGACCATTCCATCGTGGATATTTTTGAGGATGAAGATGCGTAGAACTAGTGCTACCGCAGGAGCAAAGGCAGCCAGCACTATACGAATGCCACGATGAGCCAACGGCTGGCCGCCTCGGCCGCCCCAAAACTTATCAGCGTCAAAAGCTCATGTACTAATGGCCGACGATGCATAAAGATGCAGCAAAATACGTGAGAAACTGTACTGATGGGTACTCGCAGCTTCTCACGTCGGTGGGAGGTTGTAGACAGCGAGGTAATGGGCCGACAACCAAAAACCTCACGAGGACACGAGTATCTGCTCATTTTCCAGGACATGCTTACTAGCTGGATAGAGTGCATTCCTAACAGAAAAGCTAATGCAGTAACTATCATAAAGCACTAGTACGAGCGCGTGTTTTTAAGATTCGGCACTACAAAAGTTCTTTTATCAGACAACGGGACCGAATTTAAAAACCACCAAAGATAAAAGTTCCTGAATGACAGAAAAGTGCATCATACGACATTGCCACCCTACCACCCACAGCCAAATACGGTTGAACGGATTAATCGGACTATGCATACCATGATCACTCAATTTATCGAGGAAAATCATAACACGTGGGACGTACATAAAACCACGCTAGCTATGCTAAATTACGGCCGACAGCCCAAATTCACTGCGCCGAAGAGAAGACGCCCATGTGGCCAATATCGCCGAGCACGAGGCCGCGACTGAGTGGCAAGGGCGGATGAAATAGCTCGTCTAACTACAAAAAGATGCGTGTGAGAACGCAAAAGTAGTCACAGCCCGCCAAGCCGATATATAGTACGAAGCACCGAGACGTACAGTACTTCATCGGCCAGAAAGTGTGGAAACAAAAAAAGGCGCAATCCTCGGCTGCAGAAGGCATGATGTTGAAAGATGGAAATGGACAATTTCACGGGGAAACCAGTGTGGCCGTCTTCACGTCGTACTACGCGGACAACAGCGTGCTGATGCACGAATCCAAAGGAGAAGAAGAGCTCCAGACCCCGACGCCCGAAGTGATGCTGTAAGAAACGCGAGAAGTAGCGATCGAGAGCGAAGAGCGCCCGACCACCATGCCCACGATGATGTCAATCACGAATAAAAAGCGAGGTAGGTCAAGAAAATCGCGCATCATTGTAAACAAAAATACGAAACCTGCGCGCCTTTATTTTGTTAGAACCTAATTAATAGCCACCTATATCAAGAGACACACGAATATCGCCGATAATGTATGGCTCACATACATTAGAATACACAAATATCGCTAATAGTAATACATGTTTTATCTATGCAGGGAATTTAACTTTGTATCCACTTTTATTATCGATAAGTAAATTTTCATCAGTTTCCGAACCCAAAATAAGTCTAATATCTTCTGAAATCGTGATACTGTGATATACATTTTCTTCACACATTTTAGTCATTTTTATGAATGCTCCAGCTATAATGTCAAATTTTAAATGTCTTTTTAGACAGTGTAAATTATTAAGCTGCTCTACAATTTCTTCTATGCTATTGTGGACACCGTGTAAAGTAGAATTTTCGAGATCGTAACTTATTCGACATATTTTTATTCTTTACTATGATCTCTGAAGTGGCCATTCGAATGCAATTTTTTCCAAGTTCGCATGAAACATGAAAAAATGTTTCAGATATTTGAATGTCAACTAAAGCAACTCTCCACTCTCCTTGCAGTTGGATTTGGTTAATGAACTGTAAAATGTGACGTTGTATTTTCAAGAAAATATTTTAAGCTATTATCACTACCTAATAAAACATTTTGGTTTTTAATTTACTTGCAGGTATCCAAGAATTGAATTTCTCAGGGTAACCAGTCCAACTAATGAGATATTTATTATTACGTTCTTTACCACAATCTTCTTGAACACGGGACAATTCTTGTTCATAAAATATACCATCGATTTCATCTCCCGCTATATCTTGCAATACGTATGTGTATGGAGCATGCGTTCTTGAAATACGTATAACCTTAAATATCTCTTCTGTATAATTTCCTTCATATGCTTTTGCAAAGACCTTTTTGGCAGTACTGATCCGGACAAGATCCCCGGCCTTGTATTTAAGCTCCTTACTTGGGAAAGCATGCCCATATCTGCTTTCTAAATTGACTTGAACCAAGTAAGCATTTTGTACATTGACTTTACTTGGTAACATCTGTACTCGTATATCTGAATGTTGACTATTATTATAAGATTCTACCAGTGATTGTAAAATATCTATATAACGCTTTGCATAAAAATTAGTAAAGTATTACCATATGCGTGATTTTCAGATTTTCATATACCTATCATCTATAGTTACTTTTACATCAGAACTTCGAGCTCCACGAAAAATAATGTCGTTCTCTTTTAATATTTTTTGAAACGGTGATCCAAGAAATTCCCGTTCCTTATCAGTCTGAAATATGATTGGAATGTGACTGTTACACCTCGAAAGAATTCGGTGAATAGCCGTTGCAACATTTGCACAAGATATATCGTATATCGGTTCACACCATGCATATCGACTTAAAATGTCTTTTACTAAAATATAGGAATAATTGTCGTTGTACGATTTTATTGATTTGAGATCAATAAGAGCAGCTTCCCAAACATCATCTACATTAGAAACGTTATAATTTCGTCGCGGGTATCTTAATCGTCTTGACTTGTGAATAGTGCAGCATTCCATGTGACGTCCGCCTCCTTTTATATATGAATACGTGTATGCAGATGAATTTCAGTCTTCATTTTTTATTATAAGAAACACGTGGTCTCGACAAGGCGAATTGAAAAACATGTTCGGTTATTTTGAACCACCCTAATATCCATATATACATACATACGTATACGTATATATCTATATGCATATAATAGATAAGATGCACGAAAATAGATAAGATTTTTGGTCTTTCAAAAAATAAATAATTTTATTGTGTATCAAAATAATTAAAGAAACATTGAAAATTAAAATTAGAAATTTGAAATTATTCGAATTAATTGTAATAATACAAATGAAATAAAACATACATTTTTTATAACGTAATATCAGTCAATTATATCTGCGCAGCAGATTTTTTTCTTATAGGGTTGTCTTTTCTATGCTTTTCAATTACTTGAAGCAGAAATTGTTTTTGTTTTTCGTCCTTAGTAATAGCAGAATTAAATTCTTGAATGCGAGAATCTCCTCTTTAAGCTACGTCGTTGGTGACCTTCAAGTTCTTCATTATATGCTGAGAATACTTATAATTTGTATCTTTTTCCCATAAACTAAGGTCACTTTTAAAAAAACTTAAAATCATGTTGTAGAAAATAAAAATATCTTTACTTTGTTCTGTAAAATAATCAGATAACTGACTATTCAAAACAATTTATATGAGTGATTATCTGTACAAGAGAAATTTTAGATCTTTTATTTGTAAAAATGGACTCAAAAATTCACTGCGAGTTAATCAATTTATTAATTTCGCCTACGTTTCGAATCCCTTTTAATAGATTCCTTATCAAGGCTATAAAAAAATATACACTATTTACAATAGTCATAAAAACATACAAAATTACAAAAACAGCTAATAAAAGTGATGAGCAAAGTTTGACCTACCAAGTCTAAAGATCGGCTAGTTACTGTGTTGCATATTATTAATACTGATACAAGCGATATAATTGCTGTGAGACAGTAACCAACAGTTACACATTGGCAACTGAAAAGAAAAAAATTATTTTTTCTATCGGTTTTCAAGAAAAGTCCACAATTATTACTAACAACAATATTATTATTATAATTATTATTGTAAAACTTACGTGTGTCTAACCAATAATGTAACAAATACCCGCGAGTGGCATTGGACCAGCAAGCGATGGAAAGCCCGATCTTGGTGTTTCACCACTCGAAGGTGAACCGACAGTGAAGTAGTGAGTTTGCGGGAAACAAGACAAGACGTAAAAATTAGAAAAACCGTGGAGAAGGGGGAAACAGTCAAAAAGGAGAGGGAATCAACTGTAAGCGTTCGTGTTTGTGCAACACACACACCCATGACGGTAAGAGGCAGCGAGCACAAGTATACTAGTGAGCTCGTGCACCAGTACATACATATGTGCGTACCTATAGGCACACACACTCAACCAATACATCGTGTCGCGGGGGTTCCTCTTAAGAAGACCAACCAAGAGCAAGTTCATCGCTCGCAGCAGTGCAACACCTTCTCCCATGTAACACAATCCTAATATGACACCAAGTGTCACTAACAGAGGTTAATAAACAAAATAGGGGTTGTAACGTGTAAATTCAATAAAATTCATAATTTATGTTTTTTTAATAAATTAATAAAGTAAATTTATATAAATTAATTAAATTTCTAGTATCTTCAATCCTATTCATCGTATTGTCATGATAAATATTGAGGACTTCTGAAAATTGTCTTTTTCTTCTATTGTTTTCTACGTGGATAATTTTAAATGAATCGAAATTGATTGAGTGTTTTGTTTTGTCAACGTGGACCGCTAGAGCTGAAGTTGCAGTTCTATTTTTGAATACATCTCTTTTATGTTCACCTCTTCTAATGCCACATTTACGTTCTATAAGTCCTACATATGTGGCCGGGCAATCATTATAATCTACTGTGTATATAACATTACAAACCTCTAATTTGTTGAGTCTATCTTTACCTAATTTTATCATGTCATTGAAATGATTAACATTGCGAGTAACGGGGATGATGATGTGTGTATGTAAAACCTGGTTAATATTGGGAGTTAAATTTTTTATAAAATGAAAGACTATTATTGGTTTTCTGAGATCTATGTTATTAATATAGTTATTATTACTGTTATTAGTATTGTTAATTTTGTTATTGATATATCTTATTATTTTATCTATGTATTTATTTATAAAGTTAATCGGATAATTAGTAGCTAATATATATTATATAATATAATAGGAGTTTAGTAATTAAATGAATATTGTCTTTATGAAATGAGGAATGTGCTAATAAAATGCTTTTGTCAGTTAAATTGTAGATAATGGCTATTTTTTGTGAAAGAGGGTGATGAGATGCAAAATTAATGTAACGGCCGGATATTATATTTTTTCTATACCAGGTTGTTATTGGAGTATTATCTGGGATCTATTATCTCGTAATTTCTAGATCTAGGAAACTAATTTTATTATTGATTTATTTTTCTACAGTAAATTGTAAGGATGTGTTATATTGGTTAAAAATCTTAATTGTTATGTCAATTTTATTATATTTAGCAAACAAAAAGCAATCATCGACGTACCTTTTATAGAATGAAATATTATTTTTATGTAAATTTAAGCAACGTATTTCTAGCATTTCTAAAACCATCTCTGCAAACCAAGGGTTTGAACAAAATCCCATCGGAGCACCACATATTTGCTTATAAAATTTCCCATTAAATTGTAAGAAGGTGGAGTCTAAAATTGCTCGACATCTTCTAGACATTTGATAAGCAATGGTCAATGCCACTCGCGGGTGTTCGTTACATTATAGGTTAGACACACGTAAGTTTTACAATAATAATTATAATAATAATATTGTTGTTAGTAATAATTGTGGACTTTTCTTGAAAACCTACAGAAAAAATAATTTTTTCCTTTTCAGTTGCCAATGTGTAACTGTTAGTTACTGTCTCACTGCAATTATATCGCTTGTAGCAGTATTAATAATATGCCACACAGTAACTAGCCGTGCTTTAGATATCGTAGGTCAAACTTTGCTCATCACTTTTATTAGCTGTTTTTGTAATTTTGTATGTTTTTATGACTATTGTAAATATTGTATATTTTTTTATAGCCTTGATAAGGAATCTATTAAAAGGGATTCGAAACGTAGGCGAAATTAATAAATTGGTTAACTCGCAGTGAATTTTTGAGTCCGTTTTTACAAATAAAAGATCTAAAATTTCTCTTGTACAGATAATCACTCATATAAATTGTTTTGAATAGTCAGTTATCTGATTATTTTACAGAACAAAGTAAAGATATTTTTATTTTCTACAACTTGATTTTAAGTTTTTTTAAAAGTGACCTTAGTTTATGGGAAAAAGATACAAATTATAAGTATTCTCAGGATATAATGAAGAGCTTGAAGATCACCAACGACGTAGCTGAAATAGGAGATTCTCTCATTTAAGAATTTAATTCTGCGACTACTAAGGACGAAAAACAAAAACAATTTCTGCTGCAAGTAATTGAAAAGCATATAAAAGACAACCCTATAAGAAAAAAATCTGCTGCGCAGAAATAATTGAATGATATTACGTTATGAAAAATGTATGTTTTACTTCATTTGTATTGTTACAATTAATTCGAATAATTAAGCTTTTTTAAAAGTGACCGAAAAGTGAAGTTTATGGGAAAAATATACAAACAAGACAAAGAGACCGGGAGTATCAGCACCGTCCTCGAACAGCCCGTCGAAGTCTCCGGCGTTAGCAGCGAAAGTATAGCGACAAAATCCCTTCTAGATATAAAGTCTAACCTCGAGACAGAATCACCCAAGCTCGAGCATAGAACCCTCGAACTGGATGAGCTCTTAACTGGAGGATATAGAATCTCGAACAACCAACCTGTCAGTCACGCCATCACCGCGTGTAATATAAGTATTTTGTAAGTCTAAAGGACTTTATTACATATAAAACCTTATAGAAGTGCGAGTACGGGTTTACAGAACTCAGAGCGAGCGATATATATATAAGTAAAAATTGTAAAGCGATCACTTAAATATCTTTCCAAATAAATCAAATTAAAAACAAATCTTCAATTCTAATATAAACATTTCGAAATATAAACTTTCCTAAAAAATCCTATCTAAACAATTCCATTGTGTATAAAAAAGGTAATATATATTAACATAATATCTCATAAATTAACATAAAAAGAACGAACGAGAAGGACAAGGAGATAAGTATATAAATCAAGGTAAGGCCTGCGGATACAAGCTGTCTGTCGACACATAAGACCTGCTGATACAAAGTTGACTGCCGACACCTAAATCGTGCGGACGTACTAGTCAATGAGAGCTTGCGAGCAAAATCAGTGCTGCGCACAAATAGAAATATTTGTTCCGCAAATTAGAATCCGCATAGCAGAATAGTAATTCGGCTGTATCAAATTGGCATCCCCTTCGGAGAACTAATCGGAACGGACTATTACTTCAATTAAATTACCATAAACTAAAATTTTTTTCCTAAATAAAATATAAAATGAAGACTAACCTAGAATGATTAACATTAGTACGTCTAATACAAAAAGTAATTAAAATGACACATAATAACGCTACATGCAGTGCCTCAATTCGCACATTTGCCGAGATCAGTGCGATTGCTGATCTCGACCGAAAGTCGCAAGCATTGATAGAATTGTATAGTCAACAGAGCGCATTTAATATGGGCCATTTAGCAAATTTGACGGAAAGATTCTTAAGTACACAAGATCAACTAGCGAATCTTTCATGAAGTAATAATCGAGAATCAGCTATCCGACATTTATCCAACTACGATGGTACTGCCCCTTACAAGATTTCATCCAAGATTTAGAAAATGGATGAATTGCTTTACTTCCTGGACAGGAACTAGATTTCCTACGTAGTGTTATTGCCAAGTTACAAGGAGAAGCCCGAAAATCACTAGTCTATCAAACTATTGATACAATAGATGAATTTATAACCCTATTAAAAGTCAACTTCGTGCCTTCAAAATCATACTATCAGTATAATGTAGAAATGTATACACTGTTCATGAGAAGGAATACAAAAGTTCGTACATATCATTCAAGATTATTATCCTCAATAAGTGGAGCACAAGCGGCTCTACGGGATAGTCTCACTCAACCACATAAAGAGGTAGATAGAGACCACAACTAGAACTATTGGCACTAGAAGCCTTAAAGAGAGGGTTACCAGATACCTATAGGTCGTCAATGACCAACCCACCACCAAAAACCTTAGCCGTTGTCCTGAAGGTAGCTGAACAAGGAGGACAGACACCGCCCCCCCCCCCCCCCCCCCCCCAGACGTAAAGAACGTTATCAGCCACAAATCTATAGCCAGCATCCTATGTCTCCACATCGGAAAGAATCCACTGCCTTACCTTATGAATCAATCAGATCACTGTCACCGAAAAAGGTAGATTTTCACAACCAACAATAGTATACTCGTCAAGGAGTTCAACATTATTACGATACAACTGATATACAAATGAGAAATCCAAAAGAAAATACTGGGCAGCCTCTCTCTATCCCAAATATACCCCTCCAGTGCCATCAACACATCCTTATTACTTGCCTTATACCTTTAACCCAAATATTTACCAAAATACTTTACCAGGACCTCCAATATTCCACCCCGACCCACCAAATCCACCACCGGTGCAACTACCCGCTCGAACACCTTCCCAAACCAAATTTCCATATACTCAACAACCTCATTTAAACTCGCAAGGGTGTCGTCGCGAGGGTGCACCGACGAGCAAATCCCAACAGAAGAACCCAAGAGTTTACTTCGCACTTGCGGGAGAATCTACCGAGCACGAGATAATGGAAATGCCCCAGCAGTCCGTATAAAAACAGACAAGACAAAAGTAGATCATACCATGTTTATCCTGGATGCTGCAGCTCATATCAACACAATTAATTTCAAAAGCCTCCGACTCGATGTGCAAATTAATACCTCTAAAAGTATCACTATCACCGGATATCCGCTCATAATGTTACCACCATGAGTACAGTGATACTAAACATATTTGGAAACGATCACCAGTTCCATGTACTGAAGGCAGGTTCGCCATTACTAGAGGATGCAATTCTAGAGAACTCATTTCTTAATCAGAAGAAAGTTAAAATTAACTTTTACTTGCAAGCCATGGTTACCCATGACAAACCAATACCCCCAATACCCTTCCTAGAGAGGATTTCTATGTCTGAAGATATAGAACTCAGTTTATTCGATGCAGACAATTATATCATCGAGCCCTTATATAACCTGTTAGAGGCGACAATGGCAAGTGTCCTAGAACCACAAGTGTCGTCAGGCACACACCAGTGTGACACTTGTCTGCCGACGCTAAGTCAATGCAGTTCAACTTCAGACACGCCACAGTTTGACACTTGTCCTCAACCACAATATATAAGTACTTCATCCTCGGACTATTTAGAGATGAATGTCATACACCAAGAAACTCGAATTAATACCGGACCCAAAGACGCTCATCTGCATTTAACTTAAATGCCATATCACATGAAACACAAACTTTCTGAGGGAGACGGTAACGACGGAAATGCGAGAATACATTTTAATTGGGTAGGGACTTCGTTAGGAATGAATACACTATACACATTGCCCCCTAGGTGTAAAATACCCATAAAAATACCTATAAAAGATGGAAGCCCCGAAGAAGAATCTTATATCCCACGCATAAACACTGTACCAGGAGTATTCATAGGAAATGCTGCAGTTACAAACCGAAAAGGAAACTGCTATATTTTTTCTATTAATACGCAAGACACCGAAGTCCAAATTAAGATCCCACCACAAGAATTACAACCTTTCGATTTTGAGGACTCCGAAGATCTTTTCCCTTCATACGTAGATACCCCACCACTTAGAAAAGGACAAGATCGGTCCAAATTACCACGGACAGGCTTCGAAGGAAACACCATTCTCGCCAATCTTTTCAACATATCCGCCAAACCGTTAACCAATTTCTAAATTTATTTATATTAGAAGACGTTTCCCATTCACGAACAAAACACGTAGAACATCGAATCGAAACAACCGAAAATGTACCAGAATATATAAAACAATACCGTTACCCACCTATGCTCCACATAGAGGTACAAGACCAAGTAAACAAAATGTTAGATGATGGGATAATACAGCACTCTAAGTCACCATGAACCAGTCCATTATGGAATATACCCAAGAAGATTGGACCAGATGGAAAAAAGAATTATCGACTAGTCGTAGATTATAAGAAAATTAATGCCCAAACTATTCCTGATGCGTACCCGCTGCCGAATATTCAAGAAATCCTGAAATTAATAAGAAAAGCTATGTTCTTCTCGGTCTCATCAACGGGTTTCACCAAATAGAAGTAGCAAAGGAAGACCGTGAAAAGACAGCTTTTACAAAGCCCTATTGTCACTTCGAATATATTATGATGACCTTTCGTTTAAGCAATGCCCCCGCCACATTTCAGCGTTATATGGATTATGTGACCTTAGGAATATAACGGATAAAACTATTCGTTTACCTAGACGACATAATCGTATTCGCCGCCACATTAAAAGAACATCAAGACAACATTTTTAAACTGTTTTCTCGCTTGTCCGAGGCAGGACTTAAATTACAAATTGACAATCACTCATGAAGTGAAGTGATACAAAAACAAAAGTACCTAGGATACAAAATTGACAGCAATAGAGTTGGACCAGATCCAAATAAAATCAAAGCTGTGAAAGATTTTCCAATTCCCAAAACTACCACCAATATCCGACAATTCCTAGGATTGGCTAATTATTACCGGCGTTTCATTAAAGATTTTGCTGAAAAGGCAAACGCCATGAATGCGTTGTGAAAGAATGGTAAGAAATTCGTATGGACTAACGAACAACAAGAAAGTTTTGACACCTTAAAAACGGTCTTTGCGAAGCCCCGTGCTGATCAATGCAGCTGTGACTAAACCATTTATTCTAACGACCGATTCATCAAACATAGCTTTAGAAGCAGTATTAAGTCAAGGAAAACCTAATGACAATAGACCCGTACCTATATGTCTAGATCCCTAAATAAATGTGAGAGGAACTATACTGCAACCGAGAAAAAGTGCTTGGCGATGATAGCTGTGGTAATGCATTTCAAACATTATCTATACGGACGTCATTTCATCGTATACCGAGATCATGAGCCCGTGACTTATATAGAATCTATTAAAGATCCAATGAGTCGATTAAATCGTTGGAGATGACGACTACAGGGTTAATACACTTTTATTTATAAGGAAGGTCGCTTAAATATCAATGCAGATGCACTCTCTCGAAATCCGATAAATCTCCAAACCAATTAAGATAATTCCCACGAAAAAGAAACAATTACAGACCAGACCTCCAAGGTATTCCCTATAAATGCCCTTAAACCAACAAAAATATCCCTAGCTTGAATTCACAAAGCCAAAAGTTTGAGCGAGAGTCGGGACTAAGAAACAAATAAAGCTAAATAGCCACTTGAAATAGGAAGAAAGAAAAGTTCGACCGAAGCGGCCTCCCTTACAAGAACAATCTTAGATGGACGGGTCGACCTAGAAACCTCATCAACCAATAAGGATGATCCATCTAATGAAGACAGTGAACATAAAACAGAAGTAAATGATACCCCAATACCCTTAAAGGAACGCTCATTAGTACCCCGCCTTGTAGCACCCTAGAAGATCCTAATTCTAACACGGCCGGGTCAACCGAAAAGGAACAGGTGGAAGGAGAAAATGATCTAGAAGGAGAACGAGATCCCGAATCTAGCTCAAAGACTCAGAATTACGAACCTTGTAGAACGATTGTATCTGAACAAGGAAGAGTAACTTCCACTTCTTGAAAGCCTCAGTTTCGATCAACCGTGCGAAGATCAACTGTCCCAAATGTCTTACCTGACTTCACAGTAGAAATCTCCGAAATAGAGTTACGCACTTTCGAAATAGAGTTACAACCATTCAAATTAATTCCCAAAGAATCAAAGAAATTCAGAGAAGAATGGGTACTAACTCGATATTGATGGGATTCGAAGGCACAGAATTTTGACCAATCCTCAGAAAAAGAAGACCCAGAAGACTACATCAAATTTCAATTGGACAGGGAAGAATGCCCAATAATGGTCATAGAAAGGTCTGCACGCTCAGGCCCTGCAAGTCCTACAAAAGAAAAACTTTCTAACCAAGATGTCTGCACATGAATGAAAAAATATATAAAGCAACGCCAATAGATCATCAACCACTAAACCCAAAGACTGGGCCAAATCAAGAGAGCCACTCAACTCCAATAGAACCATTGAATGAACCTGTTACAAATTGGCAACATTTGTCCACCGTAGATCAAATGGACACTGAAGGATAAGCCGATGAAGAAGAGTTACTCGGAACTTTCCACTGGTCTGCAACCAACCCAGAGACTCATCATATCATTACACAGTGTCCAAAGATTCTCCGACGCCTACGCCTGCCGCACAGCAGAATAGTAATTCGGCCGCAGAATCACTCATATGAACGCTCTGCCTCTCACATCCCTAACATATTTTTAGTGTTAATTAAGTGTGAATGTATTTATTAGCGTGATTGTTAAAGTGTTATGAATGAGTGTGTTTTAAGTTTGGACGTGATAGTGTACGCAAAGATTTAGCAAAGTATGTGTATGTTTTCTTATTTATATGTTATCTTTATTGTATTTATTTTTTATTCTATGTATTATTATTTGTTTGACGAAGCGTTTTATGTGATATTTGACTGTGACTAGTTCATTGCATTTAGATTTTATAAACTGACGAACTGATAAAGTGAATTATTATTTTAATAAGAAATATGCAATAAGTGAAAGTAAGATAACAATTATATTAAACCGACTGATATTTTTTTAATTATAAATACAACTACATGTACATGAAATTGTAAGATTTTGTCTTCTGACGAATAAAAAGTATATCTATCTATCTATCTATCCCCAGACACCCGATCTCAAATGTCCGCAGACAAGTCCATGTCCCGGAATAATACCTTGATCCCCCCATTACAGACTCTAACATCGTTGTGCCCTTAACCGAGAAACCCGCCATAATTCCTTTAGAAGCAATCCCAAAACCCAGACTAAACCTTCCTGCTAATTACAATTATAAATTAAATATACTCAGCACCCGAGAATCCCTCACTTATTAAAGGATAACTTAGTACATTTTATATCTGCCGATCTCACCATGTCCTCAACTAATAATAAATTATTATCCGATATACACGCCATTAACCCTTCCGATCTGTCTAAAGCAGAACCAGAGGTAGGAGACGTTTTTATAACTTTAAATCTGAAACACTACATTTTCAGCCTAATAGTCGCACAAAAAGAAGGAGATGCTCTCCAACCATCTAATCTAACAGAGTGCATTGAAATTTTAGCCGATATAATAAAAGGAAAATAAATCAATTCCTTTAGAATCGCACGAAAAGGATAAATAACTGACAGCCTACCCCGAGGAACACTAATAAAGTTTTTCAGTGATGTATTACAATCCCTGAATATTCCTATGACCATTTTCTATGGAGAATGCACTATTCCTTCACAAAACATCAGTCCAGTCTATTCGGTGGACACCATGGAGTAGGAGAAACGTACCGCCGTATACGAGAACGTTATCAATGGACTGCACTAAAAAGCGAAGTGGAAGACTACATTCGCCGATGTAAAGTATGTCAAGAACGAAATTTGGTTCCCATAAAAACCCGCGAACCTATGATAATTACCGATAAACCCACCAAAGTATTCACCAAACTCGCCGTCGATGCAGTGGGACCTTTCCACAAACACAAAGGCCACAAACATAGCCGATGCCATTGCTCGCTATTTCATAGCCCCTTTTGGAACCCCAAAAATAATCTTAAGCGACCGTGGCACCAGCTTCAAAAACAAATTTATAAAGGAACTATCTAAAATATTCGGATTCTAACTGGCGACAACTACTGCCTATCACCCACAGTCCAATCTCTAGAAAGAAGTCATGATATGTTAAATATGATTTCATTCGAACCAAAGCCATAAAAAAACTGATTGGGATCGAGTAATACCATTCGTCATTCATGAATAGAAAGCACAGAAATTAATAATTGGGTAAATAGCGCAAACGCGATGTCCTTAATTCAAATAGAAAAGTGCTTTAAAAAAATGGCCAAACAGAAAAGAATAAAAGAAATGAATGCCATTTATATAGCTTGAAGCTGTGTTGGACATCTCTTCTTACTTATTGTATTATACTTCCTGTTCAACAAATTAATTCATTCTTGAAAAATCCGAAAAGCGAAAACCACTAACAAAAGTACTACTGCAGATTCCCAAGACCTGTTAAGACACAATCAGCAGGAAGAACCTACGATTACATATGTGTACCAAGGCGCCAATTTCCTATTACTGGCAGAGAAATGATCCCTCCAGTTACACCGTACCATACGTATGCGAAACCGACAATCCACTCCAAATTCAAGAATCACCTTCAACTCTTCCAAATCAAACCATAGCTCCTAACTTATCAGCACTCACTTCTTCACTACCCAGTTTGTCCTTAACCAATAATAGTCGAAACACCCCGACACAATTAACGATTCCTCCGTCAGACCCCAAATTACCGCCTCAACGTATATCTTTTGATACGACCGACACGGAGACGCCCCCATTGGAGGAAAATGGGGCCGTAGTAAGCTGACCATCGCCGGCGACACCTAGCGGAGCAACCACGTGGAATGGCGAGGTAGAGGTGACCCAATCGACGAACACTATGCTGCCAGGCGATGCCGGGGGTGATAGTACGGACGTCCCAGTGCTACCAGGAGGACCACGCGATGTGGCCATGACGTCGCAGGTCAACCTCAAGGACAACGAACGCCATTGGTGGCTACAGGTCGACATCGGTGGGCATAGGAAGCACGCTTAGTACGACTCGGGTGCTGCTCGCATGGTCGTTGGTGCGATCGGGCTGCAGATCATCAGCTCTATGGGCTTACCCTTACAACCGAGTTACAGCCGAGGCGCCCGAGTGGCAGACGGACAGTATACACCTATCGCGGGATATATCTGTCTCCTCTTTACACTAGGGGGTGTATAGAAAGACGTACGAGTGCCGATCTTACCGAACTTGGATTGTGACTGCTACGTCGGCAGAAATTTTATGCAGCTATTTAGCGCAGTGCCGGATGCCCAAAACGATACTCTTTTTTTCAAAGTGACAAGGGAGATCGTACCACTAAAAGTGGCGGGGCTCTGCGTAAATAGCGCGTTGGCAATCTCCACCGTAGGCCTCGCACATGTAAGCGAGAAGGAGCGAGCGCAACTGAACGCACTCGTCGGCCGAATCCAGCCCCAAGAGGGGGACGCCATAGGCCGCACTACTCGTATAGAACATAAAATACGCGTAGGGAGTACGCGGCCTATAAAGCAAAAATACTTCCCCGTGTCAAAGAAGTTTGAAGAGGAAATGCACAAACAGGTGCGAGATATTCTAGCTGCGGGCATAATTGAACCCGCGCTCACCAGTGGGTGATCGAGTCCGGTGGTAATGATGCGCAAGCCCAATCGTAGTTACCGGTTCTGCGTAGACTATAGGAAGGTTAATGCGATATCAGAACCAGACGCCTACCCATTACTAAACATGCACGATATACAGCGCAAGCTGCAAAAGGCGCGATATATCATATCGCTGGTACTTAGCACCACGTACAACCAAATTCCTCTAACTAAAGCTGTGCGGTCACTGACGGCCTTCATGGTCCCGGATCTCGGATTATTTATGTTTAAACGTATGCCGTATGGTTTGGCTTACGCTGGTGCGACCTTCCAGCGAATGTTCGACGAGATCATCAGTGTGGACCTACAACCGCACGCCTACTCGTACCTCGACGATTTTATCATCGTCACCGAAACGTTCAGGCAAGACCTGGAAATATTGAAGCTCGTATTGGAGCAGCTCAAGGTGGCGAGTTTGACCATCAATCGAGAGAAAAGTGTCTTTTATCGAAAGGAGGTCAAATTTCTCGGTGATTTAGCGAACCATGAGGGATTTAAGCCGGACCTTGAGAAGGTCGCGCCTATATTAGAGTACCCGACGCCTAAGAACCTGAAGCAGCTGAGACGCTTCATGGGGATGACCTCATGGTACAGGAAGGTGACGAGGAGCGGGTAAACGAAGAGGAGGACTTCGAGTGTACGTCACGACCAGCAGTCGATACCTTATGTTACTCTGCGAGAGCGCAGAGCATATCGAGCGAGTAGGAAAGCGAAACTCCGACGCCTGTAACGCGAGCGACCGCGAACCCGGTTATGCGCGTTCCCTCGGCGGAAGCCGTAACTCCGAGGATACGGGGTAGGCCACGAAAGACAACGTACGCGACGCAAATCCCAGGGACGCAAACCGTTCCGGATGTGGCGACCCAAGCCCCGCCCAGGCGAGGGCGAGGACCACGTAAAGAGGTCTAACCTCAAATCGTCCCAGGTTAAGAGTGGCTGATAGCCCCCCCCCCCCCCCCCCGAACTTCCCCTTTTTGTTATAACCTGTCCCAGACCAAGATGAACCTTGAGCCAGCCGCCCTCTGCGCTGGGTTCATCCGCCTGATGACGGACGCGAGGTCCGAACTGGCAGCCACTCGAGGTCCGAATCACCGAAGTGGGAAACGACAATGACCTGCTGGGCATGGCCATAGAGGGCACTCCAGAGGAGGCCAACGGGACCGAAGCACCACCGCCGACTCGATTACGGCGGCTGGCAACGCAGACCCTCCAGGAGCCCCTGCAACGTCCGTGGCCCCTGACGCGGTTAATGCTGTGTAGGCTGCGGCTGATTGCACCCCTGCAGCGACAACAAAACCGGAAGTTGAGGTAGAGGCGCTGATATCGGGGGTCTCACCCGCGCCCGGTCCGGCGGCGGAAAGGGCACTGCCGCTACCCACCTCCATCGAGGACGATTGGACGGCGCTCCAATCACTGTTCATGGACGCCTAAGACGTCTCTAACGGGCATTTCGAATAGAGGAGGACGCCTTTGCTACATTCCGGCTGGGCGTCCGTCAGCACGAGTTAGCTTTCGAATACCGGGATGGCGACTGGGCTACATTAGTCCGCAACCGCCAACAAGCACTCCAGGCAGAGTGGTCGATCTGCAGGAACGGCTCGCCCGCTGCTGCCAAAAAGAAGAAGAACGCACGCGTGTTGAGGAGGCTCGTCATGCGCGCAAGAAAGCAGAGAAGGTGCTGTGTGCAGCTAAAGACGAAGTGGAGTGCGCGCGCCAACGCGAACGAAGTCTGTTGGGACAGGTGAATAGTGGACGTCTCCGGCTACCGAAGACCTCGAAGGGCTCTTACTAGCTATGTGGGCACCCGAGGTTAGCCTACTCAGACCGGTGCCCCAACCAGGCAAAGTACCCCGGTAAGCGCAGCCAGTGCTAGGCGATAGAGCTTGAGGCCCAAAGCGTTCAGGATGCCGTCTGGTGGCTTGGTCTATGCTCGTGCCTTCGCCCTCATAGCATTAATCTTTTTGTATGTTTGTACAAAAGGCCAAGCCACAATAAAAGGCCAAAAAACCCAAAAAGTATTCTCCCTGTGTACCATTATTTTTGCGAATCGCGTCGATCCCTTCTATAAGTATGGATTTCGTTCAGGTTTGTAATCGGGACGATAGGCCGACCATGGGAAGGGGGCGGGGTTTTGAAGAATTCGTAATCTCGCACCAACATGCGCCACCATGCGGTCGCCAGATGTCTCTCGGCTGTTACGGCGTGCATACGCCCTAACCTCGTAGGAAGGAAATCTGAGATACCCGAGAGTGAGTGTGCTGAGTGTGGGAGAGTATGCGTGTGCTAAGGTGAACGAGTGCCACCTCTAAGGAGCCCACCGTCAGCATCGCCTCCTCTCACGCGTCAAGGAGTACCCGTTGATAGCCACCTTCAGAGCGACGGACGCGAGAGGCTCACGACAACAGGAGCGACAAGCACGTGAGAGCGAGAGAGACATATAGAGTCGTGAGATCGCCGACGGTCGACACGCCGGTTTTTTTCGACGGTTAATCCACTCCTTTTGACATGTATTACAAAAATATCAGAGCACTTTTTCGTTAAAACTATTTTTATTATTTTTCTTCCGAGATCCAATCGACTTTTTGAAAAACAATTTTTAATGTTTTTTAAAAAATTGATGGGTTCTACGAAAAAGAATAATAAAACATATTTTAACGAAAAAGTGCTCCGCTCTTTTTGTAATACATGTCAAAAGGAATCTAATAACCATCGAAAAAAGATTTTCGTTCATTATGTTACCTAGAATTTTGTGAGGAACATAGTTCCGTTAATATATATGGTACTCAAAATAGTGATTTATTGTGACGTATAGGATTAAGATATTGCGGTTTTACAATGGTAAAATTTAAGATAATATTGTGTTTTGATAGCATAAAAAATTCAAGAATGATTGCTTTTAAACATAAAGAGTTTTCTGGACTCGTAAAATAAATCATTTTTTGGGGTTAACCCAGGTCTGCCCCTTAAAAGAATTCATACGAAAAATTTAGAGCCAATACACCTGTACCTTAGTTGTAAATTAGACGTAAAAAGAATTCTTTATTAACTAACTCAAACGCATAACTAATTAACGTTAACTAATTAACTAACTAGCTCTAACGCATTGTTTGCTTGGCGCGCTCGACTCCCGCGATGCATACGGCGCATTTTCCCGTGCCAGTTGTTCTGCTCTCTCACGCTTCTCGGAATCACTCTTGGCTATCAAGAATTAAAAATTTTATACTTGCATCGGATCAATGTCAACTTAAATAAATATTTTAAAATAATTAACGACGAAAACATGCGCAAATTATTAAATAAATAATAAACAATAACGACAGAATATGAACAGAAATGATGTTAACAAAGTATTAAATAATTAATTGTAAAAATTGTAAAAATTTTCGAAAGAGGTCCTCACACCTTATTTGTGAAATTACAAAAGACAACATAATGCCTCCAACGAATATCTAAAAAGATATAAGCCAATAAACAAAAAATTTTACAAATACAACATTTTTTTTCTATAAATACATAGAGCTACCTTAATTATCAAATTATAGACCATAATAACAATTTTTAGACTGCAAGTTTTGGAGTTATTAAAGTATAAACAATGGATTATTACTAATAAGCTCCGAACATTTTAAGATCATATGACTTAGCCACGAAAGTTAGACATCGAAAATTTTGAAAATTTAACAATGTTTAAACAAATTTTTAATAAATTACTTAATTATAAACTAACAATATACAATTATGTCATAAACATCATATGACCATATTAATAAATATATTATAGAATTAAGAATATTAACTCCATATCACCTCCTATACCTATGCAGAAATTTAAATTTCGCGCTATACAAAGACATAGTTACTTTAAATTATAATCCTATACGATTAAATTAAGAAAATTAGATGCCAGGAGTCACCACTCGACAGGCATCAATCAAGCAGAGAAGACTTAATTGCCGACGTGCAACAAGTGGCTTGTGCTGCCACAGTAGGGTGGTCCACAATTTCCCGAATCTCAAATTCTCTTCTTGTAACCCCTTCAAAATGTTGTAATTGGCAAAAAAATGAAATGTTTGTCTGCGGGTTGTCTAAAGTTAACATCAAGAGGTCTCTACCATCGCAAATAGCTTTTAACATTTGATTTTGAACACTTTTATTATATTAAGCTGAACTAAAAATAATTGTATATTAATTTATATAGCTACCAATTTTTTTACGTTTATTATAAGTTTATTAACAACTTCACCACATTAGGCAAAATAACCAAAAATTTCCTTTTAATTAAAATTCTAGTTTGCTCATTTTTCACTAATAAACCTGCAAATGTCAATGAATTTTCATGGCAGTATATATAACAAATTGACACGTTCAACATCGCATTTTTAACAGTAAACCGAGTACTATATATAGAAAAATTGAGGGGTAACACCACTCTAGGATTTAAAAAACTCGTTTTTTTGGCTTAAACAATGCTTTAGGGTCATAAAAACAATATCCAATTGATCCTATGGTGAAAAAAAATTGTAACAACTGCCATCTTCAATTTTGCCGCCGCGCCTCGGAGTGTGCGTTTAGAGCATATGCGGTACCGCTCCGACAATTTTCTTTTACCTGTTGAAATATTAAATACCTGCCTTACTTACAAGGTAATAGGTGCGCTGATAGTATAATATCCGTATACATATATTATATGTACACTATAATATACATGTATGTGTGAGTCAGTACAGCTGCAGAGTGACGCCGAATCAGACGCTCCGATTTGTTTTTGCCTTTGATCTTTTTATTTTTTATATAAATAATCATCAAAATAAAGTTGTTTTATAGTGAATTATCAATAATAATGGTCTGTCATGTATCATGCGTCTGATACAAAATTTGGAGATGAAAATAGGGCCAAACTGCTACAACTTATGCGTGGAAGCTAATGAGCGACGCATCAAATTTTCCGAGCGATCGCTCACTGATGCTGCAAAAACGCTCGGTTGGACTTAAAATCAGTCAGGAAGGAGAAATAAGAAAAGAATATCAATTTATATGGCCAAATGTTCGGTGCAGGCATCTCAGATTAAAGATTAAACGAAATTTTTTAAGAGTTAAGAACTTGTAAAACTTTAAACGCGTTTTTCTCAAAACTACTGTTTTCTGCTCGATGGATCGCTTTCAAATTTTTACTGTAGCTTCACAATCGCATTATCTAAAGAAGTACATTGCCAACTTACGGCGATTTTTACTTCGCTAAAATGAAAATTTTTTAAAACTTATGCCATTTTTTTAAAGATTGATTTAAAAAAAAACCTATTACTTCTATAGTCAATAACATGTACTTTAAGAAAAAATTTAATTTTTTGTTCTAGCTCCTGACGCTGCCATTTTGATTTGAAAATTCAATAAACGAAAAATTTTTTATACTTCAATATGTGTTTAATTAAACCCTGAAAAACGAAATCCGTCCCCTTTACCCATATCCTAAAAAAAGATTATCAAAGTTAGGCCTTTTTCTGTTGTTCTAAACTGGTGTTACCCTTTAAGGGACCCTTTAAGATATCTTGGGTTTTATATGCCAACCGATTATTTATTTATTATTTTTTATTTAGTTGGCCCTCAATTTTATTTAAACGCACATATTTAAGGGGCCAACTTGATTTGAAATATTTTAAATAATTAGACCACCCTAAGCCCTCACCGATGCCAACGTTCTTTTTAAATATTAAATAGTCTAATATTAAAAACGATCACCGGAGAACTCGTGCTAACAGCCCGCGAATTTCTTGTGCAAGCCAATTCGCAACTTGCAAAAGCTCAAGCGGTTGTAAAAATCGCAAACCAGAGGTACGACCACGCCATCAGTTACTACCTCACCATTGTAAACGGAAAGGCTTCCGCGCTAACGAATCGCACAAGCGAACTCGCGGCGGCCGCCAAGGAATCCGCGAGTGATGTGTTCGATACTGATCAAGAGTCAAGCGAGCAGGACGACGCTAGCCCTGTAGACGACATGAGTACAGCCATTCCCATCATGTAGCATGCTGAATGGCATACCGCCGCCGAAAAGCCAGCATACTCCAGGCAAGCGTCACGCGTACGGTTCCTTTGAGGGAATCAAAGACAGACAAAAGCCACAACACCACACCCCCTGCTTCCGCTAGTAAAAATAAAAGAAAAACCGATGAAGAGCATAACGACCAGGCTAAATGACAACGACGGGAAGTAGACATCGGAAAGCTCAACAGAAGAAGAGAAAAGGACCGTCGACAAAAACAAAAAATGCGCGCAGATAAGAGAATGCTGGAAACCGAACCCAGCAGATAATATATGTGTACATATGCATATAGATATATGTATGTATGTGTATGTATATATCGTTATTGCGAAATAAATGCGGCCGCGGCCGAGCCAAAGACGATTGCGCGAGGACGTGGCACGAGCTTAGCACTTTACGAGTTCTCAATCCGGTCAAAGACCATGAAGTCTGGCGGTCTCCAATTGGAGAAGAGGAGCTGACGTACATCACCTTCCCACGCGACTCACGAGGTTATAAATATCTCGTACACCACCTTTTTATGGCTTGTTTGACTGGAAGTACGAAGGTGGCCGTCGGCCCCGCTTGCTCAATGCAAAGACAAGGAGACCTGGAGCCTCAGCACCGTCCTTGAACAGCCCGTTGAAGTCTCCGGCAATAGCAGCGAAAGTACAGCGACAAAAACTCTTCTAGATTCAAAGTCTGACCTCGAGAGAGAACCACCCAAGCTCGAACATAGAACCCTCGAGCTGGATGACCTCTTGACCGGAGGATATTGAATCTGGAACAACCAACCTGTGAGCCACGCCATCATCGCGTGTAATATAAGTATTTTGTAAGTTTAAAAGAATTTATTATATATCAAACCTTATAGAAGTGCGAGTTCGGGCTTAAAGAACCCAGCGCTAGCGATCTATATATAAGTGAAAACTGTAAAACGATCAATTAAATATATTCCCAAATAGATTAAATTAAAAACGAATCTTCAATTCTAATATAATCATTTCAAAATATAAACTTTCCCTTAAAGAATTCTTATCGAAACAATTCCATTGTGTATAAAAATGGAAATATATATTAATATAATATCTCTTAAATTAACATAAAAAGAATAAATGAGAAGAGGAGGACAAGGAGATAAGTATATAACTCAAAGTAAGGCCTGCGGACACAAGCTGTCTGTCGACACTTAAGACCTGCGGACAGAAGTTGTCTGCCGACACTTAAAACGTGAGGACAAAAGCTGTCTATCAACACATAAGCCGTCTGCCGACACTCAAGCTGTATGCCGACGTATAGATTTCTGTCGACACGTAAAACGTGTGAATGTAATAGTTAGTGAGAGCTCGCGAGCAAGCTCAGTTCCGTGCACAAATAAAAATATTTGTTCCGCTAATTAGAACCCACACAGCAGAATAGTAATTCGGCTGTAACAATAGTATACGCGTCCTGAGCTTCAAGCCATTCTACCACCTCATTTCTATTGACATTTTCTTTATTAGATTTAAGAGAGTGAACGAGCTTATTAATACCATAATACGAAGATGGTTGATTCGGATCGTAATAACGTATTCTTAGATTTTCATTCCTTTTTATCATAAGTTCATTTTAGACTATGCTCCAGTTTTCTTTTTAGATATTGAAGTTTCGATTATGGGTTTGTCTTCCAAAATAGTTTTATCTTCATCATAACTGTAAAATATGTCTTCCAAATCATTTCCTTACAGTTCGGGGTTTGGAGTTTTCAAAGTATCACTTAAGCGACGAGCCACTGCACAGAGTTTTCTTTTTATACTTTTTTGCGGAGATTCTTTCAAATCGTCTTCATTCCATAGATCAGTATTTCCTATGAATTCTCTAGGTATTTCTATACTCCTGAGAAATTGAGTAAACTGTCTACGACCAGCTGCTACATGAGACTTCCTTTTTACAAAGAAGCTGCTTCGCTTTCCATCTAAATGTCCCAGGCAAACTTTCTTTTATTTTTTAATACTTAGCTGATAAATCGGATTTATCTGCAGATTCTTCTCCCGCTACTTCTCCCTTATTCATTCCTTTTAATTTCAAAACATGATTATTATGAATAAAATGAAGATATCTTTTTAAAGTTTGGTTATAAATTAACCATTTGTCATACTCAGATGAATCAGTAGAATTTTGAATTTCGATCATTTTTTTGTCCAGACGAGAAAAATGGTACTAGGGGTTTGCACAGATTTTACTGTATGAATAGGTGCACAAGTTTCCTTTTTGTCATTCTTTTGAGCGTAATTATTTAAATGTTGAATTTGCTTGGTGGTTTTTTCTGGAACAAGAACCATTTTACGAGCGTATTCCATGATCTTAATACTAGGTTATATTAAAATACCGATAATAGAACTCAATACTGGCCGTAAGAGTAATGGTAAAAATTATCCTTTCTTTCAAATAATGATAGTTTTTTGTTACTCCAAGTAACGCGTTTTTACACCAAGTTACAAAGAGTTTTAGCAAATTTTCTTAACTTTTTATTTTCTGAATCTTTTAGCAATACATTACCGTTTAAAATATTCAATGCGCATTTACAAATACACTTTATAAGTCCTGATATGGTTTTACACATAAGAGCAGTTCTCTGTCCTTTATTAAGATAACAGAGAGCATACAAAGCAGCAGTGTATTTTGTGGCAAAAGGCGAACGTGCTTTCGCATCCATTACTCTTGACATACTGATAATCAGATGTTCAACAAATCACTTATATATTTTTCTTTTTGATACGTATACACATTCATTTTCATCACATGGAAACATACATGTACGAAATCGCAGCTCATTGCTAGTAGTCTGTGTCATGTCAAAAAGTAGATATGAAGGAGGTTTCAAAGCTGCATCTTTAAAAATCTCTCTTATAAAAAGAGGATTTTCGGGGTACACCTGTCAAGCCAGATGCTGTATATGAGCACGATCACTAGGATTTTTGAAAACTACAAGATAAGAGACATTTTGTAAAATATCTCGTTGCCCTTTGTAAAAGAGATTTTGTGAGATAATAGTAATAAGATTTTTATGATGGCTACTTTTTGTAAATAAATCATCAATAACATTTGATGATTCACGCATAAAGTCATTGATAATAATCAATTTGGACGTGAATCGTTTGTAAAATCTGAACTTTTAGGTAATCCCTCGCGAAATTCCATCTCTTTATCAAACTCAGTGTAGGTCAGCTGCCATTCGATATAGTAGAAAACTATTTTGTCGAACTCAGTATCACACATCGTTTTTCGGTACGTAAGAAATTTTTTGATAAATGACGACTTCCCGCAAGACGTCGGACCGCAGCGCAAAGGTATCCAGGGATGCTTCCATCTTGTATCAATTATTATAAATGACATGGAACAGATGACTGAGTGCTTCATATACTGTTTTGAAATGCGCAAATTTTTAGCGGTGACGATGGCGGCGGCGACGGCATGCCCCGCGATCGAATCCATTTTCATTTGTTCTTTTCAGTTATTTTTCGTTTCTTTTTGGTAAGAAAAATAATTTATGAGAAGGTGTTATGAAAATTACATTCAAATTTTGAATCAAGTGCATTAATATTTTTTATTGGTACATACATATACATATATACACGAAAATGTATAAGTTCCTATATCTAATCCTTTTGCGTATACAGATTTATAAGTTTTTGTTTCTTTGCGCGTAACAACGTCATGATATTCAGTTCGTCATATACCGTCATATTCAATAATAAGAGGACTATTATTATTTTCTCCAAGTATTTATGAACGAAGCCAATTATAATTAATGAATTCTCTTGTCTTGTAATTAATGGTTATTCCTTTGACTTTACACGCCTCAAGTTTACAAACTATGTATGCATGAAATTTAGGACCATGCGAAGCGAAAGATTTAATATAACTTCTAGCGCCATAACATTCTAATTCGTCGGTAAATGGTCTTAAAAAACATCCCGTTTCTGAAATATATTCGTTTAGTTTATCTTCTGAAACATAGACGATCGAATCAGTGTCACAGTAAAAAACGCTTTTTTGTAATCGATTTAAGTTTGAATAAAGATTAAGCCGTGCTTGAGCAGTGGTATAAGCAGCTATAGCAACATTTGGTATGGGTGATGAATCTATGCATTCGCTATTATATATCCATGAAAGATATACAGTTGAATCATTTACTGGTAAAATACCTGTTATTTCAATGTTCGGACTCGTAAATAATTCCATGAAGCGACGTTGATAATTTTTAAATGAATTTGATATAAAAATACGAGATCGTGTGTCTCGTTCGGAGTGTAGGACTCGAGTGAAGTGTCACCAAGTAATTTCAAAATGGCAAACCAGTAATCTTTTGTTGTATCTCACTTGTGTTTTGCAGGAGGTGGAGAACTATCATGTGAGGTGGCAACTCAGATTATTCGGAATACGCGTGTGGTGTGAATGACCTTATATATTGCTCAGCGTACATTATACATACAATATTTAAAAATGTTATTAACGATATACTTTGCAGCAGTTATGCGTACAATTCATTACACTCTATTTATAATATCTACAAACAGAATATTTTTCTTGTTCCAAACTCTGCCTTAATTTTTTCTTAATTATTCTTAGTTATTCTTATAATCTGTCGTGAATAGATTACAAAATCTATTCATACCGAAACCATCAGCCAGAAAATGAGAAAACATTACACAAAATTGACCGCAAACACATGAGTCGTCACTCTTGATCTTCTTAGTGTTCCATCTAAAACGCTTACAATTTTTTCTGAGACGTTCAATGTGATCTGGTATTATGGGAGCTCATAAAATGATACCCAGTGACTTCCAGGTTTTGTATGATTTTCTGTGTTAGAAACAAGGATTGCAGGTAGTATCCAGACCTTCGGCAATTGGTCCAAGGGATAAACTCCGTGCGTGCATACCAGGAGATAACGTAGAGTATCCAATATATCTAAGGTGTTTATTACGATTTATACTATCCATGTATACATAGTCTTCGCATATATTCAAGATCCACATTTTTAACATTGTTGCTTTGTTTGGAGCACATTTATATTGTTTCGAAAAATTCTTCATGCAGTGTAAAATAGAGTATGTACACGATGATGGTAATGTGCTATCACTTCCTTCCGCCGACAGGTGATGCCCTAAGTGAACTTTTATCTCTATTTTTAGAATTAAAACCGCAAAACGCTAAACCTTCCTTTTTGGTCGCACTATTTCTCGTATTTTTCTTCCTAACCAGAGGGATTCTAAATTAAACGATGATTTTTATATAAAACACTTCATGGATAACCTAATATTACTTAGAATTGAAATAATATGTTGATAAATTATAATAACATATTCATAAAAATTGTCGACGGTACTGACATTCTCTGTACGTAACAGTATCAATATTTCTGTAAATATTTCTCTACTGAATGAATAGATCAGACAAAATTATACTCAACCACGCAACAGGGCACAATTATTCATATTACGGCGGATGAGCTAACAGATTTTCTTGGAATAACGATATTGATGGGCATTCATGAGTTACCGAGTTTCGAGGTGAAAATTTAGATAAATTTATGACTCCAGATCGCTACTGTAAAATACGAAAAAATTTACATTATGTGGACAATAGTGATTATGTTGAAAATATAACTAAAGATCGTTGTTTATAAATTCCTTATAAAGGAACTATGGCGCACAATCTGAGACCATATATATATAGGTAATAAAGCCTATAAAATGGGGCTTGAAATTTTTTCAACTTGATGGGGCAGATGAAATAATTAATTGTTTCATTCCCTACCAAGGGAAATTTTGAGCTATTGCATAACTCGAAACTGGAACTTATAGAAGAAGAACTTTCTTTGTGGACAGGCGCTTCAGTAGTTCTTGCACTTTGTAAAACTATAACCTATAATTAGAGCTGATTATGGGACCTTCTGAGGAAAAATGTCCTTTGAAATCTGACAAAATGCTTAAAAAGAGGGCCGTGGAAGTTTTGATTTTAGAATTCATGATGAAAAGCTTATTATTATTAAATTTGTTTATGACAAGTCTGTTTATGTTGAATGCACACGATATGGTATTCGCCTGTGTCATCGATAACTAGATGGTCCAAAGAAGAGACTAAGAAAATAAAAGTTCCTTACCCTCATCTAGTAAAAATGTACAATGAAAATATGAGACGAGTTGACAGGATCAACTTTTTAGTCCCTTTATAGGGCGGCATCCAAAAGCAGGTGGTGCCTTTCCATATTTCATTACTGCCTCGAATTATGCTTGGTTAATGCCTGATTATTATACTGCAAGGAAGCAGACAGAATATCAAAAAAGTAGTATACACTAAAAAATTCAGAGAGCAAGTGACTGTGAACGTTCTCTACTATGGCAAATCTGGGCGAAATCAGCCCTCGACGAATCTGACCATGGAAAATGTATCCCCGGCAAAACTGAAACGTGTACACCAACCATCTTCGCCAGAACAGCGCCTAGGCTCTGATGCCGTTGGACATTGGATTATCTGCTTGGATCAGTCGAAAAGAAAGCAGTGCAAATGATGCTCATGTAAAGTCGCTGCAAAATATGAAAAACGCGATGTATTTGTGTGCTATAATACGTTCAGGAACTGTTTTCTTGATTTTCATAAAAAGAAATAATTTATCTTTATCTAATATTTAATGTAGTGTACCATTATCTAATAATTGATGTTATTTATTGCTGTAAGATTTTAATAAACGAATATTTATGCTTTATTCGCGTTTAAAAATCATCAGTTATGTCCCTACCACCGAAATATTATAAGAAATATTAAATTTGTTAATTTTTGAAAACAGTTAATTTTTTACTCCATAAATGTCTGGATGGCCTTGCACGATCGATCTCGGAAATCGTATTCCTGGGATCGTTTATGTTACTATATCAGTTGCTTTCTTAGTTTGAGACCATTTTAAGTATGATCCAACAGAAAAAAAATTGTCGGCCTTCAAAGGTACCTAGGAGTTAAAAGGTTAAACTTCTTGTAAATAGATAACTAACCGATCTGTTCAGTAATCACGTCGCTTAGTACATCAAAATCTTTTTGATTATATAATAAGTTTTGTAAGAACTTGTGTATAATAAATAACTTGTTTTAATAACTTGACACAACTTTAATGACAATATCAGTGTAACATTTAAAAAATTACAAAAGATGTTGAACTTAAAAGATACTTCGGTCTCCGCTCCCTATATTATTTGTAGCTACTCTTATATGATTTTCGATATTTTTGAAACTTGCAGAATTCATTCTAGTGGGAAGTAGTATAAATTTATGT
This sequence comes from Gastracanthus pulcherrimus, assembly GCA_949152435.1. Classification (NCBI taxonomy): domain Eukaryota; kingdom Metazoa; phylum Arthropoda; class Insecta; order Hymenoptera; family Pteromalidae; genus Gastracanthus; species Gastracanthus pulcherrimus. Next base: position 81,414,895 of record OX424576.1, read on the forward strand.
ATTAATTTACAAGATTGTTCTTATTTAAAATTAAATAACAAAAGCGAGTAAAATACGAGTTATTATAAAAATTTTAAAAAATATATCGGAAATTATAATTTTTTTGCAAGCTGAACATTTTCTTAACATATGTATAATAGTTCATTGTATTTCAAGATCATGCAAAATAAGATTGACGTATTGACGTCTCTTATATTGATAACGCCAGGAAATAGGTTTTAATGCGTCATTATCGTCACATTTTACAGAAAAATAGTAAGAAATTAATTAAAAATTACCGTAAATGAATTCATACCTTGATAAAAAAGGGTATTTGGAATTTGGAAATGAAATTCAAGATTGGTTTCAAAATATAAATTAAAAAAAATTACTTTTATATGTATTCATTGCGCATACAAACTTTTGTCTCTGATTTCAGTATACAAATAAAAAATTGCAGCAAATGACTTCTTTCATCATATAGCAAAAGATTACTGTTACTCGAAATCAAATAAAGAAAAAATTTATTTTTGTTCCACTCTAATGTATATGTATGTGTTGGTGAGCACGTATGTGAGTTTCCTGAAAGTTAACCGAAAATTAATCAAAAGTGAATCGGCAGTCAATATGTGCATGCACATGCATGAATTGAAAATGAATTGAAAGTAAACTGAAAGTGGACTGGCAGTAAACTGGTTATAGTATTTAACTTTAGATTCATTCCCAGTTGAGACACACATACATACTTACTAACCCATACATACACACGAACCAGTTCACTTCCGGATCACTTCGAATCTTATTAAGGTCCGATTCACTTCCGGTTTATTTTAGTATCTTACGTACTCGCAGACAAACACATGAATTCACACAATCACTTCCAAAACTGGAATGAAGTCCAAACTGGATTCCAGTCTGAAAAAGCAAATTATTCGATATTCGAACTGTTTTTTGGAAACTGGGCGTTTTCGAACTTAGAGCCTATAGAGACTTTTCATCAGCATCACAAGAAGTTACTTTTCCTAGAGTTTCATGTGGGGGGGGGGGGGTGCTTTATTTATATAACTCTTGTCGAATTCTTCCGAAATACAAGTAATTCGGCTTCCTGTATCTACAAAAGTTATTACTGCAATTTTTTCGATTGTAATTTCAATTTCTGGGCACACTACATTTTACTGTTTCTTCTCGTGCTCCTCGTCTGATTCAGAGAACAATGCACCCCGAGGATCTTCCAAAATTATATTTATTTGTGATCCTTTCGGAGTTTCATCATGACTCTCTGTATTTTTAGAATTATCCAAGGCGTATACTGCCACTACTTGACGTTTCCCGGATTCAAGCCACATGCTGCCACTGTATCACTTTCTATTTGTCTATCTAATGAATATAGTTCACTAGATTTATGTTTCTATGAATAACGTTCATCTTATTTTTTTCATTCTTTTTATTTTGCTGGTAACTCGGCTTTACTCCTCCAGTGTTCTAAGAGAATGTTTGAATTTTTCCTGGTCCTTTATAGCCGCCTCGATTTCTAAAAGAATAATTTTTTCTTTTGTTATATTGCCTGTATGAATTATTACTATTATTGTTATTCTGGTTATTATTATAGTTATAATTTTGGTGATTCAATCATTGAAAACCGGTCTTAGGCCTCTCACTTTAGCCACCAGTATTTTTCGAGGTATCTTGTCCTCGACCATCTTTTTTCCCTATACATTTCTTTATCTTTGCACGCGAGAAGACTCAGAACAGCTGATTTGTCCTTTATTTTTCGTTATTTAACTGCGAATCGTATATCTAGGTAATGATGGGTAGCTAATTTTCTTATGAACTTCTTCAGTGTACTTTCCGATACCTAAAGCTTGGCTTTTTATTCTGTATCATATTCTAGATGAAATTTTCCTTCATTCGATAAATGTGCGCCAAATTCAATGTTTCGCATAATATTATCTGTAACATCTACATTCCGGAATATGTAACGAAATTCTTTTTCAGAGTCGTCAAAACTTTCAACAGAATTTTTGACTATATCCCATCAGGAAGAAGTTGATAATTTCATCGAGTTTGACAATGCATATTTTAATTCAGCAAGGCTTATTTTCTTCAAAGTTTAAATATTGCACCATTTCTTTTAAAAATTTTATGCGCTTTCAGACATTTCCCCTTTTAAAATCGGAGCGGCTATTTTATGCCGTCTTATGGATCAGTGCGATATTGAGTTTTCAAGTTGGGATCGCTCTAGGATTCGACTTCGGTTCTCAGTCATATCTTCAATGCGTGTCCCATCTAAACAAACTGGAGATACGGAGCGAATCTCATTCAAACTTATGATATTTTTTCGAGTAGATAGGCTATAGGCATACTGGCTCACATGGGTTCTGGATCACTCCCTCCCCTCTCAAAGTGATCCACAATCCGTAGAGTGTATAAACCCTACCCAGTATTGCCCTTTCTCCAATTTTTTTAGAATTTGTATTGTATGTTTTAAGTCCCTCCACTGGCTTGCCCCTTCCCCAAGTGATCCAAAACCCATAGTGTGTTTAAGTCTATCTATATATACCCTTCCCTTCGCATTCATTAAAAAATCTGGAGTGGGTTTGCCTCTTCTCCTGAATTACCCCTTCTTTCAGTGATCCAGAAACCGTTTGTGCCCCCCTCCCTCCCCCCGTCTCTTATTTTTGAAAAGAGATGAAATATATAATGGTATAAAGTATACGAATGCTGCTCACTATTTTTTATCTTTTAAAGGAAGGCGACACTTAGATAAATTCGTAGTCATGTCATGGTAAAAGGAAGGTCGGGATGTGCTGTATACGAACTGATAAGTCGAATGAGCGCAAGAAATGCGATCGTTAGATAAAGCCGTGCTAACTTTTTCCAGTGAAAATTGGAAAGATTGATATTGAATGCATGACTGTAAAAGGTATACAAATGCTTAATCTTTTAAAGGAAGGCGCCACTTCGATAAATTTGTGGACGCTGTCACGGTAAAAGGAAGGTCGGGACGAATGCGTTTGATAGATAAAGTCGTGGTCACTTTTTCCGGCGAAGGGATAATCGGGATGAGCAGATGCACAATAGCGGATGTACACAAACCGATACGCCGACTGCTTTAATGTGATTTTTTTTCTGAGCTGTTTTGGGTGTAAGAACCAATATTCTGACGCTACGTGCCGTGGTGGAACAGCCAGTGTGTGTGATTGAAAGTACCTCCGGAGGGGAAGCGTTCTGAGTGGAAATATGTCACGATGTATAATATCGCGATCACACTGTATCTGTAGAAGAGCGCTATCGCCGATTTCAACTGATGTTAAATGATATTATAAAATTAAAATTTCTTTTTTTTGTTAACAGTTAAAAGAAGTTATGAACGATATTGATATAACCTCTTAACATGGCTATGACGTTGTAAAAGTGTTTTTATTCCAAAATAATGATTTCAAAACTAATGTAAAAAGTAAATGTAATGATTCGGAATCGGGTGGTCTTATAAAACATTACATTAAAATTGTATACTTAGAATACACATCACTTCAACTCGATTATCTTATTCAGGAAATGCGCAATTCTTAAAAACTTTATTTATGTATGAATACGTGCGTAATATTCGTGTGAAATTATAATTTTTGTATTTTTAATATATTAATAAAGTATTACTGTGCACGGCGGTCCTCGATCAACTATAATTAAAAAAAATGACGGTCTCGGATTTTTTGAGGATACCTTGACCATTTACTAATAATTTAAGCCGAAAATGAAAATATTTCGTAGAGACTCTGGGGAGAAAAGTCCAATTTTCTTTCCTAATTTTTAGGCTTTAATTTTCTTAGCGCTTATATAAATCTTTAGATTATTATAAATATAGTTTTAGACATATAGAAACATTATCACAGTTGTAAAAAGGAAACAAATATGTGTATGTAGCATATAAAGTCAGAATTTCCTTAACGCACTTAATATTAAATACTATAGGGATCACCTGAAAATTACATCGTCTGACTCAAAGGTGAAAGTCTCCCTCTTTCAAAATAAACATAACATTGGGTATATTTTTGTTTCAAGTAAATTTGTCAGTCGTTCAGATACAGTTGAACAGGAGAGGTAAATATCGTAAGTTATCGTGCCAATAAATCCGAATAACCATCATGCATGAATGCATGTTGGATAAAAATCGTCTCATGATTTGTTTATTATGCTGTGCAAAAAGTAAGACTATGATAAAGATATATCCAGCTTTACAAATTAAATTAAAAGGTTTGTTTGAAGACTATGATTATGTTAATGAATGTTTTCCGCTTGTCGTCTATGTTCCATGTAAACTAGGTGTATACCGCAGTAAAGTGAAAAAACAGACAAACTTTTCTCAATTCACTTTCAAGAGAAATACACGATCAAACACAGATGATAAGTGTCAGTGTCACTTATGCGAACTTGCAATATCACCCGGATACAAAAACTTTGCGAAGAAATCAAAAGTGGGTTTTAATGAAAAAAGTGTTTTCACGAGTAACTCAAAATCAACTCAAGATTCAAGCAGTACCCTAAATAAAGTTTCTGAGACACGTTGTTCGGCGTGTTTTTGTTTGTTTCGGTAAAGAGAAAAGGCACTTGTGCCATTGATAATACACTTAATAATTACATGACTTGGCAAAAATCGAAAACTAAAAACTATAAAAACTGCATTTATACACCGTTGTTTACTACTAGCAAACATAGATTATTTTTAGATGTAATTCCTCCTCCTGAGTTGCATCTGATACTCGGTGTAGTAAACACATTATTTACACATATATTACACGAATGCGAAGAAATAGCTATAAATTGGGCAGAGAAATGCAATGTTCAACGGGAAATAACAAATGGAAGTCCGACTTTCAAAGGGAATTCATGTAAAAAACTATTAGATAAAGTGGACATATTGCGGGCGATATGTGGTATCGGTGGTTTAAAGTACGTTTCAGCATATTAAAAATTCAACAATGTTCAACAAATTCAACAACTACTAGTCTTGACTCCGATTTTGCGAAATACTTTGTATAATTCAAAGCGAGCTATTTAGATTGACAAATTCCAGTTACTCCGAAAGTCCATGCTGTTTTTTTCACGTTGAAGATTTTTGTACAAAATATCAAAAAGGCTTGGGTTCTTATAGTGAGCAAGCGATAGAATCTGTTCATTTTGATTCCAATGCTACTTGGATAAAATACAAAGTATTATCAATTTATTTTACAAGAGTATTATATATATATATATATATATATATATATATATATATATATATATATATATATATATATATATATATATATATATATATTGTTATGATTGGATTGGGGTAATGAGAATGACAACACGTACTTATAGAAAATCACACTTGAACTCGGACTTTTTATTCGAACGTAAACACAACTGTTCTCAACAGTTGTCAGAATCAGACTGAACATAAACAATAACATCCGCGACGTCCATGACCTTTATCTGGAGGACCTTTCTTTGAAACACAGACTTCACAAGATTTACACCAATTTTCTACATCGCTTTTACAAGTAGCGCAATAAAATCTTTTTCTAATTTTATTTAAAATCTTGTTTACTCCGAAATGTCCTCCAGATGGTGAATCATGTGCTTCTTCCAAAATATCTTTAATTTTATGTTGAGGAACAACTAATTGACGGATTTTGTAATCTAAATTCGTTGAAACCCATTCTCTATACAAAATCTCATCAATTAGTACCAACGAATCCCATTGAGAACAATAGATTTGGGTGAATTTGTCCATCGATGAAATCTCTTGTCATTCTGGTTTCTTCTGCAATTCTTTCGTTTGACAAATAAAAGAAATAGCTTCATATTCTGCCTGACTATTCTTCCATTCTTCTGATGTGTTTTCTTCAAAAATGATACGGCAAATTGTTTCTACATTATTGAATTTTTATTCTACTCTGGAACAATATTTGCAGGAGAAATCTTCACAAGGCCGTCTTGAATGTCCATCAGCATTTCCATTTAAATTGCCTTTCCTGTGAATAATTTTGTAGTTGTACTGATCCAATTTCCCTAACCAACGAGCCAATTGTCCATCCAATTCCTTAAACGACAATAACCAAGTTAAAGAAGAATGATCAGTCCTAATAATGAAAGGTTTAGCGATAAGGTAATGATGAAAATTTGTTAACGATTCTATAATAGCAAGGAGTTCACGTCGAGTGACACAATAATTTCTCTCTGATTTTGAAAGGACTCTACTATAATAACCTATGACACGTTCGATTCCATCTTGTTTCTGAAAAAGAACCGACCCAATTACATGGTCAGAAGTGTCAGTATCTAAAATAAATTCAGAAGAAAGAGAAGGAAATGCCAAAATTGGAGGTGTTGTAAGAACCTCTCTCAATCTTGAAAAAGCTTTTTCACATTCCTCTGACCATATGAACTTAGCCGATTTTTCAGTTAACCTATATAAAGGTTTAGCTATGTCAGCAAAACCTTTAAGAAGTCGCCTATAATAACCACAGAAATTCACGAAACTCAACACAGCCTTTTTATTATGAGAAATTGGCCAGTTTACAACAGATTCAATCTTCATTGGATCAGCTGTTTTGTCTTCTTCTGAAACGATGTATCCTAAATATTCAACTTGCCTGATGAAGAAAACACATTTCTTCTTATTACGACGTAATCCTGCTTCTTGAAAACGAACAAACACTTTCTTTAGGTTAATTATTATCTGATCAAATGACTTTCCCAATACCATAACGTCATCCAAATAGACTAAACAGAATTTTGAAAGATAGTCTCTGAGTAATTTTTCCATTAAACGTTGAAAAGTCACAGGTGCGTTGCATAAACCAAATGGCATAACTGTAAATTGCCAAAGTTCTTTTCCGATTGAGAAAGCCGTGATTTTCCTATCCTCTTCTCGAATCTTGATTTGTCAGTATCCACTCTTCAAGTCCAAAGTACAAAACCACGAATATCCTGCAAGTTTATCAAGAGTATCGTCAACTCTTGGTAAAGGGTACAAATCCTTAATTGTAATTGCATTAACTTTTTGAAAATTAATACAAAAACGAATTTTTCCATCCTTCTTCTTCTTGGGAACTACAGGTGAACAATACGAGCTGTCTGATTCTTCAATAACTCCTTGAGAATGCATCTCAGCAATACATTCATCCAATTCCTTAACTTGATGAATAGTGGGTCTTCGAATAGGTTGTTTAATTGATTGATTATGGAGTAATTGAATTCTATGTTCAACCAAATTACATTTTCCAGTAACTTCATCTTGAAAAATCTCTTCAAATTCATGAAGAAGATCCGCAAGCTTCCGTCGTTGATCTTGATCCAAGTTCTCTGAGTTCTTGTCAAAAATTTCTTGTAACGTCTCTGGTACATCCTCACTAGAATCAACTATTCTCGAAATCTGTTTATTGATGATTGAACTTGGAGTATTTAAAATAATTTTAGTTATCGAATCTGTAATACCAGTTGTATCAAGGAAATCACTACCAAGTATACAATCATCAATAATATTTCCAACAAAATCATCTAAATTAGCTGAATGGTCACCCAATTTTATCAAAGCTGAAATCAAAAATTCAACTGGTACCTTTTCTCCAGTCGGATACTTAAGAGTTGTAAAATTAATAGGAATTCTTTTATCTTTTGACTCTACAAATTTCGGATTTATAATAGTCACTTCAGAACCAGAATCTACTTTAAAAATACAAGTTTTGTCATTAATTAAACCATCAAAATAAAATTTATTTGAGTTCCTATTAATTCTTCCAACATTATAATCAATCAGACAAGAGTGTGTGTTTGTTGGAGTCTTGTCAAGTTCTGTTGAACTCGCTCCAGAAAGTTCAACATAACCTAGTTTCCCTGGCCGCTCATCTGATTTGGACAATTTGATCTAAAATGTCCTTTTTTACCACACGTCCAACATACAATATCCTTAAAGAAATCTTGAGATCTCTGTTTGTCCGAAGATTGAGGACCTTTAGACTGTGAATTCGAAGAGTTGATACCAATCTTATATGTGTCATTCGTTCTCCTTGAAGTCTGAGATCTCTTATCTAAATCACGAATAACCTTCACTTCCAAGGAACAGTCCTTTTAAATTTTTTCGGTACCCTCGAAGGCAATGCATTCGGGCGCAGTAAAAGGAAAACAATATATAGTCACATATACGCCCAGCACTGTAATAAAAAAAAAACATAATTTCTCGTTTAATTGCATTAAAAAGAAAAACCAAATCTCCTCGTGGGAGAACTACAAGGAAAAGAGGAAAAACGTGCAAGCGACCAACTGTTCGACGTCTATGCACAGGTGCTTCCTCGCAAAAAAAAAGACGAAAAACATACAAGCACCCTAAAAGTTGATAAGACAATGAGTGTGATTCCGAAGTCACGTTCAAATAAAAGGGAAAAAACGAATATCGAGAATATTGGATTTCGAGTATTGTAATTATTATTGACAAATATTCCATCATGATGTTGATGGGTCCTTGCAAAGAAACCAAAATATAAACATACGACCATGATCGCTCCTTTTATCGCATGGTAATAAACACGCAAGCCATTGGCTGTATTGGGGAATCAAATCGCGTATTAAAAATTAATTAGAAAAATGTATAATGGTTCCAATTCATAGAGTCAGTAAAGCGATCAGACGTTTTGGGTTGTCCGGCTCCCACTCAGCTCGGGTGGAAATTTTCACCTGCAACACCTTGTGTCAGTTAAATAACGTCCAATCAATCAATGGAACAAAAAGGGCCGGTAGGTGACGCGGCAAACCGTGCAAACGAGATAAGAATTAAACAAACTTTAAGACACATATCACACAAATGAATTAGTTTTGGAAACATATAGGGTAAGTGTGTGAATTACTGCGGATGCTCCAGTTGCAGTGGTTTTTAGGAAAACATTAAAATTTAAACTTTAAAAACTCATATCACCATAAAAGTGAATGATAAGCGGGTTTTTTTCTCTGAAACACATGAGACCAAAATGAACACACTGTGCAAATAAATCAATTTACTCAAAAAGAAAACAAAACATGAGATATTAAAATCATAATCAAATCGAGCCCCCAGTAATACACAAAATAATAGAAAAACAGAAACCAAATACCCCAAATTAACTAGGATTTTTCAAAACTTCCCACACTTCCTTGTAATACTTAAAACAACTAATTGTATAATATACTAAAGACGATTCACTACAGGAGTAACAATTGCTACATTTATAATTAGTAAATCGATTTTTCCCGGGGGGTCCCCGTTTATCTAATATACTCTAGAAAGTTTCAGACTCATCTTCAAGCGGATAGACATAAAAACCGAGTAAAGACTTTTAAAAAATAATCGGTGTGCAACAGCCTTTATAACCGACAAAAATTCCAGTGCCCAGCTGCACGCCATTGGAGAATCTGGCTTTCTCTCCGAGGAGGCCATCATCTGGAGCAGTGGGAGCGCCAAGGAGCACCGTGCAAGGTCGTATCGACAACAACACCACACGCGGAATATTATTAGCACCTCGCCTAAGGCGATTATATAGACATCAACAAGCATGCCTGGAAGAAAAAACTGAGTCATCATTCACGAACGACGGAGCGCCAGGTCCATTGGCCGGCGCGACGCAAGACTCAGCCTTATCAAGATGCGCAAAATAAGTGCAGTGCAGTGAAACTAGTGCGCGCATGTGAGTTCGGTTGTCTGTACAAGGAACGCTGAGAGGACATGAAGAATGCAAGTAATGAATGTATGAACCATAATTATTATTATAGTGACATTACAACGAATAGTACGAAAAAAAATGTGATCGCATACAATATTGCAGCGAAAATTATGTACAATCTAAAAATATTATACATAGATCCAACTCGACGATGTAAGCAAAAGGAAAAGAGAGAGAGACACACATATCTCTGTACACACAGCGACGTAAACACACAACATTACACTCACACACACATACGTTATAGAGCCACTGAGGCAGTGACGCGACCCCTCGAGCGTGTAACGTATGCAGACGGTCGTACGTTGACATGAGGCACTCATGTCGGTTGAGAGGAGCACACACGCTGACGAGGATGAATCCTTATCTTACGCGAGTCTACTCGCGTGAGACAAGCGCGTCTCTGGAGCGACGCGTACAGGCAGTCAGGTCTGACCTCCGATTGAGCGAGCATCTAGCTTTAGGCGAGGACAGACACCTCTCTCTCTCCTAGTTACTGAATAAACGACCATCAACCCTATTCCTTGTCTTCTTCTTTCGAACGTCCCAACCTCATCGAGACTCGACACTTAACTGTACCGAGTAAAACACGCGACGAACCGCACGCATTGCGTCTATTCTCTCCGTTACACTATCATTTAATACCTTAATATATTTGATTTTCGCAATTATTTAGTAGATATAACATAATAAACCTTAAGTGCTCCACATTAGCCGCATCTCCCATAACGCTTTTTATTTTAATTATATTCAATTTTTTTTCAAAAAACTTTTTATCACTTTTTTGTCTAACGCGGCCATTTTTGACCAATCAAAGCTCAATTTATTCATTATGTGATGACGGATATAAATCCAAATGAATTGTCAAGGTTCATCGATTCGTATTTGTTTTATAGCGTTTTCTCATTTTTATGATATATTTGTATTAAATGAAGTTGTTTATAAACTTAAATAAAATTATAAAATTACAGGTGCACAAAATAACGTTATAAAACAAAAAAAAACTATAAAACTTAAAAATTCCTCTTGATGTTAAATCTTCGTTGTAAAACATAAAATGAGTTGTAATTGGTAAAAAATTATCCTGTAATACGCAATAAATGAGCCATCAAAAATATTTGAAAATAAAATATCATAAAAAATGAAAAAACGTTATAAAACAAAAACGATCCGATGAATCTCGAACATACTTTTTGATTCAAATTCTTGATCAAAAAACGAAAAAAAAAACGTTCATTGGTGAAAGATTACCGTGTGATACCCAAGAATTAAGCACTAAAATTAAGAAAGTATATAACCTCGAATATATTAAAAAATAAAAGTCCTCATGATCTGGTAAAAGAACTTAGATAAGAGATAGTAAAAAGCTACATTTTTGGACACTTTCAGAAATAATAATGCCGTTTTATTTAAGTTATTGATTGCGATAGAAAATTGATTTTTTCTTAGAAAATGATTTTTTTCTAAGTGACAAAAATAAAATGACTCAAAAATCATCACTGGGTCGATGATATTATTTCTAACGCACGATGAAACTCGAAAAACTAAAAGCAAAAAATCGAAAAACCGCTAAAAAGCAAAAACTAATCTTAGAACTAAAAAAATTATTATTATACCCCGTTCATTTAAAAGAAAACAAATAAAATAAGCCCTGAAACCGTAAATTTTAACATGGATTATTCGAGATAACGATGCATAATAGATTTTTGATAAATAGTGTATTTTGTAGTAGATTTAAAATTTAAATCGATGTAACTTGTCGTCTTGTCTTTTCACCACAGAATTATAAAGAACAAATAATGTCATATCGGAATAATCAATAAGATTTAAGGCTAGCTGCCAATGAATTGGTAGAAGTTTTTTGCTTGTTATTATTGCTTGGGAAAACTCTCAAGCTTTTATAGACAAAAAAATGTTGAATTATTTTGCGCGTAATTTTAAAGAGAACAACATACCAATTTTATCATTAATTGCTTGTAGAATATGCAAAGAAAAAATTTTAGCTAAAAATTTATTGTTTTTCTTCATTTTTTTATCCGCCATATTGGATCTGACATTCTTAATTTTACGAATCTTATTCCAAATTCGTAATCCGCGATCCCAAAAAAAGATTTGATAGAATTACTTAAATTTTTTAATATAAAATTTTGTTTTGTACAAAAATGTAACCTTTATTTAGAATAAAACATAATAAGATAACATGATTTATAATTTTTCTGAGTAGTGGAGACCTTCATGAGAAAATATGAGCTGAATTTTGTATGAACAGGTTTAGTTGAGTCAAAATTATGAATTATTTTTTAAGTGGTATTTATATGTACTTGAGGCATCAAATGGTTCAAAAATATGGCTAAACATTTGACTTAAGCAGGCCTAATATAGAATTAACCAATAATGTGGGTGCAGGTTATGTGGCCACCTTAAGGAACTTTCGATTTCCAGTAAATATATATCGGGTTTGGGGGCCACGGAAACTATTGAGACTTGTTATTTGAACCTTTAACTCCAATAACTCATACCTTTATTTGCAAAAAAACTCACTCTCTTAATTATAATTAAAGAAGTTCTAAGTGTTTGAAAACTGACCACTTTAACAACAGTGTTGGTAAAGTGACCACCTATGAGTTCTAATGCTGAAGTCATACAGTAAGTGCTGCAGAAAGCCAAGACTAGTCCAGCAGAAACTTCCTTTCTATGTTACTGAACTACATATAGTGCTGTAACAAATGTCTTGGTGACGGTATTTTAGGAATTACTATGCATAGGAATTTTAAAGAAGCAGCCGCCTTTTAACTGCGGCGATTACCTTTTGATTTGCAAAGCATTCGTATGGCCACTTTATCAATCGATAAGCGACAACGAAAGTTGCAATTTTCGTATCGGAAATGCAGCCTACAGCTAAAACTGATACATGCATCTTAAAGTGCGTGAAAAAGCTACAGTTTCTTTACATGCACGCACTACTAAGAAATCAATGTTTTAATGCTTTCCTCCGTAAATGTGACACTATCTTATAACTAGAGGGCAGTATTAGTATATATAGTAGCAGTGGGGTTAGCGTGACTTTCAACATATTTTGATACAATATATATACTGTAGGAGTTACGGTGCCCTAGAATTACGCATACAGTGAGAACTTGTATAGGTGGCCACATTGCCTGCATGGCCACATTATCTGCACCCACCTTATATTGATAATTTAATCGTATTATCATGAAAAAAGAAATACCTTCTCGATTCTCTAATGTGTAATTAAATTGTTATGCAATGTAATAGCGAGTGCCTGATGCGAGAAACAAAGAATTGCGTTTTTAACGATTTATGGCTTCTACATAATATATAGCACACTAAACGTTCATTCAATATAACATTTTTTCAGCACTTTACTGACATATTTTAATATTAAAGAGCATATATTATTAACTAATGAGAAAGAATGATTATTGTACTACGGTGATTTGTTATTCTTCAGTTGATTTAAATCTAAAAGATCTAATTTTATTCCTTGGATAATTTCAGGGGGACTTACCCAAAGAAAAATTGAAAAATAATTAAAACCTAATTGTTTATATTTACACATAGATGAACTTATGAACAATTGGATGTAACTCTTTGAATTTTAATTATTTTAAATTTTTCTTTTGATAACTCTCCCTGAAATTATCCAAGGAACAAAATGAGATAGTCTAATATTATATCGGATGAAGAATAGAAAATAGCGGTGTGTTTAAAGTACTAAAATTCTTCTTTTTCATTAGTTAACAATATCTACTCTTGCAATAGCATAAATTTTGTTAACAAAATTTGTTGTATCATGTAATAAGCCCTTCTTTCATATTATATTTTCTCTTACATTAAAATATTCCAAAGTAAAGTGCTAAAAAAAATGTCATTAAATGATCATTTAGTATGTTCTATATTATGCAGGAGTCATTTTAACAATCTTTACATTATTTATTTAAACTTACTTTTTGAAATTATAATGTACTTCATGCTTTAACTTAATATTCTTTTTTTCAGGTATCATAAAGGGTGAGATTTATCAGGATATTTATGAGCAGATTAAGAGAAGTATTTTCAATCAATCCAGCAAGAACATATGGATTTCATATAAATTTCAGCACGGATAATTAAAAATTGTTACACTAATATTCTGAAAATAAGAATAAATTATGCTCAGTAAATCATATTTGGGATGCTCGGTTGACAAGGAGTATAAGTGACGTTTAAAATACACTAATTTTTCGACATTCGAATAGATATATTTCGAAAAGTATACGACATAACACTACGCGAAAATTTTATTTTTGTTACCAATGCTTTTACAGACTATGTAACATATAGCTTGTGTGTTGCTACTTCATTAAAATGTATGAGTTCGAAGAAAAATAATATAATTAATTACAAAAAGTCACTCGTACACCTTAGCAACTAAGCGCATCATTTATTTTACCATTTTAAAACAATACAATAGTGTTTAAAAGGAAATAAACATTTAAATTTATATCAGACATTTTAGCATTATGTTCATACACTTGTTTCTTCTGTTTCTTTATTTGTTTTACTTATTATAAATATGTAATAACAAAATGCTGCTGATTCATTAGCACATTGACTTCTTAATCTGAGTTACTTATTATAATATATGAAATAAAATTGCTACTTCTTGATAGTTAACTTATGTAACGGTACGTTATAAAATTCACCGACTTTCTTCGATTTTTATTACAATACAAATACATAGCGAGTTAAAACTTTTTCGTATGTATATATTTTAAGCCTTCGAATATAAAAATATATATTTAAAATACATATAAATGTAGAAGAAGGGGCTCAAATTGATCGAAAATACGAGTATACAGAAAAAACTATATAAAGTTTTACTAACACGGAGAGTCCATACCTTCCGTGTCACGGAATTCGACGAAACTTTAGGATGTTTTTTGTACCTAAAAATAAAGCCTAGCACCCGTAGTTTTTTCCAATGGCCCTTTTTTCTCGAAATATAAGTCATTATATTACAAATGCGTATAATTTTAGTAAAAAAGCACGTCCTCTTCTCAACTTAACTCTGCATGTTTTTACAATCAAAAATGGCCCTAAAACACAATAAAACTAGGCAAAAAGAGCTTTAATTTAAGCTTTGTTGCGTATAAAAATACTAATCCGATTAAAAGTTATTAACAATCGAATACGATGACTGATCTACATGCATGGAACGGAACTTAAATAAAGGAACTTAATACTGCTATAAATTCGGTGAATTTTTACATAACTTTAGTCAGCATTTTTACTTGTTAATAACTTTTATTCGGATTGATATTTTTATATGCAACAAAGCTTAGATTAATGTGCTTTTCGCCTAGTTTTATTGAATTTTAGAACCATTTTTTACATACAGAGTTACGTTGAGAAAAATATCTGCTTCTTTTTACTAAAAGTATAAGCATTTAGAGCATAATGACTTGTATCTCTGGAAAAAAGGTCCATTGGAAAAAAACTACGGATTCTAGGCTGTATTTTTAGGTACAAAAAACACATCCTAAAGTTCATCTAATTTCGTGACCTGGAGGGTGCGGACTCTCTTTGTAAGTGGCTTATGTAAGTAATTCTATGGAATTTTTATTTTTCGACTTCATAAAAAGTTGAAAATATTTTTTGAACGCACGCCGACCAAAGTTATATTTTTAGATTTAAATACAGTGTCGAAATATATTCTTCGAGTCCCACGTATGAAGCGAGGTTCCTTCCTCTTCTCTAGTTTACATTCTTCCCCTCCTCCACAGCTCTATGTATCAGAGCTTCGGTGTCCGCTTGCGTCGGCCTACTCACTTGCTTTCTGGCTTCCAGAGCAGTAGCAGCTAACTTTTACCGCACAGCATTTACTTACGTTTATAAATTCAGAGTTCGTCTAGATAAATAATCCGATGATCGTGACTCTACTACCTGGTGTTATAACTTTCTATCCCGGCTGCGCACTCTAACAGGTAGTGGACCAGCTTGCAAGAGGAGAAGCACTGGGAAGAATTCAGAGCACAACGTTCGAATTGTTTTCAGAGGTCACTGAGTATCTGTTTTTTTGCAAAGTCAAAGTCTTTGCAAAAGTATCCGTGAGTTCTTTGTCCTACTGAAAATTCCCAGATGGGATCTCATATGGTTTCCCTCACGGGATCCCACATGGGATCTCATGTGAGAATTTGATATGATTTCCCATATAAGATCCCACATGGAAAACCATGTGAGAATCTATGTAAAATTCACTTGAAAACAACAAATAAAATTAGGTATTGATAAATAAACTTTTTTTAATGTAAGTTTAAATAAGATTGAATATTTCGTATTCAATCCAGTAAATTATAATCTGTAATCTATTGAAAAGTACTATTTTTATAGATATAATAATATACATTTCTGATTATAAATTATTGATATCATTAAGGCGATCCTCCAGTGATTTTTTACCAAAAATGAAAATTTTTTTATGACCTATTTTTTAATGTTTATAATTTTATGATCATTTTGAGCCCTCCTAGATGTTATAATTCGATGATTTAATCAAGTTATAGCTAGCTAATAGAAAAAATTTACATTAGATAGCATACACAATTGAAACTTTAAACGTGTTTAACTCTTTAAAAAAAAATAGCAATATTTTACAACCCTAAATAAACAAATCTCGGAATTTATATTTAGGGTATATTAATATTAAATATTTTATTTATGTATTCTTAATCTTAAAACATGTAGTTTTTAATAAATTTATTATTCAAAAAATATTTTATTTATTTCAGACCGTAAATCGATCAAAAACAACTGTTGAAAATCTTCTTTTTATTCATTTAAATTGAAAAATATTGTGGAATTTTTTAAAAGATTTAATTAAATAGGGTTTCTCCAGGAACCTTTTTGAATTCGTTTGAAAACTGTATATAAAATAAGGTATTGATAAATAAATACAATCAAACACACTGTAATTATAGCAAGTTTAACATGAAAAGTAAACTAAAAAAGATTGTAATTCTGATTGCGGATACTATCAATAAACATTTAATGTCAAAATTTGTTATCTCATATGGGGAAAAAATAAAGGCAATTTGTTAATAAGAATAATACAACTTTTTATTATTGTTCATGAATGTACCTTATTATATTATAAACAGTAAATATAATAAAATAATAGATATGCGTATATGCGATAACAGCATTAATATGTCTGTGGCTTTCAGGCATAACCATTGAAATTCTTTTTTTTAAATTTCGAAATATTGAGATATTACTTTTAATTTTTATTTTAATCAGAATTTCTAAGAAATAAGTTTTGTTAATTAATATCATAAAATTGAAGATTATGTCCTTGTTGTATTGTAGGCCATCTAAAAATTATAATTAATTTGTTAAAATTTTATGAAAAGTAGCATAGCAAGAAAATAAATATCATATTTACCTTAGTAGTAGAGAAGATTTCGTACTGCAATAATATACTGCGATTTCGGAGTTACTACAGCAACATCAATTTTTTTTATTGACTCTGATTCAACTCCTGATAGTTCTTCTTCCATATCATCTATTTTATACATTGTGTTACATTCATTAAGAGCTGTTGTTTTAATTATATTACACAAAGTTATTTCTCTTTTACTATTTTTATCTACAAGAAATTTGTTTATTCTAATGAATCTGTCATCAGACAGTTGAGCGTATGAATTATCACAACATTTGTTTTCTTTACCATTTCCCATGTAAAGACAACTCTTTTTAACCATTCGATTGAAAACCTCTGTTTCATAACAGTTGATTGAAATTTGGCAATTTGACTTTTGCATACACCACTTCTCCTTCCTAAATACGTTGTACTTGCAGTCGTTGTCTTAAAACTTTCTTCAATTCTAAAGTAATCAATTGTTTCGCAATATTTTTTACAATGCTGGAACAACCAGCATATACATGTTTTTGTAGAATTCTAACGTAACGTTGAAGATTCAGGTATCGAACAATTTGTTGATTAACGCCTTTAGCATAGTGTATCGCTTGAAGTAGAGTATGAGTGCACCTTCAAAATCATACGTCGAATGTGCCCATAATGGTCCCCAGTTAACAACACTTTGTATTATATATAGAAGTTGGTGAATATTGAAAGTCATTGTTGACTTAGTATATCTTCCTTGAGTTTCAAAAACAAAGTCAATCAACATCTCATCTACTTTATTTAATTCATCATATGTAATATCCTGTTGCAGAAGAATATGTAAACTTTTAACGAGGATACTCCAATATTTGACTACATCATTTTCTAATACTAATTCATCATATGTAATATCCTATTGCAGAAGAATATGTAAACTTTTAACGAGGATACTCCAATATTTGACTACATCATCTTCTAAAACTAATTTAAATAAAGGCATAATATAAAACATAATAAAATTTTCCCATTCACGAGCCATCCAGTCATTCATATCACTTAAAAGTCTAGTTAATCGAGATAGTTAATTGGGAACTTTTATTTGTTTTGTAACTGAATCAAGATAGCGTTCTTTCTCGGGAGAGGCAGAATGGTTTGTGCGAATTGCTTTCCTGCACCAGATATGTAACAGTGCATATAATCTGGTACAAAACCCTTAATTATATCAAAACAGCATAAAGTAATCAGTTATTAACCATATATTACCACTATCTTACTTCTAGTATAACTTAAGTTACATGCAATTAAATAAAACAATTTACATTAGATAACATACAAAATTAAATCTTTAAACGGGCTTTTCTTTCAACTAATTTTCTTAACTTTAAAAAATGGCTTGCGGATTAGGTGTTTATGAATCTTTCTGAAACTTTCAGAAAATGTACCTTAGTATATGTAGAATATAAATTGTTAACTACATTTAAATTTTTTTCTTATCTCATTTTATCCATCAGTCATTATTAAGAAACGTGATTTTTTAAGCATTTTCATAAGTCAAATGAAATCTAAATTATTTTGAGAAAGCAGAAGACGATTTTTGAAATTCTGTCAACAGTTCATTTTGTTGAGCAGTCAAGGAAGTGACTCAATTATGTTCAGAGTTTTTTCTCAAAATGCTGTGCGCAAGTAACACTTGGGAAACTGGTCATTTTCGTTTAAAAATGTCGTAATTTGTGAAGAACTCTGCAAATAATCAATATCTTGAGCTAAAAATTGATATAAGACCTATTAATATCATCCTACATAAGTTTTCAAAATTTTAGCTCATAAGACTGAACAATAAAAAAGTTTGTTTTTTCACCATAGTTCTACCTTAAGATTAAAGGAGGATGCCCGTGGTGGCCCTTGAGGAAACTTATGAAAGCAACTCCATCGTTTAAATTCATTTTAATATGAATTTTAAAAAATCTTGACCTCCTTAAGTGCGGGGAAAGCTGAAAAAATAATATCTATGGAATTGTCTCATTTAAAGATAAGTATAAATTCTAACCATACTCGGGACTATCTACTTATGCTTTCGAATTTTCCCCACGTTTTCAAATTTTTCTTAAAATTCATGTTTAGTAAGTTTTAAATGATGGCATTGGTTTTACGTTCCTCTTGAACGGCTAACATATTATAAATCTGTAGGCATCCTCCTTTAAAAATTCGTTAAATTATACATAATTAGAATTTGTTTTAAAATATACCTAAAATTTATTTTTTATTTTAATATTTCTTTAAATTTTTATTTTTATTTTTTTGAGTAAAGTCTTATTACCTAAATATTTATATTGGAATATATTTCCATGTACTTAATCTGTTTAACTATCAGTTTTCGAATTACTGATATAATTTAATACACTTTATTGATATATAGAAATCTCCAACATAATTGATGATGCCCACGGATTTATAATATCTGATCTGTTAATGGAGAAGCTATAAAACCAATACCACTGTTCAGAGCTCATTAAAGTATGAATTTAAAAAAAAATTGACCCCTGAAACTGTGGGGAAAGTTGAGCAAATAGTGATAAAAAGTCGGAACCTTAAGTAGAAAATCCAGAGTATGGTTATACTGCATACATTTTTTTATAGCACATCTCGACATGGATGTGGAAGCAGATTATTTCATAAAAATGCTTGCAGTTTTTAATTAAGTGGATATGTTATTTGTGACGTGTATTTCACGTCCCAATAATATTAAATACGGGCAGTCAATCGCGACCCAGTCGCCCGTCACCAGAGCCGAGCATTTCTCAAATTTAATTAGTATTGTTATTAATGGGGTTTTGTTATTATTTGTTGAGGGAATGAGGATAAGGAGTCGCGACCGAGGAAGGCCGCAGACCGGCACACACACGCACACACCCATACCAGCGGCACCAGCTGATCGCCGCAGCGACGACCGCTTGGAGCGAGCAACGGCGACGAGTATACACACACAGGCACAGCACCAACATCACTGCACACTGTACGCGCGACTCTCTCTCTCTCGATTGCTCTTTCTTCCTCGCCTCTCGAGGATGATGAGCCGCTGCCCGCGCACACACATACACACACGCGCGCGCGGCCGCCCTCTCTCCCGATGCACGCAGACGCGGGAGGAGAGAGGATTCACAGCGGCAGCGGCGGCTTCCTCGAGGCACACCAACTCGGCTGTAGTCAAGAGAGAGAGAGAGATATACCGACTCGGCTGTCGGCAGAGCGGAGAGCTAGCAGCCGCCGCGCCGCGAGCCGCATGAAGCTGCCGGCCTCTCCTAGCGTCGGCCGACGCGCGCACGTCGCCGCTGCCAACTGTGTTGGTCCGGCGGCGATAAAACCGAAAGCGCCCGATATAGATATACACGCCGGGTTGCCCGCGCGTGTATATCTAGCAATTCATAATTGCCCGCGCTGCGTAAGCAGGGCGGTATTAGCGAAGCGAGCCAATGAGGAGTAGCGACTCAAATCACCGCGGACTTGGCCTTGATTTTTGCATCTAGGGAAAATCAAGGCCAATCACCGTAAAGGAAAGGGCGGAAGCAACAGGAGTTTGAGCTGAAGTTGCGCAAGAAGAAAAGCCCAAAAATTTGGAAGAGATTTCCGCCCTCTCCGGTTTTGATCATTGACTGCCCGGCCTTCAAGAGAGAGAGTCGAACATTTTTGGATTACCGTTAGAGAAGGAAGACCGCGTGGAGAAAACCTATAAAGAAAAAAAGGACCGGCGAGCGATAGTTTTGGAGAGTCTTTTTGGCGACCTGCGACCTGAGAGGACAAACACCGCGGACGCGCCTGATTAACCACGGTGAGTGGGCTGTAATTGCCGAGCTTCCCTCGGCACTTGCAAGCGAATTATAACATTACTGTACTTCGCCGCCATGTGCTCGGGGCACATATAAAATTAAAGCCGTGGTGGTGTGACACCGATATATAAAAATCAGTGCGGGTCGGACCAGTAACGAATTTACGCCTTATTGGGGGGAAATTTCCGCGACTCAGGAAGACGGGAGACGTGGTGAATATGATAGTAGCGAGGGACGCGTGACTCGGCTAGCGTAGCCATTTTTGTGTATCGCGACCGCGTAGATGTAAGGATATTGTAACTTGCGACCGGTAGTGTTAACCGACGAGGAGAAATAAATTTATATATATATTTAAAGTAAAATTTGTGGGAAATTATTATAAATTGTGCATTCCTGATTTTTCCTATTCACGGAACTTCCTCTGGGAAAAAGGGGGCTCGTGACGAGTTAGCCGCGCTTTACCTGGCGCCCATTAATTGAGAAAAATTTGGTAAAGTGTCGAGACAAAGGTAAGCATCACTAATGTAGTGGTTTCGAATTTTCAGTAACGAATGCCATGTTACAAATGACGTACCAACGGGGGCTTAGTGACTCAGGAAAAAACAGGAAAAATAGCAAAATAAATTAATTAAGAAAGTTCGGGAAATATCAGAAAAATTTTTTTTTACACAGTGTCGAGTCAGCGAAAGTGCAGCGACTAAAACGTTTTTTTTTTGTGTCGTATGAAAATTTCGGTAAAGTGGAAAAATTAATTTTTGTGTGTTTAAGGAATTTATAAGTAGGACTTAGAAAATTTTTCACTTGAGCTATTGGGTTATAAATGGGACTTTAAAATTTTTTTTTCACTTGAGCTATTGGGTTCTAAATTGGACTTAGAAATTATTTTTTGAAAATTTTTCGATTTTGAGAATTTTCCGGAAAATTTTTTTTGGAAATTTTTGAGAATTTTCCAAAATTATTTTTTGAAAATATTTCGATTTTGAGAATTTTCCGGAAAATTTTTTTGGATATTTTTGAGAATTTCCCGAAATTATTTTTTGAAAATTTTTCGATTTTGAGAATTTTCCGGAAAATTTTTTTGGATTTTTTTGTGAATTTTCCGAAATTACTTTTTTGAAAATTTTTGATTTTCAGGATTTTCCGGAAAAATTTTTTTTTATGTGAGGAATGTTCTAAAGGAAGGAAGAGTTTTTTTTGAGATTTTGAGAATTTTTGAAGATATTTTTTTTGAAGGGTTTTTGTTGAAATTTTTTTTTTGGATTTTTTTGAGAATTTCCCGAAATTATTTTTTGAAAATTTTTCGATTTTGAGAATTTTCCGGAAAATTTTTTTGGATTTTTTTGTGAATTTTCCGAAATTACTTTTTTGAAAATTTTTGATTTTCAGGATTTTCCGGAAAAAATTTTTTTTATGTGAGGAATGTTCTAAAGGAAGGAAGAGTTTTTTTTGAGATTTTGAGAATTTTTGAAGATATTTTTTTTGAAGGGTTTTTGTTGAAATTTTTTTTTTGGATTTTTTTGAGAATTTCCCGAAATTATTTTTTGAAAATTTTTCGATTTTGAGAATTTTCCGGAAAATTTTTTTGGATTTTTTTGTGAATTTTCCGAAATTACTTTTTTGAAAATTTTTGATTTTCAGGATTTTCCGGAAAAATTTTTTTTTATGTGAGGAATGTTCTAAAGGAAGGAAGAGTTTTTTTTGAGATTTTGAGAATTTTTGAAGATATTTTTTTTGAAGGGTTTTTGTTGAAATTTTTTTTTTGGATTTGAGAGTTTTTTTTTATATTCTTGAAAATTTTTCGAAAATTTCTGAGCGATCTATTGAGGGCTTTCACAGGTTGGGTGTGTAGTGAAGAAAATTTTCGTTTCAATTGAGACCTTTCGTAGGATTCTTTTGAGTATTGAAAATTTTCGGTTATTGGAGGAAGCTTGTAGCGATATATAAAGAAAATAGCGAATTACCAGTGTAAGCGGAAGGCTGCGGCGACGCACTGAATATAATAGCGATAAATAGAGAAGGTGGGGAAAATAGGAGACAAATTCAGAAAATCTTTGTTGGAGATTTGGTGAAATTTGAGTAATGAGCTAGAGTGATAGATAAATTAATTGGGTGTAATTTTCTGAATTCTGTCCTATTTTTCAAGTCTCCTCAACGACTTAAAGTAGTAGAGTAGGAGTCACACCACCGTATAGGGAAAATTCATTTTGCGAACACCTCCACAAAATATTATTGCTGTGCTACTACCCCCAAATCGATTAGTAAGAACGATTTATAATTAGTTAAGAGTAAAATTTTTGTAACAACTACTGGAAATTGGGTATAAAAATACAACAACTAAAGTTATTGTATTTATAGTATAACTACTGTGTCAAAGGAAAAATTGATTATTACATATATTTATATTTATTTAATTGTATTGGAAATTATTTACTGAAAATTGATTGCGACCAAGAAGAAACCTCAGATTATTACTTCAGATATAAACAAGAAGAGAAGACCAAGAACTACTGAAAACTGAATAGCGACTTTATTAGATTCGCGTCAGGGTATTTCAGCAGCTACTCAAGAGCTAGGCAAACAAATTTCGAGTAGGCATTTTCAGCTAAAGGAACCGATAAAGAAGACCTCAAGAAAAGAAGCTATTTTCTTTGTTTATCTCCTTTTGTCCCTTTAGCAAAAGTACATACGGTAATCTCCAGAGTAACATACATATATAAATATACATATTATTATTATAAATCATTATAAAAATTGAAAATTAGTGACACAGTAGTTAGGCAGGAAAATTGTCCCGTAAAAGAGTTAAGACTGATTCCTTTATTAGCGACCTCTCCATTCACGTGCACCAGGTATTGCAAGTTAAATCCCCGTCTTTGAAAAGATTCCAAAGACTTGGGCGGGCCCTCCCAACATAGCAAATACTGCAGTAACTGTATAGTGTAACTAGCGACCAAACCGCTGCTTTTGTTTTCGTCCCTTAGTGTACGAGTAGAGTACAAAATGAACACAAGACAAGCAGCAAAGAAGGATCCGCGCATACGCCAGCGAATGGCAGTATCAAGTAGAATAAATGGGATGGACCCGAGCGAACTTATAATAATTCTAGATCAGATGGGACTTAGCATATCTGGGACAACAGCCCAACTTAGAGACAGACTCTTGCGGGCAAGTATTAGGTCAGTGGAACCAGAGGCAGCAGTAAATTGGGATACAGTATGGGACGAAAGACCATGGGATCAAGTACCAGCAACATCGGCGGCCATAATGCGAGAGGAATCTTTTGAACAAATACCTCAGAAGAAGAAAAGAGGTAGGAAGCCTAAGAGAAGGACCAAAGAAGTAGAGTTGCAAAGCACGGAAACGGAGTATAGCCAAGAAGAGGGACAGGCAATCACGGAGCAGATTCAAGAAGTCACAACACAACAACAAACGACCGATGTACCAGTAGTTACGCTAGAAACGATAAGCAAAGCGACCACCACTATCACTACGACGACACCAGTTCGTACACGGGGACCAACGGATAGCTTCGCGATGCAGATGGTGTCTGCAAACACACGACCAAGAGTGCAAACAGGGTTTCCACCGCAACTCTTAGCGATGAGCAGTCATACACAGTTGGCATATACTCCGGGACTAATGAAGATGATACCAACCGGCTACCAATGGAGGCTACCAGAGCCACTTTTCCATTATACAGGAAATCATCCATCACCGGATTCCAGTACGGGAACTCCCGCGGTACCAATGATCCAGAGACCAATACAATTGAAACGGAAACTCAACAGATAGTAGCGACGTAAGCAACAAAGAAGAAGATAAGAATCGAGAAGAAGATGCCATTCAACGAGGGGCAGGACCATACGAACGGCTACTGCAGGAGTTTGAACATCTGAAAATGGCACAACATAGACCAATTCTCCTCCGAGAACCGGTATACGCGCCACAACCTCCAGTAGTCCCACCTCCGGTAGCACACCCACAGGATTACGTAGACACTCCGAGACCACCGAGGGGATCTCAAGAGAGAAGAGAGCGACCCAGAAATCACGAAGTGGCAGAGATTCGGAGGCCTAAGGTGAACACCGTTCGTAGGCCAACAGACCAGCAAACCGAAGCATCAAAACAGAGAAGAGGAGAACGAAAGCGACTGTCATCGAGTAGCTCGGAAAGTAGCGTACTAGACCGAAGATTAGTAAAGAAGAGATATAGCCGTAAAATGAAAAACCGTAGACATAGGAGTTCGAGTAATAGTACCACAAGTAGCGAAGGTAATACAACGTCATCAGATTCAGATAGCGACCACAATAAAAGAAGTACAAAACACAGGAGAGGCCACAAACGGAACCAGTCGATATCGACTAGCGATTCGGAATATGAAGATAAGAACATGAAACAAAAAAATAGGAAAAGTCATTCGAATGCAGATATAGCGGGGAAGAATGTTAAAATATTGCAGAGCTGGAACCTAAAGTTCAATGGGGAAGATAAGGAGCCAGAGGAAATGTTGGACCGGCTGCAGGATTGCAAAGCAAGCCTAGCCATGAGCGACAGGGAGCTGTTGAATGCTTTACCATCGATCTTTTCGAAAAATGCTAGCAGATGGTATCGATCCAAGCGACCAGACTTAAAATCATGGAAAGACTTTAAAAAAGCATTCAGAAGGCAGTATTTGGGTCACAGAGATGAAGAAGACACGATGACGGACTTACGGAACAGATCGATGGCAAAAGGAGAAAAGATTGCCAACTATATATCCTGCGTAGAATACATTGTCGACCACTTTAAGCGACCCCCTTCCAGGAAAACAATAGTAAAACAGGCCTACAAGGGCTTGAGGAAAGACTATCGACACTTCATGGCGGGGAAAGAAATCAAGACGCTCAAGGATATAGAGAAACTAGGAAGAATTTGGGAAAAGGAGAAAGAACTAGATGACCGGTTTGAAGAGCCTCCACCAAAGGAGAAGATGAGCATACCAGGTGCAGCATACTCTGGGACACCCTCAGTCCGTAAGGTAGCGGCAGCCTACGAGAAATCGAACCCAGAAAGCGACACTAGCGACAGCACATCAGCGACAACCAAACCGGCGAGAAAGAGAAATTGGAATAGAAAAGCGAAGAAAAAACAAAAACAAATAAATGCGGTAGCCGCTGCCAAGGAGAATCAAAGGCCTGAGGCCAACGTACAAGCGACCCCAGTACAGCCAGCCTCACACAACGCGACCGCAACGATGACGCACAGCACACCGCTGAATCCACTGCGACCGAGTTCTGTGCCCGCTTGGCAATGGTCTCCTCCCCAGAATGTTAACTCGTTTCAGGGTAGAGGTGGTCAGGCCCAAGGATTCACCGGCCAAGGCGCCTATAATATGAGAGGAACTAGAGACCAAAATGGGCCTTCTGCCCAAAATATACCAGTATATGGTGCATGCTATACATGCCAGACGGTAGGGCACCGAGCAAGAGAATGTCCACAAAGGACATGCTACTTGTGTAGGGCTATGGGACACTATGCAAGCGAATGTCCCAATAGACAGCCGGCATGGCAGTCTTCTCCAAATAATCAGGCCATGGGAAACGGGATGCAGGGGAGGCAGAAGAGTCCCATACCTCCTCAGCAACCGCAAACGGGACGCAACTGGCAACAATAAAGGGAAGCCAGCATAGCGCCCAACCGACCATACAGGAGAAGAGAATAGCGACCCCAGAGAACGCGAAAATTAGCAGCGACCAAGAGAGAAGTGGATCGATGAGAGTCGAGGCAGATAAAAGTATTAAGTCCACATTGTCAGATGGGGAGACCCACCCAGTATGGAGCAATACTTCAAACAGCGGAGGATTAAATGGGACCTCACCAATAGCGACCACAAAACCATTAATTAAAGAGAGTAGTGAGAGCAACAAAATTCGAGAAGAGAGAGAAAAAGCAGAGAGTAGAAAGAGTAGAGAGAGCAACAAAATTCGAGAAGAGAGAGAAATAGTAGAGAGTAGAGAGAGTAGTGAGAGCAACAAAATTCGAGAAGAGAGAGAAAAAGTAGAGAGTAGAGAGAGTAGTGAGAGCAACAAAATTCGAGAAGAGAAAAAAAAAGGAGAGAATAGAGAGAGTCGTGAGAGCAACAGGGTGACCGAAAGAGTGACAACCTTACCGATCCTCGAAGGGTCCGACGTAACGGCGCTCAATCCAACAGCTGACGAGCAGAAGGATTTCGAGCACCTAGCCCTCGTACGAGAGGCGGTCGACCTTCTGGAAGGATCACAGGTGTCTACTCCCTCGTTGGAGGGCCCCTCCACCTTTGTTACAGACCTAGATGTTGGGGTGCCCACATCTAGTCTAGGGGGGGAGAGCAGCGTACTACGTACGCCAGAGGCCGACCAACTTGAGGTTCCGGAACCAGGCGAAGTCGAAGTCGCAGGTATGAGCGCAGAGAACCGCATCTTCACGAAGGTAATACTAGGTGGTAGACCGTACAGAGCCCTAATTGATGGAGGAGCCACGGTCTCCCTAGTAGGACCAGAGATAGCGGCTAAGTTCAAGGACCGATTGCGACCAGCGAACTCTGTTATAAGAAGTGTGTTAGGTGGAACAAAGAAAGTATTGGGGTATCTGGACATCAACATGGAATTGGATGGCAGATCCAGGAAGCTGACGGTAAGAGCCGTAGATCCTTGCGACCACGACATTTTACTTGGACAGGACTTTACCAACCCATGGGACGTTGATGTAAGATACGGCAGACGGCTGTGGAGGACTAACGAGGGCCCGTGGAAGCAATCTTGGGACGACGAGGAAATCGAAGCGACCCCAGCATACGCCGAATGCGCCGGAATTACCGAGGCAGACGACGAGCAGCGGAAAGCCATAGAAGACCTAGTGACCAAGATATTACCTCCGCCATCGGAAAATTTAGGAACGACCACACTGACCGAACATCACATAGATGTACTCTCCGCAGCCGCCATCAAACATCGGCCAAGGAGAATGTCACCCAAACTTCTGCAAGTAGTACACGAAGAGATAGAGAAGATGTTTAGGAGTGGAGTAATAGAGCGATCGGCAAGTGAATGGAGTAGCGCCCCGGTAATCATCAAGAAGCCAGACGGGAGCTATAGATTTTGTATAGATTATCGCGACCTCAACAAAGTGACCCGGAAGGATGCATATCCTATCAGGAGCATGGATTCCATATTGGACAAATTGCGTAAAGCCAAATATTTGACCAAAATTGACCTCAAGCAAGCCTATTTTCAAGTACCGATGGAGCAAAGCAGCAAGAAATTTACAGCATTTGTAGTGCCGGGGTCAGGGCTTTGGCAATTTGTAAAAATGCCCTTCGGACTAACGAATGCGCCCATGACCTTCCAACGCCTGATCGATGCTTTGTTTGGCGTCCAGTATGAACCATATGTGTTTGGATACTTGGACGACATAATTATAGCGACCGAGACCTTTGAGGAACATCTCCAATGGTTGGAGCTGGTTCTCAAGAAGCTGGTCGAAGCAGGATTGGTAGTAAATCGGAAAAAGTGCGAATTCTGCTGCTCGAGAGTGACGTACTTAGGCTTCTTGCTTGATAAAGATGGATTGCGACCAGATCCAGAAAAGGTATCGCCAGTGACAGAATATCCAGCGCCGAAGACCGTTAAGCAGCTGAGACGATTTCTGGGTATGGTAGGATGGTACTCGCGATTCATTGAGAACGACTCAGAGATGAAAATTCCGTTAGTGAAGTTACTAAGAAAGGGGCAAGAATGGAAATGGGATAGCGACCAACAAGAGGCCTTTGAAGGTCTAAAGAAGGCGCTAACGATAGCTCCGGTCCTGGCAAGACCAGATTTTGGCAAAACCTTCACGGTCCAGAGTGATGCAAGCGGAGTGGTGATTGGGGCGGTTTTGACACAGGAAGGGGATGATGGAGAGCACCCCATCGTATATGTGAGTAGAGTACTCACGGCGGCTGAACGAAATTATACCACGTCCGAAAGAGAATGCTTGGCGTTATTATGGGCCATTAAGAAGTTGCGACCATACCTTGAAGGGTACGAATTCAAGGCCATCACCGACCATAGCGCCCTCCAATGGCTTCGTAATCTGAAGGACCCTACTGGACGACTAGCCCGTTGGGCACTTGAAATGCAGCAGTGGGACTTCGAAGTAATCCATCGGAAGGGCACTCTGCTGAAAGTGCCTGATGCGTTGTCCAGGATGTATGAAGATGGAGGGGAAATAGCTGGATTTGAAGAGATACAGGACGAGCGATACGTAACGAGGATGGAAGAAGTACAAAGACACCCACACCGATTCCCAGACTGGCGAATTGAAGATGGCATGTTGTACAAATTTCGTAGCGACCCCCTATTAGACCCAGTGACATCTCGAGAAGAAGGATGGAGACTGGTCGTTCCAGTAGAGTACCGTGAGAGAGTGATGACGGAGAGCCACTCCATCACCTCCGCGGGACACCTGGGACTTGAGAAGACCTATGACCGAGTGGCCCGCGAGTACTACTGGCAAGGCATGTACTATGACGTGCGCCACTTCGTCCAGGCTTGTCTCGAATGCCAGAAGCACAAGTCCTCTCAGACGGGACCCCTAGGGCTACTAGGAAAAAGAATTGTAGAGCGACCATGGGCCGTAGTGGCAGCAGATCTTATGGAATTTCCACCAAGTAAGAGCCAATTCAAATACTTGGTGGTATTCCAAGATCTCTTCACGCGGTGGATCGAGCTGAAGCCGCTGAGGAAGGCGGATGGCAAGTCGGTGGCTCGCGCCCTAGAGGAGCTCATCTTGTTTCGGTGGGAGACGCCGAACTACGTACTCACAGATAACGGGAAAGAGTTCATCAATAAGCACCTGACCGCCACGCTGAAGGAGTATGGAGTGACCCATGTGACCACGCCACCGTACCATCCGCAAGCCAATCCAGTGGAGAGAAGCAATCGAACCCTAAAGACCATGATAGCGACCGTCGTAAAACAAGACCATCGGAATTGGGATGCCCATCTTCATGAGTTTAGGCATGCAGTCAACACTGCCATGCAAGCGACCACCAAGGTATCACCAGCCTTCTTGAATTATGGACGACACCCAAGGCCGGTGAAGAGTTTACGAAGAGAAGTAGAGCCAAAGCGACCAATTATTAGTAGCGACCCTGAAGATTGGTTAGAGAGAGTAAGAAGACTGGATGCCCTACGCGACCTAGTAATCAGGCATATCGATTCTGCAAAGGAGCGACAAGCCAAATACTACAATCGTGGCAGGAAGGAGGCGACATTCCAGGTAGGAGACTTAGTAATGAGGGCAAACCACCACTTGTCAAACAAAGACAAGCGTTTTTCGGCTAAGTTAGCTGGCCGGTTTGACGGCCCGTTTGCCATCAAAGAAGTTAAGTCTCCGCTGGTATACGTGCTAAATATGGGTGAGGATAAAAGAATACCCGAGGTGCACGTGAGCGAATTGAAAAGATACATTCCCCCAAGGGGGAGAGCCCCGTAGTAGCGACCTCCTCTTTACAAGCGACCTTGAAGGGGTTATTTATCGAAGCGACCCATAGAAGGAGGGCAACCTGACGATCTAGCGACCACCATGCTAATAGCGACCCATCCGAGACCCTACGCATCGGCGACCAAAAAGGGCATAACCTGAGAACTACTAGCGACCGAAACCTGGAGTTACGGAGGCATACCCATGCCCAGTAAGTTGTTAAAAGGCTTGTTATTTATTTATTTATTTGGATTTTTTTTTATTTTTATGATTTCCCCTAGGGTCGCGCGATCTATGAGCGCGGTTGCTCTGTGGTCGGATTGGGAGTAGTAAGGTGGAGGTTTGAATACATTTTTTGTTGTTTTCAGCTTGATTAGTTTAAGTGTATAGATGTATATATATATTGTTTTTTTGCAAAAGCTCTGGTGCCGAGGGTTGTTCGGGAATCGCGTTGATGGGATACAATGGCCCAATTAGAGTCTCGTTGATTATTGGAATAACCAGTCCACTCCTGGCGGTGTGTCCCGTTTAGGGGGGGAGAGTTTGTGACGTGTATTTCACGTCCCAATAATATTAAATACGGGCAGTCAATCGCGACCCAGTCGCCCGTCACCAGAGCCGAGCATTTCTCAAATTTAATTAGTATTGTTATTAATGGGGTTTTGTTATTATTTGTTGAGGGAATGAGGATAAGGAGTCGCGACCGAGGAAGGCCGCAGACCGGCACACACACGCACACACCCATACCAGCGGCACCAGCTGATCGCCGCAGCGACGACCGCTTGGAGCGAGCAACGGCGACGAGTATACACACACAGGCACAGCACCAACATCACTGCACACTGTACGCGCGACTCTCTCTCTCTCGATTGCTCTTTCTTCCTCGCCTCTCGAGGATGATGAGCCGCTGCCCGCGCACACACATACACACACGCGCGCGCGGCCGCCCTCTCTCCCGATGCACGCAGACGCGGGAGGAGAGAGGATTCACAGCGGCAGCGGCGGCTTCCTCGAGGCACACCAACTCGGCTGTAGTCAAGAGAGAGAGAGAGAGAGAGATATACCGACTCGGCTGTCGGCAGAGGGGAGAGCTAGCAGCCGCCGCGCCGCGAGCCGCATGAAGCTGCCGGCCTCTCCTAGCGTCGGCCGACGCGCGCACGTCGCCGCTGCCAACTGTGTTGGTCCGGCGGCGATAAAACAGAAAGCGCCCGATATAGATATACACGCCGGGTTGCCCGCGCGTGTATATCTAGCAATTCATAATTGCCCGCGCTGCGTAAGCAGGGCGGTATTAGCGAAGCGAGCCAATGAGGAGTAGCGACTCAAATCACCGCGGACTTGGCCTTGATTTTTGCATCTAGGGAAAATCAAGGCCAATCACCGTAAAGGAAAGGGCGGAAGCAACAGGAGTTTGAGCTGAAGTTGCGCAAGAAGAAAAGCCCAAAAATTTGGAAGAGATTTCCGCCCTCTCCGGTTTTGATCATTGACTGCCCGGCCTTCAAGAGAGAGAGTCGAACATTTTTGGATTACCGTTAGAGAAGGAAGACCGCGTGGAGAAAACCTATAAAGAAAAAAAGGACCGGCGAGCGATAGTTTTGGAGAGTCTTTTTGGCGACCTGCGACCTGAGAGGACAAACACCGCGGACGCGCCTGATTAACCACGGTGAGTGGGCTGTAATTGCCGAGCTTCCCTCGGCACTTGCAAGCGAATTATAACATTACTGTACTTCGCCGCCATGTGCTCGGGGCACATATAAAATTAAAGCCGTGGTGGTGTGACACCGATATATAAAAATCAGTGCGGGTCGGACCAGTAACGAATTTACGCCTTATTGGGGGGAAATTTCCGCGACTCAGGAAGACGGGAGACGTGGTGAATATGATAGTAGCGAGGGACGCGTGACTCGGCTAGCGTAGCCATTTTTGTGTATCGCGACCGCGTAGATGTAAGGATATTGTAACTTGCGACCGGTAGTGTTAACCGACGAGGAGAAATAAATTTATATATATATTTAAAGTAAAATTTGTGGGAAATTATTATAAATTGTG
The DNA here is from genome assembly GCA_949152435.1 of Gastracanthus pulcherrimus. NCBI lineage: Eukaryota > Metazoa > Arthropoda > Insecta > Hymenoptera > Pteromalidae > Gastracanthus > Gastracanthus pulcherrimus. Next base: position 81,447,375 of record OX424576.1, read on the forward strand.
CATTCCTGATTTTTCCTATTCACGGAACTTCCTCTGGGAAAAAGGGGGCTCGTGACGAGTTAGCCGCGCTTTACCTGGCGCCCATTAATTGAGAAAAATTTGGTAAAGTGTCGAGACAAAGGTAAGCATCACTAATGTAGTGGTTTCGAATTTTCAGTAACGAATGCCACGTTACATATTATAAAAATACATATTTGTTACTATCAACATTGATCAACTTCAGAAATTATTAAATAACTAATGCAAAAGTAACTGGCTTCCTAATAAATTTCAAGCACCATGATTACATACTTAATTAAGGTATAAAGAAATTTGAGATTTACGGTTAATTTAAGTAAATGTCCTTCGTGTAAAATAAGAAATAAAAGTTAACTAATTTGTTCACCAACATCCGTTGATTCATGCATCTCAACCGTTTCCAAATTGTTTGTCATAGGTAGATAAGTAATAGAATTCTCTTGTGAGCTGTGAGGAATATACATTTCTCTATTCACTATGCCTGTAGCTCGGCCCTCGTTGGCGTTTTATAATACATGTATATTATTGTACATTTACAAATATACTAAATCTCTTTACCGTATTATCCTGGTGATTTCGATTAGCTTGATCGCCAAGAAAACGTGCACGTTCATGAGTGAGAGTTCTTCGAGCTTTTCCTTTCCCAGTTTCCAAATAACGCTTGTAACGCTTTCTTCGTGTACTCATTGTTATCTGTATTTACAGCTTTTTGTGATAGGATTTATTAGAAAATTTAAATTACAATGTATCCAACAGTAAGTATGGGATTTTAAATGAGCACTAAAGAAAAAAGCGCGAACAAAAAGTTTTGTTTTCACGAGAGCTAAGAGCATGGTTGGTTATGAAAATTGTATTTTATATATCTATATATATAATACTGCCATCTTTTTGATTATGATGTATTATTATTTTTTATTATATTCGTTTTGTGTTATATACCTATATATATATATATATATATATATAATACTGCTATCTTTTTGATGATGGTGTATTATAATTATTTATTATGTTCAAAATACAAGTAGTTATGATTCGAGTGTGAGAATTTGTATATAAAAGTTATTGACCAAAGTTATGGTGTATTTAAGCCATGTTTCATAATAAGAATGTTTAAAATCGAAGAACTTTTGCTTAAATAGACTATGACTTAAATACTATAACTTTGGTTAATAATTATTATATTATTTTAGAATTTTTATATTTTTATATTGTGACGGTTTTATTGCTTGTGCAATTATTATCGCATTCACTTTTCAAACGTCACAACGCCTCTCCGGGTGAAAGCCACACATGTTACATGTATGTCCATATGTTCTGTATTATAGCAAGCATTGGGGACAGAGAGCAGTTGACGCGAAACGCACATGTTGTGCGCTCGGTAAGTAGCAGAGAGAAACAGAGAGAAAGAGAGAGAGAGAGGGAGAGAGTTAGCCGGACGAGCCGCGATGCACGAAATTGGACTAGGTCAAGGCCGGCTTTAGATACGCGCGAGGAGTTCCGCTTCGTTTCTCGCACTGACGACAGGTCCCGCGCGATGACGCCCAACCTATGCGCACGGACTTTACACGCGACGGCGAATAAAAGATCGAGCCTGCGATTACAGCTGAGGAAGCGACCAGGGCTAGCAACACCCCAGGACCGACGACGAGCGAACAGCTACGAGGCAAGGGCATCTCATGTAAGTTCAGCTCTCCTTCTCTCTCCCACACATCCGAGCGAGGCAACCTCCTGCTCTCTTGCTCCGATTATTCCTGTGAATAATTCGGTGTTGAAGTTCGACTGAAACTTCCGACGTTTCTTTACTTGAAACTCTCCTCTCCTTTGTACTGCCACCGCCTCCGCGGGCGCACCTTCGGTGCGCATGCTGCAGCTATCAGAGTTCTCATATTTCAAATAAACGCACGGCCGACGCCATGCTAGCGGATTAGCAAATGCGAGTGGAGTTTGGTCCTTACACTTTTGGACCGAGTGTACATACAGCGTTACGCTGTACACGGGCCGTGCGGCCACGAAAACTCATAACAAAAAGCTATCAAATGGCGCCCTGGCGTTTTGGGGACATATTTTTTTAGTGTTAAACGCACTCGCACCCTAGTCTGATATTTTTTCTCAACAACGACTAAATGCAAGCGCGTATAACACCGAGGAGAGAGTTCAAGTAGAGCATCTATGTGTTCGATACGGTAGAAGCGAAGCGAATTCAAGAACGTTTTCTCGCCGGTCGAAAAACGGATCTGTAAACAAGCGGAGCAAATACACAGCGGCATCGGTCGACTCGAGCGCGCGATAACGTAAACAACGCGAGTGTCGTCTGCCTATATGCACAATTCTGCGGACCATACGCGAGGAAGCTACAGCTTGAAATATTATTTTCGACGGGAGTAGTACGTACTCACTTTGGGCAAGCAAGCCGACGAAAAGCGTGGTCAGCGGAAATATGCCTTCGCGCTATACGAGTCCCCTACCTTATGACTGCACGCTTAAAGTGCACGCTTAACATGGATGTATGTATGTGTTATGCGAACACCACTCCATCACTCTAATAGTTAGTTAGAGTTGAGTGTCATTCACCCTCCATATTAAAAAATAGCTGATAAATGGAAAAAATGCATTTGCGAGTTTTGAAGGTGATTTATATATCAGTACGGTTTAAAACTCTTTATATTCACATCTTTCATATTTGAGTGCTATATAAAGCACTTTGAATAGTAAAAATGTCGTGTTTTGTAGAAGTCCTTAATAAATTAAAATCACTATGCGGGTGTAGATACAGTGTCGAGTTTTATTTAAATAAAGATGCTTCAGAGCAAGACGCGTGTTTGAAGTTACGGAGTGCGCTACGAATAGTGCCGTATAGTTTTCTGTTAACAGCCTACAAGCAGGAATTTTTTCAAAGCTTCCAAGTGATAGAAGACGTGGAGCAGGTGATAACGGAAAGGAGAGAGCTTAATAAAAAAGTTGAGGATGAAATCATTAATGGTTTTACAAAAAAAAGTAAGTTTAAAACATTTTATTTATTCTCGTTAAACAATAAGTAATTGTGATGCTAATATTACTAATTAAATTCGAATATTTATTTATTATTTATTTTGTATCATAGGATTGGAAGAGGAAATTAAAAAAACTGAAAGGTTACTCTTATAGCTGCTATTAAAAGTGAACAGCAGATAAAAAGAAAAGAAGTCGGGGAAATACGTACCGTAGCACCGAACACCGGAATTATAAAGAAGGCAGCAGATTCTGGAGAGGACTGTGCAGTTCAAGCAAAAGGTACTATTTTACATATTATCATATTATTAACATCCTTAATTATTTAAAGTATACATAACAAATTATTTACTCAACTCGATACTGGAATTAGCCAGCTTATTGAAGAAATTAAAAATAACCAGAAATTAAAACGTGCTGATGAAGCCTGTGCTGCGTCATCATCTAGCGACACTCTAGAAAAAAAACTTACCGTTGAAGTAAAAGCAGCTTCGAATATAGTAATAAACGCTGATTCGTCAAACAGCAAAACTCCGGAAAGAGGTATCTCACATTATTTTAAAAGCGGTGAAATTTATTAAAATTATAAAGTAATTATTTTATTTCATAGGTGAAAATTTTTTATTTGCAGATATCGCAACGACAATCAGTCGTGAGAGGAAGAGTTATGTAAAAAGTGATGTTCTTCTCAGCGATGGGGAAAGAAAGACCATTCCTCAGTTGACATCGAGCGTTCGTCGAGTACAGACGTGTTTACACTCGATCCGGAATTTTCATACTGTGCCGAGTGCTTACCTTTTGTTTACTGTGTATGGGCTTCAGCCCAGTATAGTGCTTTCACGAGTGCAACCTAGCCATTTATATGGATAACGTTTTGAATACGGAGATGCCTTCAGCACCTGGGGGTTCATCTCCACGAGGTGGAGAGCCTTCAACAACTGGGGGCTCGCCTCATCTAAGCAAAATTCCTAAGTTCTTCGCAAAAGACTACGAAACCTCTAGTTACGCAAATATGACCCAAAAAAGTAGTTTCCCAAAAAGAGATCAAGGACTCATAATGATGTGTGTGGATGAATTAACGCTAACAGATTATACAGTTTCTATTGGCAAAATTGTGAAACCCGAAAACATTCTGTATTCTTCTAAAGTGTCAAAAAATAGAGTGTTCATTTTCTTATCGAGCAAAAATATGATAGCCAGTATCACAGACACATATAAATTTATTGAAATAAAAGAAAAAAAGTCTACATCAGACCTCTAGTAGCAAATTACAAAAGAATTATTCTATCAAATGTCTCTCCTATTGTTCCCAACCACACTCTCGAACAAATACTTGACCATTTAAAAGTAAACAGAAACTCTTCAGTGTCTACAATCAAACCTAGCATCGTCGAAGAGGGATACGAGCACGTTTTAAGTTCAAGGCGACAAGTTTATGTTAAATCAGAAGACATTATAAAAATTCCTCCCATTTTTCAACTTAACTTCGAAGATATAGATTACTTTGTCTACACTAGCACCGACGTACTTAAGTGTTTTAATTGCAAAATAGAGGGTCATATAGCAAGAAACTGTTCCATCGACAACTCTGTTTCTCAAACAGACAGCGAAACGTCAGCACAACAGTCAAATAATTTAAACATCGAAACTTTCCAAGAAAATTCGGAATACTCTACCTAATGTCCAACTACTGGGACCTTCATCAGCTGAGCAGTATAATTTTAAAAGACCAAGACCGCTATCTACAACAAGCAGTGAAGTGAAGATAAAATGCTTGAAATTGAAAAAGCTCTTTGCCCATGCGAAAGTGTTTTTAAAGATCCAAATAATTCGATCTCTTTCAGCTTTGACCAATTTGTAAATTTTTTTAAAAACACATACAATAATCCTAACGTCTTTGTCGAAGCTCAAAAAATTTCAAACCAAAAATAAGACGTAATAAATCTAATAAATTTAATCTATCCTATCGTTATTAATAGATCTGTTAAAGCTAAACTCACGAGAATAAAAAACAAGCTAACCTTAAATAATCTTGATGAAACTAACATATTAAGTTCAAGTGACAGTGTTAGTGAATCAAGTGACACTGAGTATTAAGCAAAATCAAAGTTATTTAACAAGCTCTTTTCTAAATTAAATTAAGCAAATTATCTCACACAAATAAATCGATTTCGGAATGGCTGAACTATTTAATAAAGATCTAAAAATAATTTTCTGGAACTGCAGAAGTGTAATAAAACGAAAGGAAGAACTCTATTCAATCCTAGATGAGTTGGATATTTTGGTATGCGTCGAATCCTGGCTTACAGAGCCAAATCATCTCTATTTTGCTGGTTTTAAAACTTTTCGGAAAGATCGAAACAGCACAAGTGGAGGAGGCATCTTGATTCTTATACGAAATAACCTAGCCTACAAAGAATTAGAAAATCTTTCCTGCTCTGAACAATCAGTAGAATTAGCAGGTATTAAAATTACGAATATTAATCCGTGTATCGAACTCTTAGTTTGTTACAGAGCTCCAGGTATTACCCTCTCCCAAATCGTTTGGGATGAAATTTTTGACAATATAAATAAGAGTAAATTCACAATTTTTATGGGAGATTTTAATGCCCACAACACGATTTGGAACTGTAAAAAAATCGATTCAAATGGTGACAGACTCAACGAAAGTCTGAATAATTCCAATATGTTTTTACACAATTTTGACACCTTAACCCACGTTACTCCTAATAGTTGTACATACTCCAACCTAGATTTAATTTTTTCCTCCACTAACCTCTCCAACAGAATAAATACAAAAGTAACTGATGATACCTTGGACTCTGATCATTATCCTGTTATGATTGACGTATGCATAGAAAAAAGTTTTTATTATAAAAAATCATCCAACCTCAAATCAGTAAGAACCGATTGGTTTAAAGTCGACGAATTACTTGAAAATGATTATTTCAAATTTTTCTCGCTAGATTTTGAAAAATCCACCGCTAGTGAAAAATATTCAACATTTATTAATATCGTATCTAACGCTCTTGTATGTAACACTCCAAAGAAAAAAATTGTAACCAAAAAAATGCATAGAAATCCGGTTCGATGGTGGGATGCGGAATGCGGCAAAATAAAAAGGCTACGTAAAGCTTCGTTTAAGAAATGGAATTTTTCTAAAAGTCAATGCAATTTTATAGAATATAAAAAGTATTGTGCTCTGGCTAAAAAAACGTTCAAATTGAAAAAAAAAAAGAAAATTTAATTGATTTTGCACAGAATATTAATATTAGAACAGATCCTAATTATGTATGGCGAACTGCTAAAGTCCTAAAAAATGTTTGGATTAAAATTAAGCCTCTCCACCATCCGGAGAATCACCAGGAACGGAAAAAAATTGAAACTGCACTAAATAAAATCAGCCCCCCCGTGGTGTTCTTCAAACCCTGATTGGCTGCCAAATTGTAACGAAAATGAATTTCTAGACTCTTCGTTTAACCTAATTGAATTCAATACTGCCCTTGAATCTAAAAACAATCATTCATCATGTGGCTTGGACGATATTGACTATGAAACGCTTCAAAGACTACCACTAAAATATAAACTCATTATGCTAGATATATTTAATGAAATGTTTGAAACCGGTGCTCATCCGAATACACTGCTAATTTTTTACAAAAACTATGTAAGGTCGATTATGGATTATAGGTGTTTTGTCTATTTTCCTACGCAATCTCAGTTACAGCTGAAACTTGAAAAATTACAGTACATGGCTATCAGATTAGCACTCGGTTATAGAACTAGCACTCCTACTAATATTCTATTAGCAGAGTCAAAACTACCTCTTATACTAGAACGCTCCAAGTATTTATGTAAAACGTACCTATATAAAATATACTCCAACAACGAGCTTCCAATAAACAAAACGATAGCAAATTTTCACAGTCTAATCACAAACCATAACAGTCAACGGAAATTTAGTAACAGAATCCTTCAACATTGTATTGAATCCTCTTATACCTCCAAGAGTAACATTTATTCTAAAAATAATTTTCTTGTATATACAACAAACTATGAAATACTGTTGAATAAGATTAACGTAAACACTGAAATAGGAGAAAAACTTAAGAAAAGTGATGACCCCAATTCCTTATTCAATAAATTAATAAATAAAAAAAATGTTTTTTTTCACAGACGGTAGTAAATCATCGAATTCTGTATCAGTAGGAAGTGCTTGTTTCTTTGAAAATCATAATAAAACTATTATTAGGAGTATCGATAAAATCGCGTCAGTTTTCACCGCTGAATGCATTGCTATCAACGATGCCGTTGATATTGCGTTAACAAAAACCAATCAAAACTATTTTATTTTTTCTGATTCGCTTAGCTCCTTACTATCACTGAAAAGCTTCAACCATAACGTAAAAACTAATCCCTATGTGTTTGAAATACAAAAAAAAATTTACAAATTCGCTATCAAATCGTTAAAAAAATTTGAAATAAAACTCTTTTGGATTCCTGCACATGTAGGGATTAATGGTAACGAAAAAGCTGACCGTTTTGCTAAAAAAGCTGCAAACTCAGAATCAACCTATAGTCTTAAGATTCCCTTTACTGACCTTAGAGAATCAGCTAAAAAAGAAGCAAGGAACTGTACGTTAGAATTTGCTAAAAATCAATCGATAAACAAGGGTAAAGAATATTTTCAGAATTTTTATAATGATAGTCCTAAACCTTGTTTTGACAAAATAAATCTACCTCGTGAAATCATTTCTATTGTAAATAGATGTCGAGCAGGACACTATAATCTTGCTTCCTCTTTAGTGCGCATTGGCTTCAAAGAAATGTCTCACTGTGAATGCGGCTATGAAAACCAAAATATCGATCACATTCTATGGCAATGCTCTCTACTTGACCATCAACGATTAGCGTTTATTAAAGATCTTCGCAAAATTCAATTGTACCTTCCACTGTGCTGCGCCACACTGTTAGCGAATCCCAGCGTTTCTCTGTGTAAAATTGTACATTCGTATCTAAGAAACTGTAAGTTACAAATTTAATATGTATCTCATTGACCATTCGATTTCTGTATATCAAACATATTATGTATATTATTTTCTGTGATACAAAATAACTTTCTTTGAAAGTTCATTTGATAAAAAAAAAAGACCATTCCTTTGTACAAAAAACAGAAAATGAATAATCCTAAAACCAGCAAGGATAATACACAGGAAATCCAATGTATGTATTTTATCAGCATTACATAATAAATCAGATTTATTAAGTGAAGAATAATTGTGAATTTAATTTAATTTCGGGTATAACGTTGGATTCGGATGAGGATAATGAGAATAAGAAAAAACTGATGTATCATAAGATGAGATAATACGAGGGTAGTTCAATAAGTCTTTAGAATAAAGTATAAAAACAATTTTTTTTGGGTAAATTTTTTTTTATTTTTCAACATAATCTCCTTGGAGCTCTATACACTTGGTCAATCGCTTTTTAAGTTTTTTTAATCCTTCAGAAAAGTGCGTTTTCGGAAGTTCCTCAAAATAAGCACTTATAGAGGCAATGACGTCTTCGTTGTCCGTAAATCTCTGTCCACCGAGCCATTTTTTCAAGTTTGGAAATAAGAAAAAGTCACTGGGGGCTAAATCTGGTGAATACGGTGGGTGTTCGACCAATTCGAATTTTAGTTCTTCAATTTTAGCCATTGAAACGAAGCATGTGTGAACTCGGGCGTTGTCGTGATGAAAGAGAATTTTTTTTCTCGCCAAATGTGGTCGTTTTTTTTTAATTTCTTCTTTCAGCTGCTCTAATAATGATGCATAATACTCACCAGTAATTGTTTTACCCTTTTCCAAGTTGTCAATAAGTATAATTCCACGTGCATCCCAAAAAACTGTAGCCATAACCTTACCAGCTGACTTTACGGTCTTTGCCTTCTTTGGAGCTGGTTCGCCTGTGGAAATCCACTGTTTGGATTGTTCCTTTGTCTCAGGAGTGTAGTGGTGTATCCATGTTTCATCCACAGTCACAAATCGACGAAAAAATTCCTCAGGATTCCGACTTATGCGCGCCAAAAGAGCCTCAGAGGCGACCACTCTATTGCGTTTATTCTTAGCTGAGAGCAAACGCGGCACCCATCTTGCCGATAGCTTTTTCATGCCTAATTTTTCGTGTAGAATTGAAACAACTGCACCTATAGATATCCTTATGGCCTCAGCTAACTCACGCACTTTTAATCTTCTATCCTTCAACACCATATCGTGGATTTTATTGATGATTTCGGGAGTAGTTGCTTCTACGGGCCTTCCTGAACGTGGTTCGTCACTTATTGATATACGACCACGCTTAAATTCATTTACCCAGTTATAAACCGTTGCTAAGGCAGGGGCAGATGTGCCATGAACTGAGTCCAATTCATTTTTTATCTCATATGGAGTTAAACCCTTTAAATGAAAATGTTTAATTACCGCTCTGAACTCGTTTTTTTCCATTTTTCTTAACAAGCAATTTTTTTTTCAATTGGTTATAAAAACACGTAAACTCAGAAGATGTGGACTGTGACTGCACCATATATCTAGTCGGGAGTGGTGCTGACTGAAAACAGATGATTTGGAGCGATTCGCGCGCCATCTGTTGGTCATTCTAAAGACTTATTGAACTACCCTCGTACCATACTTGCAACCAGAAAGAGAGATCCACCTTGATGATTTATTTAACAATGCACAAACCTTTGACTTACCATCACCACCAATTTTCTACCAGATAGGATATAAAGCAGGTATATCATTTCTAAAATTTCTGGATTCCGAGAGTTATGACACCCAAGATGCTGAAAATTTCCTGGAGGCTGTTTATAAAAGAGAAGATTAAATTATTATTATTATTACAAGTTAATGATATATACAAATTTAAATATTTTTGTAAGAATTTATACATTCAGTGAAAAAATATAGCTATATCTATGTAAATTGTAATATTACCTCTGATTAAAATAAATTATTTATGCTAGAGTATAAATTATTGCATTTGTATATTATCTATGCTATAAAAAAACAGAAACTTGAAACAATCTAACACTCTATAAATTATGATATTTGTATATTACCTATGCTAATATAGATTGGTTTAAATATTAAATAAATTTTAAAAAATAGAAAATCAAAAAAGTAGAATCAATCTAACACTTGTTGTAACGAAATGTAAAGAAAAATATCTTAAAAATACATTTTAAAAATTAGAAAAAAATAAATAAAAAAATAAAATAAAATTAAAAGTAGAATCAATCAAATACTCACAGCAATTTAATGTAAAGAAAATGGAGCTTTTCAGTATGTTGAAAACTACGTATTTCGATTTTAGACATAACACTTCAAATTGGAAGAGGTAACGAGGAAGCTGTACCTACCGGGACCTCCGATGATGATGATGATGACAATAATAGCAGTACCGAGGAATTCATAGAAATAAAACCACCAAGAGAACGATTCAACGTTCTAGCTACCCATTTACGGTATTACGCTACGTTTCGCACGAGAGGTGTGAATACACAAGTTACTTTTAAGTTTCCGGAAAACTCTGATATGAACTCTATCGAATGGTTATATGGTGCTTTGCGAGATATCGATACTTATCTCACAAACTCTTGCATGGGTAATGATATTATAGGATACACACTAGACAATCGAACACTAACGCGAGGTATTGTCTTCATGTCATTTAGACCTGTACAGGAATATAATTTTATGCATTTATTAGATCTTATTGAGAGAGTCAGTCAGAGTAATGCTAAATTTGACATTCGGGAGCCTATGAGTTTGAGTGCTTGTATTGTACGACCGTTGACTGGAGGGACGCGAAAAAAATTAACCCATGAGAATGTATTTAAAAGATTTATATTGAATATTTTAAATTCTGATAATTTATGTTTTCTACGATCGATTGTTGTGGCTCGTGTGTATGCCGAAAGAGGTAATATTCGTTCCAGGGAATTGCAGAAAAAATGTAATAGCATTGAAGATCAGGAGGGCTGCTACAAAAACGTTTAGCAGAAGATCTTGTAAAGAAAGCTCAGGTACGTATCCCCGATAACGGATGCGGGATTCGTGAAATAAAACAATTTCAATGTTATTTAGCTTTACAATCGATAGCTACAGTTGTATATAAATATAGTACTTTAGGAAAGGGTACTTTGATGAACCTATTTTCGACGGAACGGATGAAGTTTTAACCTTAAAAGGCGAGATTTTGTATACCTGAAGGATTTTATATTATAACAAGAAAAAACATTTTCAACCTATTTTAAATATTTTGAAAGCTTGCGGTAGTCACGGATTCTGTATTCCGTGTAACAAGTCGTATAAAAATGAGGAAGATCATAGATGCTCTTTTAAGTGTAAAGCCTGTTTAAGAAAACCTGTGTGTATAAATAGTTTTCGCATAAACTGCAACGATTGTTTGCGAATATTTGAAAATCAAGATTGTTACGATCATCATAAGAAAAGAGGATCGTACGTCTCGACAAAACACAGACAATTGAATATTTGCGAAAGCGTCTATGTATGCAAGAAATGTTTAATTAACGTCAAACGTTGTGAGAAAAATCGGGTGCATCGCTGCGGTCAATTGTATTGTAACGTTTATAAATGTTATAGAGAATACAATCATATCTGCTTTATGTCCACGCTATCAGAAAAAAAAATACGAAAAAGTCTGAAAGTAAAAGCGATAAAAATGAGAAAAAAATATTATTCGTGTTTTATGATTTTGAGACTAGACAGGATAAACCTGTTTCAGGAAATGACAAAGAATTTAATCATGTATCGACATTATGCGTTGCATAACAGACTTGCACTGATTGCATAAATAACAGTGTGATAAGCGAGAATTGTGATACATGCGGTGTTCGTAAATTTATTTTCAAAATTGATCCTGATAAGGAACTTTTGGACTTAACAGTTCGAGAAACATCACAATTTTCATGTATTATATGTATAGCGCATAACGCAAAGGGATTTGATGCGCAATTTATTTTAAAATATTTAGTAAACGAAAAATTGTACGATCCTCCATCAATCATAATGAATGGTACTAAAATTATGAGTATGAGGATAGGTCGAACTTCATTTCTAGATAGTTTAAATTATCTGCCCATGCCTCTCAGCGCACTCCCAAAAGCTTTAGATATACCGAATTTGACACAAGAATATTTAGAAAAATTAGAAAACAGAGTACTTTATTACGATATTGATTCATGTATATATGTGACAAATGGGCAAACAGATGAGTATGAACCCCATACGGGATCATTGCTGGGCGATTTGACTGACGAATTAGAACATCACACATGACCAACAACAACAACAACAACAACAATAACAACAACAACCATGACCAACAACAACAACCATGACCAACAACAACAACCATTACCAACAACAACAACCATGACCATGACCATGACCATGACCACGACCATGACCATAACCATGACCATGACCATGACCATGACAATGACGATGTCGATGTCGATGTCGATGTCGATGACAATGACAATGACAATGACAATGACAATGACAATGACAATGACAATGACAATGACAATGACAATAACAATGACAATAACAATAATAATAATAATAAGAACAACAACGACGACGACAACAACGACGACGACGACGATGACGATGTCGTTGTCGATGTCGATGATGATGACGATGACGATGACGATGACGGTGACGATGACGATGACGATGACGATGACGATGACGATGACTATGACGATGACGAAGACGATGACGATGACGATAACGATGACGATGACGATGACAATGACAATGACAATAACAATGACAATGACAATGACAATAATAATAATAATAAGAACAACAACGACAACGACGACGACGACGACGACGACGACGACGACGATGACGATGACGATGACGATGTCGATGTCGATGTCGATGACGATGACGATGACGATGACGATGACGATGACGATGACGATGACGATGACGATGACGATGACGATGACGATGACGATGACGATTATGATGACGATGACGATGACGAAGACGATGACGATGACGATGACGATGACGATGACGACGACGACGACGACGATGACGATGACGATAACGATGACGATGATGATGATAATAATAATAATAATACGTTGAAACATCCGTTTACTGCCCTATGCTGCTACCCTCAGGCTCAGGTAAAAAGACGTTTGTGAAAAATTTTCTCAAGTATAAAGAACAGATGTGTGATACTCTTTTTCGAAAATAATTTTTACTATTCAGAATGGCAATCTGGTTACACAGATTTGGATAAAGTAATTGAGTTTCGTGAGGGTCTACCTCAGTCATCCGACTTTTACAGTGATTTACAACCGAAACTGATTGTCATTGATGATTTTATGCGCAAATCATCGAGTAACGTTATAGTCGATTTATTCGTAAGAAAAAGTCATCATAGATTAGTCTCCATCTTTTTCCTATCACAAAATTTGTTCTATAGAGGACAAAAAGACATCTCGTTAAACGTGTCAGATCTTGTAGTTTTTAAAAATCCTCGGGATCATGCTCAGATACAACACTTAGTACGTCAGGTGTACCCTGAAAATCCTCTGTTTATAAGAGAAATCTTCCGAGATGCTACTGCAAAACCTCATTCTTACCTGCTTTTTGACATGACGCAAGCAACTTGCGTCGAGCTACGCTTTGGAGCGTTCATTTTTCCAACTGATAAAAATGAATGTGTGTATGTTCCAAAGCGAAAAATATAAATACATAAATTTAATAGATCTACCCTCAGTCTACTTCGAATGATCGCTCTGAAAGGACGTTCGCCGCTTTCGAAAAAATATACATCTATTCTCAAAGCTCTCTATATTCTTGACAGAGTTCAGAGAGTTACAATTTTGCAAAAAGCAGAGGCAGGCCTTGTAAAGTGCATTTGTGAATGTGCATTGAATATTTTAAATGGTAACGTCCCCATAACTCACTCACAAAAATGTAAACTCAAAAAACATGCTAGAGTTCTACGCTGCTTAGCCGAGAGAAGCGGTTCTTGGAATTCCAAGAAAGAGATCATTTTTACTGTCGTAATAAAAATTTTAACGATATTGTTATCTCCTATAATAGCATATATTTCTTAATCATGGAACATGCTCGTAAAATGATTCTTGTCCCAGCAGGTAATTTTAAGCGTGAACAGCAAAGGACCCACTGTGACAAAGAGGAAGATAACAAAGGTAAGAAAAGCCATAGCGCAACTCCAATAAAATCTGTCTAGACATCCGGCACAGTTTGTTCGCGACTAGATGGTGAAATGAGTGAAATTTTAAATTCTAGAAACATAAATGAACGCGAAAAATGGTATCTATATTGTCAAGTTCTGCAGCGTTACCTTTACTTTATCGGAGACAATAGAGTTTTAAAATTTGAATACACAGCTGAAGATAAAACAGGAGAAGAATTGACTAACAGTATACAAGATTTACCATTAAAAGACAATCATGTTATTGAAAGTGTGTGAAACTTTCCGTATCAAGGTAAGCCAGTTAGTTGGTCGCTTGCGACGGGCTGAAGCTGATCGTATATCTTGGGATGACAATGATAAAGTTTCTATAAATGGGGAAGTTATAAAAAACTCTAATATCGTTGATCTGACCAATGATACCAAAAGGACGTTTAGAATTTGCAAAATTATTACGAGAAATAGGAGTTCCTAAAGAATTTGTTGGTAATAACGAATTGTGGAAAATTGGTAGAGTTGGATCGATAAATAATCGAAAGATTCATCGATTCATTCCTAACTTAAAAAATTCTCTGACGGAAGTTGAAGAGTCTTTTAAAAATGAAGAAAACGAGGTGATAACTCAAGATGAGAAAGTTAAAGATAGAGAAGGTACAGATGAAGAAGAAGCTTATGATAGTGCTGATGAAAATTTTGACAAAACTATTATTAATTTGAATGATACACATACACCTGTACCTAATAAGAAAAGAAAGCGTTGGAACATTTTAGATTTAAAAAACAATGAATAGCAAAATATATAAGGCTTACTACGATCCTAGTAAGAGTTCATCTTATTATGGTATAAATAAGTTTTATAAAACGTTAAAAGCATCGAAGCATCGAATTACAAAAAAAATTACTGGAATGGCTATAATCTCAAGATACTTATAAGTTACATAAACAGCTGAGACTACGATATCCCCGACGGTGTTATAATGTATCTAACATTGAGGATGTTTGGGAAACTAATCTCATAGATCTTAAGTCTGTAAAATCATATAACGATAATTATTCATATGTTCTCGTTGTTATCGATTGTTTGAGTAAATTTGTTTGGGTAGAGCTACTTTCTGATAAATCGTGTTCAAGTGTGACTTCAGCTTTCAACCGGATTTTGTCCAGAAGTGAGCACCGTCGACCGATTATTTGCAATCAGACAAGGGGAAAGAATTCCTAGGTTCGGAATTTCAAAAACTTTTAAAAGGGAAAAATATAAATTTTCGAGTTGCAAGAAGCCCGGATGTAAAAGCCGCGATAGCTGAACGGTTTCATCGTACTTTAAAAGAACGTATATGGAGGTATTTTACTAATTTCAATACTAAAAGATATATAGACGTTTTACAGAATTTAGTTCGCTCTTATAATAATACAGAGCATTCTAGATTCTAATGTCCCCAAGTAAAGTGAGTATTCAAAATGCTGACGTGGCACAAGCAAACTTAATGCGTAGATATGAACAAAATTTCAAGAGACCAGTGCCTTAATATCAGTTGCACGATGTCGTGCGTGTTAGTACAGCTAAGAACGTCTTTTCGAAAACATATGAGGGGACGTATACAGAAGAAATCTTCGAAATTATACGTATTTCAGAAACGCGAACATCATTCGCATACACACTTGAAGATTTAGCGGGGGAAGAAATTGATGGTATATTTTACGAAGAAGAACTAGGGGAGAACATTTTTAGGTAATAATTTGAATAGTATATTAAACGCAACATAAAATGCAATTAATCTAATGTCCAAACAACCTTCTATTAAGTTTTATTAAGGAATTATACACAATCAAAGTGTAGGCCTACATTTCTTATGATAAATCTGGTCTATACAATAAGCTTTTATGCATATTATTTGTTGCTTTATGCAGTTATTTTTTGCATCTTTATTAATTTGAACAATCTAAGAATACGAAGTAGTGAAGAAAAAAGAGTATAAACCTATTATTTTTTTAATCATTTCAATTTAAATTACTAAGCAGAATGTGGGTAATCCCGGTTACAATGTTATTTATATGACGCTCCCGAAAGTAAGGCTAAGAAAACGTTTCGCTGTGCTCTCAGGTAGGGTAACTTTGCTTAAGTGTTTTTGATTGAATAGTGGTTATCTTATTATATGTTTCACTATGTAAGTGCGAATAATAATGCGACGGATCATATGAAAGTACATATAATTGATTTAATGAAATTTTTCACCTATAAAAATAACTTTCTAATAGTGATCGGAATTATACCAAGGCTGACCGGTATTACCCTTTGATGTGGATTAAATTCGGTCAAAATGCTTTTTCTTATTTCGACTTATAGCTTCGATACCTTACATTTTTATATTAAACCAATAAGAAATATGTATAGTCAATGGTTTGAACTAACATAATAATTATTTAAAGTTAAAAAAAAACAATTTGAAAGTGGAAATAACAAGCGCGTTTACTTAGGTGACCGGCAATACGTCATCCTCCCCTATCTCGTGTTCGTAAATGTCTAGCAAAAGATACTTTTATTATTAAAGAAGTTATCTGTAGTAGAGGACAAGGTCGAAATAAACAATATCTCATCAGTTAGGCTGGATATCCCGACAAATTTAATTCCTGGATACCTGCTAGCGAATTGAAAAAATTATAAAATGAAGGACGAATTTTACTTTGTTTTATCAAGTAATAATAGTAAAAAATGTTTTCCTGATAATAATCCTTCAAATTTTACGGTACAGCTACCGTACGAGATTCAACGGCAGGGCTGGTGGAAGGCTGTTCTTGTTGAAATTCAGTATCCGCAGACATTATTGCATATTCCAGATCATCAGGAAAAAAATTGGATACTTATATCAACTTTAAAAACTAAAGAAATAGATGATGAAATTTTTAAAAATTATTTACGTCCTCCGCCAGCTGCAAGTAATAACAAGATAGATGAGATGGATATGGAAGAGAACGATCTAGATTCAAGTGTAAAATTAACTATTTCACACGGGAATTATAATGATTTACAGGATATGATCAACGAGATAAATAGCTTATTTTACATAAACGATAATTTAATTTTTTAAATAACTATTAGAGGATTTGTAAAAATAACTAAAATATGCAGCGAGAATGTAAGCCACAAAATTGAAATGTCCGAATATATAAAAAAAATTTTAGGGTCTACATCCAAAGAACTAATCTCTATAGATAGTAAGAATCCTAATTATACGTCCAGTCATCCAGCTGCAATGAAAAATGGTTTGCCTTATATGATACATGTATATTCGGACATATGCGAGCCCTATATTACCGGTGATACCCAATCACCTCTACTAAGATCGTTCTCATTAGATAAAGATACATATAATTTTGGATCGAACAAATCTAAAGAATTTACATGGTTGAATTACGTACCCGTACAGCGCTCTGATTTTCGAACAATTGAAATCAATATACGAGACCAACACGGCGATATTATTCCATTCGAGTACGGGACACTCGCTGTAGCCGTACACTTTAAAAAAATCTACCAATAATGACTTCTACTCATTATGATGCGTATTTCGATGCACAAGTAGGTCGTGGTAACGATGTACATGATGGCTTAAAAAATGTATATGCAGAAAAATCACAAAGAGGTACAGGTATTGAAGGATGTTTACGAGGAATATATAGAAGTGTTTTACCTCTCTTAAAGAGAGGATCGCGAGAGGTTGGCAAAAAAGCCGTACGCGCTGGGTTTAATGTCGTCAAAGATGTTGCGCATAATAAAATACCGATCAAAGATCCTCTTAAGTGCAGAATACAAGAATCTGGACATAACTTGAAAAGAAAAGCAGAAGAAAAATTAGATCGATTACTCAACGAACGACAATATAAAAAGGCTAAATCTTTGCGAGACACTCATTCAACTGTCAGCAGCGAAGACGTACAGTCAGACAGCAAGGACGAGAGAAGGAAATTGAAGAAAGTGAAAAATAAAATTAAGAAAAATACAAAATCTATCAAAAGTCTAGAAAATAAAAAGAAGAAGAAAAAGCAAAACACCCTCCGTCCAATATCCGATATATTTAAAAATAATTGAAATGTCGTTCTTACATATTTCATCTTGCGAATGTTTAAAAGAGGAGTTATCCCTTTTTACCATTCCTCCAGCGCAAACAACAATCGAAAGTTTGCAATGGGTGAATTATAAACCGATATCATCACTCTCGGATGATTCACCTATAGAATTTGTAATTCCTGGTTCTGGTGAAACATATATTGATCTTGCGCATACTATGTTACATTTACGTGTAAAAATAAAAAATACATCTGAAAAGAAATTAGAAGATGGTAAATACAGAGTCGGTCCAGTAAATAATTTTCTTCATACTATGTTCAACCAGGTGGAAGTTTCATTTAATCAAAAATTAGTTACACCAGTTAATAATGCATATGCTTATAGAGCATACATAGAGACATTATTAAACTATGGTGCAGGAGCTAAAAAAACTCATCTTACAAGCTCTCTATGGTACGATGATACTGCAGGGTTTATGGATGAAATATCCGATAATAATTTAGGATTCAAGACGAGAAGTTCATTTATAGATAAAGATAAATGTGTGGATCTTCAAGGACATCTTCATGCAGATATTTTTAATCAAGAAAAGTATCTTCTTAATGGTGTTGAACTTCGTGTAAAACTTATAAGATCAAGAGATTCTTTCTGTTTAGTGGAAACAGGCAGTAATACGCATACTGTCAATATAGTAGAAGCAACGTTACTTATTAGGAGATCAAAAATAAACCCTGGTATACTAATAGCCCATGCAAAAGCCTTATCAAAAGCAACTGCAAAATATCCATTAGCTCGTGTTGAAGTTAAAACTGTCACTATGCGTGGTGGGGTCCTAGGAGAAACACTGGACAATATTATACTAGGACAGCTACCAAAACGGATTATAATAGGATTTGTAGATAATAAAGCGGTTAATGGTGATAGAAAATACAATCCATTTCATTTCAAATATTATAATATTAATTTCTTCTCACTGTATATTGACGGTACGCAATTACCTTCAAAACCGCTACAGCCGAATTTCAAAGAGAATCTATACGTTGATGCGTATCAAACCCTTTATTCAGGCACAGGAATCCACTTTTTAAATCAAGGAAACAAAATCTCAAGAGAAAATTATGCAAAAGGAAGCTATTTATTTGCCTTCGATTTAACTCCTGATCTTTCGGCCAACAGTAATTCACACTGGAATTTGGTCAAACACGGTAGTATGAGAATAGAAGTACGATTTGCTGAACCACTAGAATCTACAGTTAATTGCATTATCTGCGCTAAATACGTTAATGTATTAGAAATTGATTCATCGAGACAGGTTATTGTTGACTTCAGCAGTTAATGCATAGGTCATTGACTTGATGACATGATTTTTACAAATTTTTTGTGCAATAACTTGATACAAATTAAGAGAATTCAATAGTGTTTTGACTGTCAACTTGGAAAGACATCATAGTTTACAGTTATAATGGATTTCATTATTGAAATACAGGGTTTTCATAATGAAAAGGGCAATTTAATTCCTAAAGAAGTAGCAGTCGTATCAGTTAATAAAAACTTTACATCATATTGGGTGATTAGTCCGGTCTGTAATTTTGGTGATTTATCTGTAAGTGCTCGTAAAGAGAATAACTGGCTTACATTATACAAACACGGTATAGAGTGTTTCGAAGGTGATGTACCTGAAAAATAACTTTTTGCAAATCTCCGTGAGTTGTGAGTTGAAAACATGCAAGACTGATCTACACTCAAGGAAGTGATAAAGCTAAATTATTACAACAAATGATGGCCCGTGAAGTTATAAATTTAGAAGAAGATGTACAGTGTCCGTCATTCGATACTACCGTCATCGGAAGCATATTGTATTCTTCATTACACAAAAAATTTCTCAGCAGACTACAAGTGCGCATTGAACCAGGCTAGTAAACTTAAACTTTGGTTCGAGAATTTATCTATGGAAAAAGAACGTGAAAAAGAAAATGAACACGCTAGAAATACTGGATACTCTTCGATCTCTTCCAGTTTGCACCTACGGAGTTTATCCCTCGGATCAGATTCCGAAATTTTGGACAAAGCCAGCGATCATTGTATCTAACACACAAGATCATACTAAACGTGGTAAACACATAATTTTTACTACATCGTACAACTCTAAGACAGTGATACTAGAAAAAGTGAATCCTGATTCACGATAATTTATTAGCGATAACAAATTTAGTTAAATCTTTACAATTTTGTACACTTTTTAAATTAGATTGTAAACATAGAATTTTTATTTTCTTATTTAATTAAATTTTTAACGGACAATGAGTTGAAAGGTTCTAAATTAATTATAAATGATGAACTTGTTAAAAATATATATTTATTTCATTGTATTTTTGATGAATTGTATATGTTTGTATCATAATAATAAATTTTTTATATTCTTATTAAGGGGTTACATGGGTTTCGCAATTTTAAAAAATCGATTTTTTTTATTATCTTATTCGAAAGTATAGTAAATTAAGAATATCCCCTTAAAATTTCAAGTCAATCGGAGTAAAACTTTCGGAGTTACAGCTATTTTAATAACCGTCCATTTGGCTTGATCAGCGCAGCGCATCGCAGGTGTGTCGATGCAGCAGCTTGGTCGCTGTTAATCTGTAATTCTCTGTATTTCTCATTTTCCGTAATTGTCTTATTTGAATATACACTATATAAAGAATATTCCCAGAAAATTTTAAGTCGGTTTTAAGTCGGTTGTAATAAAACTTCAGAAGATAGAGCCATATGAATCACCTCCCATTTAGCTTATTTCTTCGTAAATGTTTCGAAATATCTGCTTAGATATTGTTAATCTCAATTTCTCCGTATACCTCATTATTCTTAAATGTTGTATTTGAAAGTATAGTCATTAAATAATATTCTCGGAAAGATACAAGTCGATCGTACTAAGACTCTAGGAAATAGAGCAAAAGGAACTCCGCCTATCTAGCTCGACTGCTTCAGTGCGTCGCAGGTACATCGGAGCAGCTGCCTAGCTATTGTTTATCTCCCTCTCCCTATCTTTCTATTATTCGTCAGATTCGCCTTTTGTGATCCGTAAGAATTTGGATGGAATGTACAAGTATATATAAGTAGGGAGAATTCGTAGGTAGATTTAGTTTGGCTTCGTTTATCGAGTCACACAGTTGTGCGTTTGTGCGGTGAAAATATCTAAATTTTATTTGGGAAATGGAGCCTCACAAAGTTACGAGAGATGAACGAATCTCCAAAAATACCAGGAAGGATAGACCTAGAAAGAGGAAACAAAGTTTCAATCCATAAACGGCAGAAATAGACGACGAATCTTTCTCCAGTACGTCGGCGAAAAAACTCAGACATAAAGATTTGGAATGTGTGCCAGAAGACTCCACTTTACAGTTTGGAATCTTGGATTTTTACTTAGTTTTTTCTACTCTTGCTAGTTTAGTCAAGTGCTCGAATATTATAAATGACAATGGTGTGGAAAAAGTGTGTGACAGTAAAGTACAGTTTCAACAGTGTGTAAAGGAAGGACTTGGTTTTAAAATTAGGGTGGAGTGTGAAAGATGTGATCCTCGATATATTTTATCGTGTCGCAAGATTGGAAAATTATATGAAGTGAATCGTAAATTTATTTTTGTAATGCGGTTATTAGGCTTGGGTCTATCAGGATGTAGGAAATTCTGTGGCTTGATGGATATAAGTAGTGCTTTTCTAAACCAGTCCACGTACGACTTTTATATAAAAAAAATACACGAATGCGTAACGACTGCTGCCGAAACACTTTTCTCTTTAGCTGCAAAAGAAGAGAGAAATTTGACGTGTGAAGAAAAATGTATTGATGATACGTCGGAAGTCACTGTATCAGGCGATGGCACTTGGAAAAAACGTGGATTTTCATCGTTATATGGCGTAGCTACATTGATAGGATATTATTCTGGAAAAGTTTTAGACGTAATATCAAAAAGCTCGTATTGTAAATTATGTCAAACTTGGAAGAAAAAACTAGATACGGCAGAGTTTGAAGAATGGTATACAGAACATTTAGAGGAGAACGAATGGAGTGCTAATCATCAAGGACCAGCTGGAAATATGGAAGTTGGATCAATCGTGACAATGTTTCAACGTTCGGTACAAAAACATGGTCTGAAGTATATAAATTATATCGGTGACGGAGACTCTAAAACATATTCCGGAGTTATTAGTTCTAAACCCTACGGCGAAGATTGTCAAATAAATAAAAAAGAATGCGTTGGACACGTTCAAAAAAGGATGGGCACTCGTTTACGCGATTTGGTAAAAAAACTGTTGAAGATAAGCAAATCAAAGGAAAAACAATCAAAAAGAAAACTCTCTCTGGCAAAGGCAAGCTTACAGGCAAACTTATTGATAAATTAACAGTTTATTACGGACTGGCCATTCGAAGAAATTGCGATTCAGTGCAAAAAATGAAGGATGTTATATGGGCAACTTATAATCACTATAGCTCAACGGATGAAAAACCTCGGCACGAAAAATGCCTGAGCGGCGCTGACTCGTGGTGCGCTTGGATGCGTGCTTCAGCTGAAAATGATTTGGAGTCATACGAACATGATTTTACTGCTTTGCCGAGTGATGTTCAATCAGCTATCAAACCAATTTATGAAGAACTCAGCAAGGATGCACTTTTGGAACGGTGTGTTGGTGGATTCACGCAGAACAACAACGAGAGTCTGAAACAGCTTATATGGAAAATCACGCCAAAAATACTTCCTGCTGGCTCAAAAGTTGTTGAAATTGCTGCCTCAGTTGCTGCCTGTACTTTCAATAAAGGAATCTCAGATTTGTTGTACTTTTTGTCACTCACAGTCACTTTTTGCACAGCATGGATGCGAAACTTGGACGAACTATTCATGAATATGCTAGGAAATAGGATGAGCAGCGCGTACTCCTAGCCAACAAGAGAGCTGAGTCTGTGACTCGAGAGGCCAGAATTCGTCTCAGACAAGAGTAAAAAGATGCCCTGGACATTGCAGCTGCAGCAGGATCTTTGCTTTATGGGGCTGGAATCGACAACTCTATGTAAGTTGAAAAAAAATTTTTTTTTCCGTGTTTTATTTGTACTTGAAACTTTAAATGCGTTTTTCTCAAAAGTACTTTTAAAAGTCCGTGGACACGATTTCTCGAAAACTAATGTACCGATCGTTCTGAAAATTTGCACACTTCTTTAGAATTACATTGACTAGTGATTGAACAAAGGATTTTCGTTTCTTTTAATCACAATTTATTTTACAACCTATTTTGTGCTCAAAATTTTACCAAAAATCGAACTTTTTGAAAAAATCTCTCCAAAAATTCAAAATTTAATTTTTTTCTTATACCTTCATTCAATCACGAGCTATTACCATTTATTAACTGAAAAATATATTTTTTTCATTTCAGATGAAACCGACATGAGTCATCATGTCCACCGCAACGACACTTTTTCTTTGGGGCTTCGGAAAATCGGCTGTCTACGGCGCAATTTTCAATTTTTTTTTAATCAAAATTTTTAAAAAATGTTGTTGAAGATATATATTTTTACGTAGTAAAAAGTTGAATAAAAAAAGTTTTTTATTGTACCTAAAAAACATTTGTGAAAATTTGCTTTTTTTGCCACTAAAATCCATGTAACCATTTAAAAAAAAAAATAAATAAATTGAATAAGAATTAATAAATGGGAAAAATTTAAATATAAGTTGATAATTTTATCTATCCGATATCCCTTAAAATGTATGTAGCTTCAAATTAAAGAAAATATCAATTTCGTTTCAATGCTATACTTATTTCTATCATATATATATATATATATATATATATATATATATATATATATATGATAGAAATAAGTATATATATATATATATATATATATATATATATATATATATATATATACTTATTTCTATCATATATATATATATATATATATATATATATATATATATATATATATATATATATATATATATATATATATATATATATATATATATATACATATATATGATAGAAATAAGTATAGCATTGAAACG
Source organism: Gastracanthus pulcherrimus (assembly GCA_949152435.1). Classification (NCBI taxonomy): domain Eukaryota; kingdom Metazoa; phylum Arthropoda; class Insecta; order Hymenoptera; family Pteromalidae; genus Gastracanthus; species Gastracanthus pulcherrimus. Next base: position 81,471,756 of record OX424576.1, read on the forward strand.
AAATTGATATTTTCTTTAATTTGAAGCTACATACATTTTAAGGGATATCGGATAGATAAAATTATCAACTTATATTTAAATTTTTCCCATTTATTAATTCTTATTCAATTTATTTATTTTTTTTTTTAAATGGTTACATGGGTTTTAGTGGCAAAAAAAGCAAATTTTCACAAATTTTTTTTAGGTACAATAAAAAACTTTTTTTATTCAACTTTTTACTACGTAAAAATATATATCTTCAACAACATTTTTTAAAAATTTTGATTAAAAAAAAATTGAAAATTGCGCCGTAGACAGCCGATTTTCCGAAGCCCCAAAGAAAAAGTGTCGTTGCGGTGGACATGATGACTCATGTCGGTTTCATCTGAAATGAAAAAAATTTTTTAAATTTAAAATTATCAAGTTAAATTTAAAAACAAATTTTAAAACCAATATCATTTTTATAATGTAAAGATTTTTCTTGAATATTTACTCATTTTTATACATATAAATTAAATAATTATATGAATAGAATGGTAGAGTGGATAAACACTCACATATACAAACACGGATACATGCACATAAATTTAAGTATTATATACTAGCACCTTATTCTATTAAGTTAGAGAGTGATGGAGTGGGGTTTGCATAACGCATACATACATCTATGTTACACGTAGACGATGTCCTCGCAGTGACGTCACGTCAATACATATATACTTTAAGCGTGCAGTCATAAGGTGGGGGACTCGTATAGCACGAAAACATATTTCCGCTGACCACGCTTTTCGTCGGCTTGCTTGTCCATAGCGAGTACGTACTACTGACGGGCTCAGAAATATACTAAAGCGCCCGGCGAAGCTCTCGCATACATCCGTAGTCGACTATAGTAAGTAGTATAGCAGAGAATAATAATATAGCATATAATACATCGCGCGGCGTGCAGGCAAAGCAGCCGATCGCAGACCGGTCAACTGCGACTCACGCAAGGAAGCTGAGTACCTATAGCAAAATCACCCAGCTACGCGGAGCAGAACTGCTGCTGCTGCGAATATAGGAGAGATAGCCCGACTGATTATCGCCGGCTGAGCGGTTTTACACGGTCGAGTTTTTTTAATATCTCGGGCGCGCACAGCACGCAGTTACAGTGCTTAGTGGGTACATCTTTTTTTATTACTCATGCAAATCTTTGTATATGGCCGGTAATTATTTAATGATTTATTCACCCGATAAATTCGTTTTTTTTATATAACGTACTCGGGATTTTTAAAATTATTTTTTATGCATAATCGTTAGTAAGAAGTACACACACACACTATATAATATTGCTCTCCTATATTGAAGCACACTGAGGGAAACAGCGCGTTATTTAAGTACTGCGCTGCTCTGTTATTTGCATAACGGCTCATTTTAGGTAGTAAATTTCGAATCGAATTGGTTTTGTATTTTTCTCTCGTCTCCAATATTTGCGATATGGAAAGAAGTCTGTCGGACAAGTGAAGTAAGTTCGAAAATCGATCCAAATAATTACGTTCCCATACATTAAATACATCACGAAACAGCAATATATTTTTGGAAAACAATTAATGCATTTTAAACAAACCTAAACTGGTAAGTATTCGTTTTCTTTTGGCTTGTTTGTTTGTTTCCTCTTCGAGTATAGTTATTCTATAAAGTCACGAAAATACTCGGTATATTTTGATTATACTGACTGTTTCTTTTTTTTTTTGTTAATTTTACACAAGAGAAAATTAGCTTAACGCGTTCTCAACAAACCTAAACTGGTCTTTTTGATTGTCTATGGTTTAAAAATAATTAATTTATGCCAAACGTTCTAATTGGTTTATCTTTCTCTAAAGTATTTTTGTTTACGAAAGTACCACATTACGAAATTGTTTTATATCGATTATAAAAGAAACAGCAACAACATTTTGATTATTAATCATTGACATTAATAAAAATAATTAATTTATATTGATTACACTAAATTTTTTTTTTCTCCTTTCTGAATTGTATCACATTCTTTCTGTTGGATTAAGAAACTCTAGACATAATAATAATACAAAGAACGGTTAACGGTGATCAGCCAATTAAATTAGAATATTGATTTACAACAAAATCTTTTTTTGTTAACCATTGTGAAATTAGTTTTAATAATACTTTTAAATCTAAACAACAATCCTATATTTTTCCATAACTAAGATTTTAATTATTAAGTTTAGTTAAAATATGGTTTTTTAATAAACACACCACATGGCTAAATCAAAATAAGCTTTTGCTAATTGTTTTGCATTATTTTGGATAAATACCGTTCACCGTCCGCTTTCGTTCTCTTATTACTGACGAATTAAGTGTATAGAATTTTCGTACAACAGAAGCGACTTGTACTATATCGTACATGACCGATTTCATCTCAAATCATGCGGGCCGACAACACCTATCTCTCCGAATCAGCTCAAATTATAGTATATTATTCTACTCGGAAAATAAGCGTATACGTATTTTTTTATTTTTCGATAGCATCAAAATTGCATGCTTTTTCAAAAATGACTCCTCAAATTTCGTTTCTCGAAAACTTTTTTTTTTGTAAATCGTTCTAATTCGTCTTTTTATGGATATTTGAAAATAATTCTGTACATATTCGATGCTGTTGGAGATACTCTTTCGATCTCCCAAGTTCAAAAATTATTTTACAAAAAATCAAGGATGATATGGCATTTTTTATAAACAATGAAAAATGCTTTTTTCTCAAAAAAGCCATGTTTTTTTGACTCAATTTTTTTTATAGATATCTAGTCTTAATACCTATATGGTCATATACATGACATTTGGAATATTTTTGTTTTTTAAGAGATACAAACGAAATAAGAAAAAGATTTTTTGTTCTCCCATAGCACTGTCGTGCAAGAAAAAATCCTATGTATTTTTCCCTTTTTTATGATTTTTAGACATTTTATTGCTTTTTCTAACTTTCCTGCTAACACGATTCTTTGAGTTGATTTTCTTCTTCTTCTGTTTCTCTTTATTTAACAATTTTGTTAAAGAATGAAGAGCAGTTCGACCTGTATAAGATTTTTTCTTTTTACCTACATTTACTTTCCATACATGAGTTTTCTGAATGCCGGTATATTTAGGAGCCTTAAGCCACTCTTTTATTTTATTTTGTCTAAAAACTTCAATATCTTCTTTTGGTAGTAGGATTAGTTTAATATTATTAGTATAAGATTGAACTTTTGTTACAAAAGCATTGGCATCTTGTATTGATTCAATATGACTGTTCTGAAGATTATGTCTAGTTGCATAGTGTTTGACTAGTCCGCCAACACCATCACATGCACCTTTCCTGTGACCTGTAGCTGAAAACAACCATTTTTTATTGATGGAAGCATTTTTCATTTCATACAATTGAAATCGATTTTTAAAGTGGCTTGCTGCTCCATCTGTTATAATCGATATTTGATCTATTAAATCGGTTGAATCATTTTTCTTCGAATCAATTATTTTTTCCATTGCTAAAAAGGCATGGGCAGAATCGTGTTTTCTATCATCACTGATGACAGCAAAAGTTTTTGTTAGTTTCCCTTGATAACAAACTGGTGTGAAAATAGAGACCTGTTGATTAACCCAGTGAGTACCTTGAATAGGGTTACTGTGAATCACTGCCCAATTTTCAGCAAAATCACCATGCAGTACTAGATGACCTGAGTTAGCTGCAGCTATTTCGATCTCTTCTTTTATAGCTTTTCTTCGTATATTTTTAATATTTAAATGAACGCTTGTTTTGACTGTCCAAGAAGAAAGAACGCTAAAAAAATTGGAGATTGTTAATCTTTTTTTCACAAGATGGCCATTTTCCCACATAGCAAAAACAATTTCCTCATGTTCATTAGTTGTCTCTAATCCAAACAAACTTAGTTGATATTTTCAGAACCTGGGCATAAAGTACATTCTTGAAAAAGACACTTATCGGACAAATTGGAGCAAACAATTGCCGATAAAAGTGTAGAACGAACTCTATCGAGGTCTGAATGTTTGCCTCCTAGGAAATTATTTAGACTATTATCGTATAAATCAAAATTTGCACAGTAAATGCACAGACACACTTTCTTCGACGGGCTCAACATAACAAACTTTGGTTTTAATGTATAAAACTTTGTTATACCGATTTTTATGTCTGGGTTTTCTTGTTTGAATAGTTTATACGCCTCTTTTAAACTGCGTGTCAAATAACGTTTTATTTTTTTTCTTTCTTTCCATTTTGTTGAACAGTCACAACATCACATTTATTAGGGCTTTGACGTGTACAGTTAAAGTCATCGTTTAGAAAATATTCCATGGCAATTTTTGTAGACTTTTCGTCCAATGGATGACCAGTATACGCGTCAGGTTCAGAATATATTCCCTTAGTTGTTACAAGCATTCTTGCTTTGTCAATCATATAAACAGTTACTTCGGGAAATGCTGATAAAATACTAGATTTGTTAATGACGAAGGAAGCAACGTTAAAATTCTAATTTTCTCATTGATACTGTCACAATTTTCAAGCGCTACTCGCAAGTTATTGAGCCATTCATTGCAGAAGCATTGAGTCAAATCATCATATGATTCATCAATGCAAACATTGTATGCTTCTGACAATTTTGAGCTAGTTGCAGATGAGAATGAAGATACTAGTTCTGATTTTTCTCTAATAATGTATCTTTGTACAGATGAATCATCAATACCTCTCTTCCTTTTAAGTGGCGAAACATTACCAAAAGAACTTGAAATTAAGGTTTCGTTTAAAAGCTCAATCCGCTCTGGGATGCTAGCTCGAAAATCATGGTCTTCAGTATCACTGTCCAAGTCAGTATAATTGTCTGAATGAATCGCATCAATTATTTCCTATGGTTCAATATTTTTAACGCGTTCATAACAATTGAAGCATACATAATCCGAACTCTGCATTGCTTTGTTAGGAAAACTTTGTCGAAGAAGTTCTGCTAAATTCTCCAATTTTCTAAATTTAACAGTCGCATCATATACGTTTTTTTTGTGTGATCCAAAAAAGTTTGGACACTTGCGCCTCTTTGTTGAATAAATTTCAGCCATAATTCAAGAGAAATCTTAGTATGTATAAGTAATACTATATATATTAAGATAACTAGACCGGGTTCCTTAAATAAGCTAAAATAACTAACATTATCTACGTGATAGCAAAAGATGAGTTTTAGCCACCTTGCAGAGAATTCTAGTACCATGCGTTTATACTACTCTATGGTGTACACACACACATATATAAATAATCGTACACGTATTCGCCTAATGCACAGATTCTTGCTCTGCTATATACGTATAATCATTGTATTTAAGGGTACATAAATTTTTTTTCTTATTTCGTTTATATCTCTTAAAAAACAAAAATATTCCAAATGTCATGTATATGACCATATAGGTATTGAGACTAGCTATCTATAAAAAAAAATTGAGTCAGAGAAAAGATGGCTTTTTTGAGAAAAAAGCATTTATCATTGTTTATAAAAAATGCCATATCATCCTTGATTTTTTGTAAAAAATTGTTTGAACTTGGCAGATCGAAAGAGTATCACCAACAGCATCGAATATGTACAGAATTATTTTCAAATATCCATAAAAAGACGAATTAGAACGATTTAAACAGAAAAAAGTTTTCGATATTTGAGAAACGAAATTTGAGGAGTCATTTTTGAAAAAAGCATAACACATGCAATTTTGATGCTATCGAAAAATCAAAAAATACGTATACGCTTATTTTCCGAGTAGAATAATATACTATAATTTGAGCTGATTCGGAGAGATAGGTGCTATCGGCCTGCATGATTTGAGATGAAATCGGTCACATATTAAACTTTGTAATTATTTAAAATGAGCGTATCATCAGCATCAAGCAGCTTCGGCACGGGTCCGGTACAGTTATTCGAATACGTCATGCATGAGGGTGCAGTATCGTGCGCGCTGAGAAATCTTGAATTGAAAGACGAAGGAACAGTGTGCGAAAAATCGAGAAGGTTATACAGATGCATAGTAGATCAAATTCGGCCGATGATTTCGCACATAATCCCCACATTTACAATCATAATGACTTAAAGCGACACAGGGAAAAATTGCGGTCAATGTTTTTAGACAGCTTCTTGGTTGAATTTAAGAAGCACACAACAATCAAGGCGAATGCAACTTCGAGCGAATTAAACGTTAACGAAGTTAGTATCCAGCAATTCTTATTTGGCTAGATGCACGCGGATCAAAACGAAATCAATACGTTATTTACGCAACGCCAAGGCAATACTGCAGTCCACTCAGCTTTATTTCGGCCGCATGCAAATCGAGCGTCAGTAAATTCAACGTCCTCAATAAAGGACTCACAATCTGAACGTGTAGACGAGCAAATTTTACCCTTCGGACGATATTCGTATATGCAGCCCACAGACTGCATGCGACCAGATTCCGGTCACTTAATTGGGAGTGAAGATGCCTGGGGGAGGGAGGATCCTCCGACGGAAAAATTTCTACCGGAAAGTATCGGTCCGCCGGTAACCAGTTTTTCCTTTTTCGGAAAACGGTCCGGAAAATGGGGAAAAATAAGCCAATAAAGAGACAAATATATGTCTGCCTAGTAAGTCACCGATACAGGACGACTTACAGAACTAGGACACGAGGAAATGCAGATTGGGCGTTGGCAGCACAGATCATCACACCAGAAAGAGTCAAATGGGCGTTCAACACCTTCGAACCGTACAAAACACCGGGACCGGATGCCATTTTCCCCAAACTTTTGCAGGAAGGGTGCTATGGTGTACTGAGACTGGTTACGGGGATCTTTAGAGGGAGTATCACCATTGGGTATATTCCGAGAAGCTGGAAACGTACACGGGTTTCGTTCATACCAAAACCCGGAAAAAAGAGTTACACGTCTGTGAAGGATTTTAGACCTATCAGCCTTACCTCCTTCATGCTGAAAACGCTGGAGAGGCTGGTGGACAGGTACATAAGGGAAACGATTCTGGGAAGTTCACCATTACACCAGGAACAACATGCATATTCGGTGGGTAAATCCACGAAAACGGCTTTACACTCTGTTTTAGGATATATTGAAAAGGCAAAAAACGCCAAAGAAACGGTACTTGGCGCCTTTGTGGATATAGAAGGAGCTTTTAACAGCACTATTAGGAAAACCATTGACACAGCCCTGGCGAAGCATGGTGTACCGCTGACTATCAGAAACAGGATAGCGGGAATGCTGAGCGGTAGGGACATTTATTGTGAATGGAAGGGGAAAACAGTAAAGGGGAGGGTCAATGAGGGATGTCCACAGGAGGGGGGCAATATCACCTCTCTTGTGGTCATTCGTAGCTGACGAACTCCTACGCATACTTGACAGGGACAGAATCTTTGCTGTCGACTATGCGAACGACTTTGCCATACTCCTCAGGGGTAAGTATGAGGAAGTTTTACCGGATCTCGCTCAAAGAGCACTGAGCAAGGTCAGGGAGTGGTGTCAGATGGTATCTCTGGGGTTAAATCCAGAAAAAACAGAGATTGTAGCCTTCACCACTAAATATAAAACTAAAATCAACAGAAAGGTTAACTTCTACGGGAAAGAAATACCGTATGCAGAAGGAGTTAAATACCTAGGGGTATATCTAGATAAGAAACTAACCTAGAAGCAGCATGTTAAACAGCAATACGGAAAAGTGCTAAACATATTTATGAAGTGTAGATGCGGCTATTGGCACAGGATAAGGGCTAGAACCCCAGAAGGCCTTATGGATGTACGAGGCAATACTAAAACCGAAGCTCACCTACGCTGCAGTAATATGGTGGAAAGCAATCGAAAATAAAACCACAAAGAGATGCCTGGACCATGTACAGGCGGTCATATTGAGGGGAATTTTCGGAGTGCGAAGAAGTACCCCCACAGCCGCTGTCAGGATGGTGGTGGGTATGGATGGCCTTGCCTAAATAGTAAGGAGATGGCCGCCAGGTCGGCATACAGACTGATGTGTGGCGGAGCGTGGTCAGAGAAAGGAAACGGACATACTACAATCCGGAGAGAAATGCTAGGCGAATCAATCTTTGGAAAGCCTCATGATAGAATTAATAAAGTTTTTCAATTCGGGCAACGTTACAAAACGAAAATACCGAATAGAGAGGAGTGGAACAACTAAAACTTTGGACATGGAGACATCTGGTACACAGATAGATCTATAACGGACAAAGATACGAGATTCGGAATCTGTGGTTCCAAGCGACAGGAGGATACAGTCCACAGCCTGGGAAGACACAACACGGTATTACAAGCGCAACTAACAGCCATAGAGACCTGTGCGAGAAACTTGGTACAAAAAGGGGTCGAAAGTAGAGACATCCAAATCCTCACCGACAGCCAAACAGCTATCTTAGCTCTGGGGAAACCTAGCAACACGTCAGTCTTGGTCAGAGACACGAAAAACACCGTAAACGAACTGGCCAGAGTAAATAGGGTCTGCATCGCCTGGATTCCTGGACACTCGGGAATAAAAGGGAACGAAAGAGCAGATCAGCTTGCAAGGCAAGCAGCAAATAAAAGCGGATAGCCAGACGCGATCAAGAAAAAATTAGTAAAAGAAAGATGGAGTATGTGGAAAAACTCCATAGGATATAGATAGTCCAAAGAACTACTGCGGGAGCACATCACCGAGTGGGGAAAATAAATAATCAGATTGGATAAACGAAGAGAACGCATCGTACTGGGCCTGTTAACTGGACACTGCGACCTGCGGTGCTATTTATACAAAACACAGGGAACAAGCAACCTGTATAGATCGTGCAAAAAAGAAGAGGAGACTCCCAGCCATTTCCTCTGCAAATGCCCCAATCTAGCCAGACATCGACAAAGGTGGCTCGGGAATGGGATCTTGGATTCCTAGACTTTTAAGGAGATAAACACGAACAACCTACTAACTTATTGCAAAGCTGTGGGTTTCGTGGAGCCTCCTTAGGTCCAACCCAGGGGGATAGGGATACAAAGGTGAAAACTAAGTATCCCTGAGGTACTAAGTACCCTGGTACCTTTTAATAATAATAATAATAATAAGGAGACTGTTAACTTACGTATAGGAAATGTTATTAAAGATGCAAGAAAAACATTATATTTTGATGATCCTGAAGAAGTAGATTGATTTTCAACTAATATTTTCAATACGCTTCTAAGATATTTTTCACATTTTTTTTATAAATAATATGTTCATGCTGTTAATATACAAAGACATAATGTTTATACAAACTAAATTTAATATATATATAGTATAAATAATGTTTATATTGCAGAGCGAATTGATAATAAAAAGTTTAATTATTCCGAAAATTTCTTTTATTCTATTTTTCCCTAGTTTAGATAAAAAACTTTAATATTTAACGCATTTAAGGGGGTCCTAAAGAGATTTTTAAAAATCTCTATTCCATCCAATAACATTAAAGCTTCGGTAACTTTGTTTGTAATAATTAGAGAACATCATACAAAAATTATGAAAATTTTTCAATAAATATTGCTGACAAATCATATAAAAAAATTCATGTTTTTGTATTAAAATTAATTAAATAAAATTTTTTTTTAAAAACATATTTTAAAAGGGACTAGAAAGTATAAAAGAACTTTCCCTAGCCCCATTCAGATCTATAACCCCATGCAGATTCCTAACCTCGTACAGATTGTCTTGAAAATTCGTCCTCACGAAAAATGTGGGACGCATAATAGTATGGAGTGTAGAGAGCGGAAGGAAGTCGTTGAGAAAACTCACGTAGCAGTTCACGTCATTTGCAACGCAATAATATTGTTAGTGACGTAGATGAACTATTCATGTACTAATTGTTGATTAAATGCGGCCCACGTTTTTCGTGAGGAGGAATTTTCAGGACAATCTGTACAAGGTTACGAAGCATGGGGTTGTAGATCTGTATGGGGCTAGGGAAAGTTATTTTATACTTTTCAGTCCGTTTTAAAAACGTGTTTTGTTTTTCAAAACAAAAAATTTTATTAATTAATTATTTTCTGGTTCTTAGTCTCGTGAGTGTACAATTTTGCAATCGATTTTATACGTTTTGATGGGATTATGAGACAGATAAGTCGCTAATTTCAGGTTTATTTAAGTTTTTCTTCACGTGATCACATCTGAATTAGAAGATATACTTACCGACCAATAATATATCAATCTGTTTAATCGTTATTTTTCTAGAAATAGAAATAAAGAAGCAAGCAAAATTCTTTTTATAAAAGTTTTATTTCAATATTATAACAAATACTAACAAGTTTATGCCCTATCCTTGTAAGTGATCAATTTTAAATATATGACTCATTTATGATGCTGGAGGCTGTAGTTGTTGTATTCTTTCCATCTCCTTTATTGCATCTGCATTGCGGTGTCTTGCCAGTAAGTTTTGAGCAATCGAGCTCCTCTATTCTTAATCCATCCAATGATCTGATACGACTTAATGCGACATATGCCTGTCCTTTAGTAAATAGTGCAGATCCGAGGTATACAACAGCATGGTCCACTGCACATTCTTGCACTTTATGGACCGTGCAGGCCCAGCACAGTATTAGTGGGAGCTACGTTGGCTCAATTGTTCCATAGTTTCGGAGTGCTGGAAACTGTATTGATTTTGGTTTGATCAAATGAATTCCATCTCTGCCAAAGTCAATACGAACAGATGGAATGTCGGTATCGTACATCTGATCACGACGAAATAAAGGCAAAACAATTCAGTGACAGTGCCCATTGCACCATTTACAAGTCCTAGCTCTCTATTAGTATTTGAGCGGGGCTCCATGGAAAATTTCTCATTCCTTTTGCAATCCTCCAGTTTTTTTGATATCGCCTAGCACAATGTTGACCATGTTTACGTTGTCGGCATTTCTTGTCGCATTCACTAGTACATCCTGAGCTCGAATTCTGAAAATTCGCATTCCTTGTACTTTATATTTTTCAAGAACGGATGTATTGTGTGCATCAACTAGTGCACGAGTTGAGTATATGCGAATTGTTCTATCTAAATCAAAATCGCCTGATGCCTTTGTCAACACTTTTGACATCAATAGAGCAAAATGTGAGGCTATCAACTCGCTGATGCGTAGAGCATTCAAAAGATCGGTAAATGTTGCGTCGCCTTGTTGTAGCATGTTCTTCGTTAACTCCAAAAGTCTGCGGAGTCTCCACAAATGAGTTGCCGAAATAAATCTTGCAGGTTGTTGGAATGCCTGAGCTCCTCATAACATTTCGTATGGAACCATGGAAATCTCATCGATGAAAAGGAATTCTATGTCCTTCGATTGATTTCGACAAAATATTCAAATAGTTACCGGTGAGTGGCACCAAATTTCAAACCATTTCTCCATCTTTCTCAACTGGTAATTTAAATAATATGTGCAGTGTTGTTCCACCAACAAGTCGTGCCACTACACCAGTCAATGCACCAACTTTAACTGCTTTCTTACCGTAGCAGAGCTTGACTTGTTCTTTTAGTGCATTAAATGTGAATGTTTTGCCAACTTCAGCCCCTCCGGTGACAAACATTCTGATGCGACTGAGACTTACATTCATTTGGTCATGGATACTGCGAGTAATGGTATTAAATAAATCTCGCTGTCGTAAATTCATTGCAGCACACACATTCTGGAACTGCTCATTTGTCATCACCTGTTCGGTACATTCATCTTTAAGTTCTGCCTCAACAAATTCTTCTGGATTTTCAAGAAGATTAAAAGCATGAGCCTGATTGAATGCAGTTTCAAGTTGTCTGTCTCTTGCAAGATGTATTTCAAGGTATGCGTTTGTGTGTCTCAATTGCTCTTCTCGTTATGCTCATCAATTAATTCATACTCCGAGTAAAATGGTACATGTTGTAGGAGTAGACTATAGAAATAATTTTCCGGATTAACCGACATTTGAAAGAATGGCACTCGAACAATAGCTGGAACATTTCTAATTATCACTTTAGTATTGTTTGCCAGCTTGATGAGCATTTGTCTTGTTGATCGCTCGTCTTCTTCATCATCAATGCTTTCTTTACTATATCCTGATTTCTTGCATAAAATGCCTCAAAATTCATCGCAAATTCAAGTAGGCACATATTTGGGAAATCATAACTTTGCTGTTGTTGTCTAGGAAGATTTGCGATATGCACGATATGTTCAAATATGTTTGAACAAGGTCCATCTGTTTGATTATTGTCAAATCTCAGAACTTGATATCATTGATCGGGTTTTCTTGTATTCAAGAACACATTCTTGAACTTGAACGAGGTAGCAAAGGACAGAGTCGTTAAACACATTCTGATGCGAAAACTTGTCGCTCCTTTAAAATACGCATGCAAGATTTGAAGAGCTTTGTTGTGATATCACTTTCATCGAGACGAATTTGACGAATGGCTTGAGCTACACCTTCGCTTATATCTGCTGGTTCCGTTTTTGAAATGTATTTGGAAAAATATAGTGTGCAATAGATTAATTTGATCCGCATAGTTGTATGTCCATATTGGCATTCCAGTACTCGAGAATTTGCTGATTATAATTATTGACCCATTTTTCATTGGTTGTTCGTTTCAAAGTGTAGAAGCGTCCTTCAATTCGAATGAACTCATCTGAACTTGGCGGCACAATACAAGTTTGTTGACATGGCTTGTGAGGAAAAGCAAATCGGCATGTCTCAGAGTTGTTCTTGTGGTATGTTTGAGTACGGCGATGGATTTGATTGCATTTGACGAGTACTCTGAAATCTGGATCTTCTTCTTCGCTTGGTAAGCGACATGAGATAACTTTATCGATATAGACAAGTCCTTCTGGAGTTTGAAAAGATGGAGCGTTTTCAATCCACACTACAAGATGGACATGTGGACTTCCACGGTTCTGAAACTTAATACGTGTCCAGAAATCCATTACTTTTCCATCAAGAAGATTGTCATTTCGTATAATATATTTCATGAAAGCATCAACACGTCGAGAAAAATGTCGGCTTAACACAACAGGATACGATTCAATCAAACGCTGCACTTCATCGAGATTTAATTGGTTAGACTCTTCATGGCTTCTACCATCTGCAATCAAAAAAGCTTTGCGCATGTCAAGCCAATTCAAATCATTACAGCTGAAAGTAATAAACCAAGTTGGAGGACCTAGTCAACGTATAAATGCAATCAATTCATTGTGAGCTGTTCGCCAATATGGTGCCGAGCCTCTGAGATTGTTTAAATGTAAATGAAGGTCGTCAACAACTCCTTCTTGTCCTCGAATAGCTCTGCAACATGCATTGATCGTCGACTGCAGTCGACGTGATTCAAACATCGAGAGTGCATAAAACAAATAGTCTGTTCTTTGAAAACAAGTATCCGAACCTAGAATTCGCTGTTGGAAGTAATCCAATAGCGTAATTTTTATCGGACGCACTTCATTTAAGCCATTTCTGCCATATGGAAAGAGATAGAACCATGAAAATTCCTCTGCTTTCAACTCTCGATTCACATTCACAATATTGTCCTTAGTTTTTTTTTTTTTTTTTTTAACGTCGCCATATTTATTCTCCCATGTGGTGCTAATCGACGACGGGGGTCTGCGGTGTGTTTGTAAACAAAGCACATGTAATTTTTACAGAGGTGCTTGTATCAATCGGCAGAGACTATGATTCGAACCCGGGTCACCTGCGTGGGAATCCGACACTCTACCGACTGAGCCGCCGCAGGCCCCGTCCTTAGTTTTGCAAACAATTTGGTTGATATTTCTGCTTTCCTCATTAATATCTCGTTGCTCGTATCAATTGGTGCCATTACAGATGTTTGTACAGGCACAAATTGCGATGTATTTACTAGTTCTGGTGCATTTTAGGTAGGAATTTATTCATGTACCTGTATCAATGGATTCGACGGATAATACGAAAGAAATCATCAATAGTATCGCATTCGATGACACATGCTCTTCCATTTTGTGCTCATTTTTTTCCCTTTGGTCCGCATGAATGAGAATCAGTAAAATAAAACTTGTTTTCATAATGCATGAGACCGTATACACTGCCAGATACAATCAAAATTCCAACATTATATTCATCGAACAATAAGTTTATCGAAGTACGAATATTTAGAAAATTAATTCCCTCGTTTTCTCGGTCGCATAAACTACCATTGAAGACGCCATTTAAATCATCATATTGAATAACAAAGTCATTGCTAAACATCAAGATGTCACGTATTACAACATCCAGATTTATATTTTCTAAATAGCCGCGATTATCAATTGTAAAGACATCCGGTTGTGTGTTTCGATTTAAAACATTTATATCCGATTGACTTGGTGGTAGAATATCAGCACGAATTAAATTTGACACGACCATGGTGAAACATATGGATGTTTCGCCATAGTCGTGGCAAATTTAATTCGTCCATTCCATGTCTAGCATGTCCGGATTGAATAATTTCTTCATTAATTTGATTCCAGGAAGCACGTATGATTCGTGATAAATCATTAACTCGCATGTAGGCACTGCGAGTTGGAGCGTGAGTAGCTTGGTCATCAGGTTCATTTGATCGTACTGGCTAAGCTAGAATAGCACGGATAATATCTTGCGTATCCAATCGCACAAATCGATTTACTGTTACGTCTTTGTAAAGTCGGTTATTTGCAATAAGCCCATCAAGTGCCTTGTAGACACGATCCGGTGAAATATTATAATCTCTGAATATATTCAAATTCTCCAGAGTTTTAGTCACTACAACAATTGCTGCATCTGTGCTCGACCGAGAAAGCATTTTAGGAATCTTTTCGTTCACTTCAAAGATATCAAGAGCAAATAATGTTGCATGCCCTTTGAAACCAAATTGACCAAATCTGCCTAAAGATTTGATCACTTCGACGTACGGAATGATACACTGAAGCAAACGTCGTTCTGGTTCAGTTAGAGTCGAAATTCCACCGGAAATATCTACTTGGAAGCAAATTATTCCAATGGCCCTCGAGAGGTGCAAACTGTTCGTAGCTCGCGACGCGATGCGAAGCGCACCACAAATACATACGCTAAAATACGGAAGGTTTCGCTCAGTTAAATGGCGTCGTGAGACGCACGCTGTCAATAAAAAGCGCCAAGCTCTTATTATAATACTTGTAGAGTATAACAATATAATAATGAAGATTACGCGTCTCTGGCCCAGATATCTCTGGTCGCTTGATGTCGAGAATGGCCGACTCGCAGTCGCTGCGTGTAGTCGATGTAAAGGCTCGACTGAACCGCTCTAGCAATTATGCGCCCCTGCAATGGAGTGTCTCGGACTTCCACCCCGCACCAACGACTAGAATATTACCGAGGTATAATCAATATTTTGACACAATTAAAAAAGTAATAAATGAAGAAAATGGAATTACCCCTATTGAGCTTTGGACCACGCACAGCACGTTGCGACCGTAACACGAAATGCGTCTTCTGAGATTTCTGTCGAGATTAAGAAATTGAATCAATTAAACTTGCGATTCACTAACGCGGTCGCGAGAACAGTCATGCGTAGTTACGTACCTGTCGAGATTAGTCGCTCGTTCGTAGTCGGGCAGCCGCTACTTGCAGCGGTGCTGAGCTGATGGCTGTCGATGGCGCTCTGCCGCTTCGCATCGCGTCGCGAGCTACGAACAGTTCGCACCTCTCGAGGGCCAACCCCTTCCCTAGTTTCGCGGTTTTGGAAAATTCCGCTTTGTGCGCGATGACGGTCCATTACAATTCGTCCCCCTTTTGGCGTGGGAGCTCTGCTAACATGTCGAAATACAGCCTAATATGAAGTCGCGCGCTTGCATCCCATCTGACGAGCGGGAGCTTGAAAAGCGTGATAGCCCGCCGCTAGAAGTTGCCATATTCACACGCGTCCTATGAAATCATTCATACATCAACATATAACTATATACATATACACAACATAAGTATTGATTTCGCTAATTTATAATAAATATTATTTACAATGATTCGCTATATATATATACTTTATATGTTTCATAGAGTAACGATCCCAGGGGGCAGTCGGTTATCCTCTCTATTGAAATGATTTTAACTCTAGTTTTCTCTCTGATTTCCAGCCGCAGCAGTTAAGAGCACTGGTAGATCGTCAGCAATGCGCTGATGATACTTTCTCAAATGAAAACGATTGTTCGTTCCCTTAACAGCAGTAGGATCATCGTTCTCACTTAGCTTGAACGCATTTTGACCTACACGACTCAGTATTCGATACGGTCTTTCATAAATTTGAAAGAATTTCGCGATTTTCTTCTGTGCCGCGTCAGATAAATGCGGGACGCGCAATAGGACGAGGTCATTTTCGGAAAGTTTGACGTTACTTCTGTTTTCCTGCGCTTTACATCTTTACTCGAAGCTTTTTCTCAATGCGTCGTTAGCAAGTTGTAGCTGTAATTCTCTCGAACGCGGTGTGGATTTAAGCACTGGAAATAATTCGACAAGTTTCTCCCTAGGTTGGCGATTATAATGCAATTTATAAGGCGTTGCTCCCGTGCTTTAGTGTACTAGTAAGTTAAGACAATCTTGTACTATTGGTACATAATCCGACCATCCCGTGTGTCGTTCCCAACAATAAGTGCGAAAATGTCGTCCGAGCTCGCGCATCGTACGCTCTACGGGGTTCGATTGCGGGTGCCAGATCGAGGAATACGGTGCTTTTATGTCGATTTCTGCTAGCGAGCTTTTCCAACGGGGAGAAGTAAACTGGGTCCCATGGTCTGACAATACGCGCGTTGGTTTTCCTACGGAGGTAAGATAATGCTTTTTGATCTTCGAGAGACATATTTGAGTAGTCGCGCGTTTTATCGGGTAGAGCTTACTAAACATATCCTGAAGTACGAAGATATACTGTACCCCTCCATTTGACGTCGACAATGGACCAAAAAAGTCTACGGATACAAGGTCGTTTGGTTCTGTTGCTTGTAGGAATTCGTATGCACCTTCCATTTTAATATTCAAGTACTTGACTCGCTGGCAGGTATTGCACGACCTGGTAAAGCTTTTAATATCCATGCGCATTCCTCTCCAACGAAAAAAATCCGAAAGATAACTATGAAGCTTACTACTTCCGGCGTGACCTTCCACCAATCTTCCACCTTTCATCTGCTTTTGTTTTACAATACACTATACCATCTACTACCCTAACATCCAAAAATTTCAATATTTTTTCTACTATATTTTGAATACTCGCGTCCCCTTTTTGATAAGCTCTCTATTACCTCATCTCACTCGCCCATATATCTTTACGTTTTATCGCTGCTATTCGCCGACTTATATCGTGTGTTGCTTCTTCAGCGGAAGTGATAATCTGTCTAATAAAATATTTTTCGGACGTATCATCCGTCTCTCTATCCAGAAGAAAATCAATTTTAGCCGCAAGTTCCGTTGGCAAGTATGGCTTTGGCGAAATCAAACGATATTTCATTACCTGGTTAGAGTAGCATGTTTTCTGGCAGATATCACAGCACTTGTCGCAAAAAGTGTTTATGGTTGAATGAAAATCTACCGTATCAGCTGCTCGTTGAATATAGGCCTCACGTTGACGTCGTAATCTTGCTTCACGTACCTGACTTGTCTCTCTTGCTCTTGTTTCAGCATGACGAAGTCTGTCACTAGTTAGGTGACAGATACGTTCATTCGTATTTTTATTTGCTCTTGCATGAGCATGCGGTTGCCTGTCATTGGCAAGTCGAGAGGAATGTGCATCCGCCATCTCGATTGAACTAGCTTGAAACTCTCGTTTCTTGGAATTTGCGCGTTCGACATTGCGCTGCTCTTCAGGAACTGTTTCTATTTGCTTATGCCGTTTGGCTAATCTTGCAGACTTATATGCTTCCCATTCCTTTTGGAGCTTCTCTTGACGATTTAGCTTCTTCTTCTGTGGGTGTCACTTTCGTTAGGTGGCTGTCTCCTTGACTATCGTAGAAATTACCACTAATGTACTATCCACTATTAATACTTTATTGTTACACTTACTTACTACTACTTTTTACAATATAACCATTATTATTACACGTACATCAGAAACACACACTACGATACGAACATTTTGCACACTCACACTGCCGTACGTAAATCCAATGTAATAGAAAGTAGATATTGTGAGTAAGGAGACAAATATAATACGTAAAATAAGATAATTCTTTTCTGTACTACTGTGTTTATTATTATTTTTTCTTCCTCTTTTTTCCTGTCGACCTTTTACTAAACTATATTTTATATCTTTATTTTAATATTACCTGTTTATTTAGTGATTATAACAAAGATTTATAAATTTCCTATACATATTTAATTATATTGCAGCTATCTTAATTGCTTCGAAATAAAACTATACGTGTAAATAATATTCAAAGAAAAAGTATTTAGAAAATAGAAGTTGCCATCAAATTTAAAGACAAACAAGCGTCAGAAACAAGATATGTAAACATAAAGAATTCGACCTTCTCATATCAGTAGACAATGATTTCAAGTAATAGCAATCTGATGTAGAGGGTAGAGAGAAATATAATATATGTACATAATATATAATTTATTTATCAACACGCAGTATGTATATAAGTAACGTAGGTACGATTATAGCATTACGGGATGGTATTATAGGTATTATGCAATCGGTTACGAGACTATGAGATGGTACCGGTCCTCAATCTCTTTTTTTTAGCAATATGGGTATATAGTGTTTGCGGGTACGTAAAGGAGACTTCGGAGAGTGTGCAGCGTGCACGGCTCGGTAAAGGTGACTTCGTGGAAATGTGCATTGCGAGAGTTAAACAAATGGACAAAAGCTTGATCAATGTTTTTTGGCTGTAGATTAGATGCGTAGAGTTAAGATAGGAGAGATGGGATTTCTGCCGGGGCTTGGTAGACGCCGCACCACTGACCTTTTTTTTATATGCATAAACTGGCACGGGGTTCTTTTCTTTGCGCGCAGCTAGCGCTGTCATAGTGTCGCCAGTATATGTGAGTGTGAGTGTAGCTGTGCGGATGGCATTGTAGGTACTGTAAATGCGCTGCGCTACGAAAAATATGGGACGCTAACAGGTACCGGCTATCCTTTTTTTAGCGACAACTGTGTGGAGCGGGCGCGGCTAGGTAAAGGTGGCTTCGGTGAAATGTATTTTGGAAGGGCCGTGCAGACGGACACAAGCTTAGTCAATTTTTTTTGCTGCAGATTAGTAGAGTTGCGATAGAGAGTTGGAATTGCTGCCGGGATTTGAAGGAACCGCACGGCTGGCTTCTTTTATTTTTTATACGTAGAGTGGCAAGTACAAGCATCGTATTCTGAGTGGCGAGCTGGTTTTAGATGATAAAAGTATTTTAAAGCAAATGATATTTCAAGTTTTTAAATTATAAGAGAAGTGGCATTTTGCAAGAATAAGTTTAGTATAAATGTTATTTAAAAACTTGAATTATTACGTTATTAAAGAATAAAATAAAAATATGATTTTAAAAGACTGAACAAGTACAATGATTTGAATAAAAAAATTTTAAAAAATGTATATATAAAATAAAATGTTGAAGAACAGAATATTATAAAATGTTGTTTTTATTTAAATTTTTTGTGCGTTATGAAAGTTTAGTATAAATTTTATATAAAAACTTAAATTATAATGAATAAAATAAATATATGATTTTAAAAGACTGAACAGGCACAATGATTTGAATATAATTAAAAAAAAATATGTATACCAAATGCTAACAGCTTGTGTATCTTGATTCTGTAATAATGCAGCTTGAGCCGTGGTGACTGCACTACATGGTAACTTGTATTATAAAAAATAGTTGAACACTTCTGTTCTAATTAAGACAATTATCAAGAAATGCCGATAAAAAATACTTGATTCTGTATCAAAATACGATGATATACTAATCCTTAAGAGAGGATCGGGCCCCTGATCTATCAAAGGTGAGTAGAAGGGAGCCTGGAGACACGAGTTCCGTGCTAGCGCATCCCTCCCCCTCCCCCGTCGACGGAGCGCTTAAACTTTAGTGTATAGGGTAGGAGTTGTAACGAGTAGGGGATAATACAGTGACCAGAGGTCTAGAAGATTATGCAGTGGTGGAGGGGATCTATCACCCCCAACTTACGCAAAGAAAAGGACAATGGTGCACCTGTTTTTTTAAAAACATACAGTCACTTAGATAAAACTTGGCCTGAGTGGAAGGGTACCATGGTGTTGTGCGCACGATGGTACGGAACGCAGAGATTCCTATGTAAAAATATGAACAGTAAGACAAGAAAATTCTGCCACTGCAAATGAAAGAAAGGGAGACAGGGAAAAAGTGTAGTGGAGGAGTATATGAGAACACCTTGATGGTGTCATGACGAAAAGTTTTGGAGCGCATCTTCAGTTCTTCTTGCACACTCAATAGTATTGCAACTGTAAAAGGCTGAGAACTAGGAAAGTGGAGAGAGTTTCCAAACTAAATGTAAAAAACTTGACGCAAAGTAAGAAAAGTATTTTATTTTCTTTACTTCAAATACGTACATAAATTTTCATTAAAATTCATTCTATCTCGTGTAAATGGTATCTCGCGGATTAAACCAGCTAGGACGAAGAATCATTCAGGATGAGGATAAAGAAAAACAGCTTTGGGGTAAGTGCTACATATTTTTTTAAAACTTATAACTATGTTTATTAATTTTATTATTAATTTATTTCATAGCTTTTGGACGAAGGAGAGCTGCCAATATGGCAATACGTAGCCCAACGAATAGAGCAGGATAATTCTTGAGAAAAACAGAGAATACGATATAAGAGACGTGTAGATAAACTGCGTTACCTTAAGTTTAATTCTAGTAAAAGTGTAAAAGTTAGTTTTTGGATAAAATAAATTATAAGACGTAGATTTAAAAATTGATATTAATACATGTTTTATTTTATTTACAGTACCACTTAGCTCTTTTATTTAAGCGTTTAAAAAATGTAGAAGCTGAAGTAAATAAAGATATAGTTATAACAAAGAAATAGTTAAGTTGGTTCAGCTGATTTTAAAATTAATGTTCAGCTGGGCAGTAGAGCATCAAGTAAGTAACTATCAGTGCCTTTTTTTAATCCATCTTATTGTTTCATCTGTGGCATGTATATAATTTTTTTAACTATTGTTATGGTTTTAGGATCCGTTTTTCATAAAAGTTGTAGGACAATAGAAAACTGGAGGAAGATGTAAAATACTGAATTCCGTAATTACTTCTGAAGCATGACGACGTGGTAGGTCGCTTTGGATATTTATAAACAGAATACAGTATTATATTATTAACTTCGAGAAGGCAATTTTTCCAAAGGATTCTTGAACAATCCTTAGAAATTATACTGGCTTCAAATCAGAAGAAGAAGAAATTGTGTGCAATAATTTTGATGAATAATTTTAAAGCATTATGTGCAAAGTGTACAGTTAAATATTTTCAATTTACGCATTGGTACAAATTTTTCTATAAGTCAATACATAAAAATGAAAAAGGTGATAAGAAGTGTAAAGTCATGTAAAAAAGGTGTAAAGCAGTGTGAAATTATGTAGAGAAGTTCAAATAAGAAATGACTGCATGTGGCCAATTTTTGTTATTATTATTATCGACATGAAAATAATGAAATTTATGTACAAGAAAAATGTATTAAAAAGGTTGTAGAGTGTAATAAAGTTTAAAAAAAATAGTTTGTGTGTGTGGATGTGTGTGTGTGTGTGTGTTGTAGTTTTTATGGTTTAAAATACTTGAGTTTCCACTACCACTGAGTGGACCCAATGTCAAACCCCGTGATCGCACGCGGCAAGCGTTCTTTCTCCCCAGTCTTTTGCAAGCTGCTGTGATCCTCCTACACAGTCGTTCAATGGTCGTCAATCTGGGATTATGTGTATGTATTTCATTAAAAGCGAATTTACTTCTAAAAAGAACATAAGTCTGTAGCAGAGGTAAATACCTATTTTAGCAAAAAGTGAAGAGAACTTCAACGTTTGCTAAAGAAGGTATAGCGTTAAAATATTGAAGTGTACTTAATTGTATAGTTTATTTATTGCATAGACCTACAACGAGTGAACAATTTACAAGTCGACGTACAGCGTGTGTGTAGCGCTTGGAAACTTTTCTTTTTGTCTCCGAGGTCCTTTTAGGAGTGAGTGAAATGTCTCAAGCTGTGTTAACAGATGATAATTTTTTTCGAAACAAGATCAATAAAGAAAAGAAAAAAGTGTATATAACACAGGCTAAGGAGAAAAAATTCCCATCGTATCATCCACTACTATTAACGTCTTATTTTTAAACAAATCAGGAAGAAAAAATCTTATCGTCGGAATTCGACTTTTACATAATGAACAACCACAGCCATTTATCATGCTTTCATTCAATTTCAATAATATCGGCAGCGGTGTAAGCATCGACGCAGATACTTGGATTAAAATACAACATAATCTCAGTGAAATAAGTGAAATGAACGATTTGGAAATTGTTTTTATTAAAACATATGACGCTAAATCGATTATCTTTAATAAGAAATCAGAATATTTCGCAGATAACCACACGAAATAAAATAAATGTTATCAACCGACTATTGTGTTACAAAAACCGTCTTTCGAAGGATTCAAAAATGCTATCGTGTGTGTAGAAGAACGCTACCGCCGACTTCAACTAATGTTAAAAATATTATAAACTGTAAAATTTTTATTTGTGAACAGTTAAAAGAAGTCATGAACGATGTTGATATTAACTCTCAACAAGTCTACGACTTTGTAAAAGTGTTTTTGTTTCAAAATAATGATTTCAAAACTAATGTAAAATGTAAATTTAATAATCCGTAATCGGCTGATGTTATAAAACGTTACTTTGAAATTGTATACTTAGAATACACATCACTTCAACTGGATTATCTTATTCATGAAATGCGTAATTCTTAAAACTTACCGAGATCTTTTTACTTTTATGTGGGTGTGTCTGTGCGTGTATGTGTGTGTGTGTTTGTGTGTGTGTGTGTGTGTGTGTGTGTGTGTGTGTGTGTGTGTGTGTGCGTACGTAATATTTATGTGAAATTATAATTTTTAATACTATATTAATAAAGTATTACCATATACCCAATTGTCCTCAGTCGACTATAAAAAAAAAGATTGAGTATCTTACCTTATTATTAGTTTACCCTCCACTTACTCCACTATTTCACATTTACGTAAGTTAAAATATGGAAAACAATTTTTCATATCAATTATTCAATATTATTGTTTATCTACAGCTAGTATAATTTGTTTATTCACACGGGGCGAGTCCTTTTATATTCTATTTAAACTACTATATATTTAGGGCTGACACCATTAAAACTTTGGGATCAAGCTCGATTAATCCAACAAAAAAAGCAACTTTTCGTTAAATATTTATAAGTTGAAATAGTTTTATGTCAAAGGAAAAATTTATTGAAAATGTTCGTGAAGAAATATTTCAGTTACGTTAAATTTTATAAAAAATAAAAAACATCGATCTTTTAGAACTTGAATAATAAAAAGCAAATCTCGAGGTAAAATATTTTAAATAGATAAACAATTTGGTTTTATTTACGAAAGTTAAAATGCAGAAAAACAATTTTATATTTTAAAATATTATTGATCATTTACGATTTGTATAATATAAAATATTTTTGTTTGATCGAATAAGATTTTTAAAATCAAATAAATGTCAAATTTCTTTTTCGTACTGTTTGAATGTAGAAAAAACATTTTCAACACTTACCAATAAAAATTATTAAGTATTTCCTTAAATATAAGATGCAGAAAAACCGTTTTACATGAAAACATATTTTGAAAATTTTCGTCTATCATTTATAAGATTAAAAAAGTTTATTGAAATATATTTTAAATGTTTCGTTGAGTATTTACGAGTATAAGAGAAAAACAGCTGTCGATCATTTTTTTACCGCGAGGTAAAATATTTTTTTATAGAAAAACATAAGTTTGGAAGCGAACGTTTAAACATAGAATTTAAATTTTTAACCATTATAAATACAGATAAAAAAATTAAAAGAGGTTACACGAAAAACAAATTTCAAAATATTCTCAACTTTAAATGTGATATTTCTTAAAAACTTTATGAAATATTTGTAAGATAAAAGAATGTCGACAAAAAAGTTGAAAAAGTTTATAAATGAAGGAAATAGTTTTAATGAAATTGTATTGTGAACATTGCAAGAAAGAGTTCTTAATGATTCATGAAAATATTTTGTAAAGCAGTTTAAAAACTCGTCAAAGCTCTGCGACTTGTTTAATAAAACTTGAAAACCGAATACATGTTAAGAAATTTAAATAGAAAAATATAGTCTAGAAGTCTAAGAAATGTAAAAATGTTTGTTTCATTCAAATCGTTTCAATGTACAATAACAATTTTTATACTGTCATTAAAAATGTTAAAAGTTACGGATGGTTAAGCTGTATTCTTTTTAAACGTTTAAAAATCTTTTTAATTGATATTGTTTCGGGAAACGTTTCCATTAAGAAATACTTTTTAATACTAATACACATACATATATATATATATATATATATATATATATATATATATATATATATATATATATATATATATATATATATATATATATATATATATATATTGAAAGTTTTCATGAAAGATTTATAACATAGTAGATTGCAGGGTAAAATAAATTTGGCAATCGAATAAATATTTAATATTTTAAGCATTATAATTGCACTTGAACTTATCTATTATTTTTTAGTAGAGGTCGGCGTAGGTTTTGTGTTTTATCCAATGTTACTTTCTTCCTTCATCTCTCTCTCTCTCTCTCTTTCTCTCGTAACAATTTGTGTCTCTTCGCCCACTAATGACTGTTGTAACGTGGGATTTTTTTACTCTATTTATTTATTAACTTTGCTCAGATTTACCGAATTTATCAAATATAATAGGCGCCATAATACACAAGCGCGGCTAGCGCTGCACGAGCCCTTTTCCAGAGGAAGTTCCGTGAAGTGGAAAATCGGGAATAAATAATTGTATAATAACTACCCAAAAATCTCACGTCGCATCGCGTCTCCAGCGACGACCAAATCACCACGTTTCCCGAGTTTTTCCGAATATCGCGTAATACCCCCTATTTTCCACACTACTATTCATAATCTTCAAGCTGGCCCGGCGCGCACTGATTCTAAACGATGGTGTTACACCACCCACGCATTTACGCCATTGCCTCCGAGCACATGGCGACAAAATATATATAAATATGTATAAATGGATAACTTTATAATTACCAACTCTCTCTATAAATGCTGAGGGATGCTCGACAATTACAGTCCACTCACCGTCGCTTAACTGTAGTCGCCTCACTATAAGTCTCGAGGTCGAGAGAGCGAGAGAGACAGAGAGAGCGAGAGAGAGAGAGCGAAATACGGAGGGAGAGAGAGAGAGTAAACTCTGGTAGACAGATACTCGTTTCACGGGTCATGGTCAACTAACCCCTGCTTTCACAATATGCGCAACACCAGTACGATATTGGAACGTAGGTGGTGGTGGAGAGGGATGAGGCTGAGCCGCATGGTCCCACAGCGCACCCTTCCACTGGGGCTCAGTCCCATCCCTATCCACCACCACGTAGGTTCCAATATCGTTCTGGTGTCACGCATATTGTGAAAGAAGGGGTTAGTTGACCGTGACCCGTGAAACGAGTATCTGTCTACCAGATTTTACTCTCTCTCTCCCTCCGTCTTTCGCTCTCTCTCTCTCTCTCTCTCTCTCTCTCTATCTATCTATCTATCTATTTCGTACTTTCTCTCACTCCCCTTCCTCTCCCTCTCTTTCTCCATTCTTCTCACACATGGATTGACGTAATAATGACTAATGACAATGAATAGAGGTTCAGATTGGGGTTGAAACTATTGTATCCTCTGTAGCTAATTCGTTTAGCTATCGGGATTTTAAATCCATACAGCAAGACGACCTCTTCTCTCACCTTGCTGACTGAGATTGTTCGCCGCTTGATGGCTCAGATACAGACATCGACTACCAACTTGAATGCCTCAGCGTCAACCTCATGGCTGCGATTGATCAAGTAGTACCTCTAAAGGATTTTCACTGAAAAAAAACAAATCCCCCTTGGATAGACGCTGACCTCACGTATCTGTACAAGAAACAAGACTCAGTACGAAGACGTTACGCACGGACCAAAGACAACAAACTCTGGCAGGTGTGTCAATCTCTCGCGTCTAATGCTGAACAACGCACAAAAAGCACGCGGGAGATTTTTATACAAAACCGTATTTTTGAAGCTCTTAGTACAAAGAAAGACATATGGAAGGAACTCAAGAGCTTGGGACTCCTGCAAAAGACAAGAGAGAAGCTTCATGGTTTTTCACCGGATGAGCTTAATGTCTACTTTGCTGGGGTATCGGTCTCCCATAGTGAAAGTGACGAAGATCTTGACAGCATCCTGTGATCCGTCACCCTTGACCACAGTCAGTGATGACGGCCTTGTTTTCAGAGAAATCACTTTTTCTGACGTAGTTCTGGCTGTTGCCTATTTCTCGTCACAAGCTAAAAGTGTGGTGGCCAAGGCTCTTCCGTTAGTGGGTCACCATGTTGCGAAAACCTTTAATTCCTCCCTCTGAAAGGGCATTTTTCCGGGGACTTGGAAGGGAGCTCACCTTGTGCCTTTGAAGAAGAAACCAGTTCCATCTTTGATTTCCGACCCATTGCGCTGTTAAGCTTCCTTTCCAAGGTCCTAGAAAAAATTGTCCATGACCAAATTTCTGAATTTTTGAGGACAAAAAATATTTTTGACCCGATGCAAACAGGTTTTTGACAACATCAAAGCACTCAGCAAGCACTACTGAAACTCACCGAAGACATCAGAACAGGAATTAATAGTAAAAAGAAACTGTTGACAATTTTATTATTATTCGATTTCAGCAAAGCATTCGACACTATTTCACATTCAAAGCTGCTGCGTAAGCTATTGCGCATGGGTTTCTCCAAGAGCGTTCTCCTGTGGCTTAAGTCATACATTACAGGTCGTAGGCAAAAAATCATTACAAATATAAACGAAGAATCAGATTGGCTAACCACTAATCTTGGCATGCCGCAGGGCTCGGTCCTGGGTCCCTTGCTCTTCAGCTTATTCATTAACCACCTAAAAGACGCACTTAACGGACGCAACGTCGAACATATACTATACGCTGACGACGTGCAAACCTACACACAGGTAACCTTGCAGAATCTTCGTGAGGGTATCAATCGTATGTCAACAGTAGCACGGGCGGAGTCGAAATGGGCCTTTGCCGCTAATCTGTGACTCAATGTCAGCAAGACACAGGCGATCATTTTTGGTTCTGATCACAACATCAAGCAGATCCAGAGCCTTGACCTGCAGGGCATTGAGGTGCAGAACAGCGTATTCGTACCTTTTGCTGACACATTCACTAACCTCGGTGTGGTAATGGACGGAAGACTTACGTGGAAGCCGCAAATAGATGCGGTTAGCAAGAAGGTAAACAGGACTCTTTATAGCCTGAAATTCTTTCGTTCATGCACTACGGAGGTACTTCGTAAGCAGTTGGCATGTCCATTGGTATTACCTCACCTAGATTACTGCACAGTAGTTTATCTTGATGTGTTAGGTGAGCTTCAGATACGACTGCAACGTTTACAAAATTCATGTATGAGATATATATGTGGTGTTAGGTGGGATGAGCATATCACTCCTTACAGGAAGGGCCTGGGCTGGTTAGATATCAAGGCGAGGAGAGAGTATTTTATGGGGCTACTACTTTATAAAGCGGTTGTTATGCGGCAACCAACGTATCTTACTGCTCTCTTCGAAAAAAATCAGGCAAGCCCTTCAAGTAGGGGGGTATGAAAGCGCTCTCAGTTCCGGGGTCGGGCCCAACGTGCACGCCTCTGGAACTTGTTCCCCTGCAGTGTAAGGTGTCTGCCATCACTACGTAAGTTTAAAACGGCGTTAGGTAGGCACCTTAAAGAATTACACGGCAATAAGACCTTATAAGTCCACAATTAAAATCTTGTCATTGTTTTTCGTTAAATTTTTGTGTAGTCTTAATTTATTCTAATGCGTATTATTTATTCTTGTGTAGCCTTTAATTTATTTGAAGTGTTAAGTGTGAAGTGTGAGTGTATTTATTAGTGTGAATGAGTGCATGAACGAAAGAAGAATGTAAGGCGTTTTATTTTCCGACGCGATAGATATATGTGCAAGATTCGGAGATGTAGTGAGGTTAAATGACTACGCGCAAATTATATATATATATATATATATATATATATATATGTTTATGCATACTACGTGATTCAAATTATATAGTCTATATTGAACTTGACTAGAGCGCCACTTCCGCCTTCTCGCCCTCACCTCAGACGTCCCGAGGATGCCGAGCCGTGTGGTCACGTTCCAATAAATTGCTAACGTTTATATATATATATATATATATATATATATATATATATATATATATATATATATATGTTTATGCATACTACGTGATTCAAATTATATAGTCTATATTGAACTTGACTAGAGCGCCACTTCCGCCTTCTCGCGGAATATATATATATATAGGTATAGCCTATATAGGTATATAGGCTATACCTATATATAGGTATATACCTATATATATATATATATATATATAGGTATAATCCTTAACAACTGTTATCTATTTATTTGTATATTATTAAGTTGACGAAACAATATGTGATAGTACTGACTACATTATGATATGTTAGATAATAAATTGACGACCTGTGATAGCGATCCAAACTTTTTAACTGTAATGACTGATACCGTTATAACAAATTTTAACTAAATGTACATACAGCTGTAAATTTCTGTCATAAGTGATAAATAAAAAGAATATCTATCTATCTATCTCTGTCTCTGTCTCTTTCTCTCTCTATCTCTCTTGCTCTCTCTCTCCCTCTCTCTCTCTCTATCTCTATCTCTATCTCTCTATCTCTCTCTCTCTCCCTCTCTCTCTCTCTCTCTCTCTTTCTCTCTGTCTCTCTCTCTCTGTCTCTCTATCTCTCTCTTCCATCTATAATAATCATCCGTTTTTTCCTTCAAACGTTATTGTGCATTTTGTTAAACAGTCATGACTGACAGTGTGTCACTATACACGTACATACTCACATACCCTGTTCCCCTGGACGACACAGAGCAAGCGAGCTCTCCAATGCCCTGAAGCAGCTAAAGAGGACGCGCATCTGCCATCCCATAGAGCCTGGCATAAGTGGGAGCTGGCTGGTCTCGGCTGGGGTGCGCTGAGCATGTCCTGGCATCTCCTCTCCTTACTCCTGTCCTTTTGAACCAACCTAAGGAAACACACAAGAGATTAGAAATCAAGAATATAAGCAAAATGGTATTAGAATGATACCCACCTGATTTTATGCCTTGAAAGGCATGAATAGATCCACCTTGTGCGGAGCGGCTGCTTCTCTGGATATGAAGGAGGCCTGCAGCATACACCCTAGAAAATATAAAGATGAGTTAGTCTACAGCAGACATGCACATCAAATTGGAACTCTCTTACCTGGTTTGGAGGGTTTGCAGAGGCGGAGTGGTCTCTCAGGTACAGCAACATAGCTCAACTCGTAGCCCGCTCCTCCATAACAGCAGCAGCAGCAGCCTCCGAAGCACTCGCCAGACACCTAGAAACAACATAGCATTAGTATGGGGAGATTACAGTGATAAACAAAACACTAATCTCACCTGATAATAGTGGCAGTGGATGAATGCAGTATGAAAGCTGTATGTAAATATAACCTCTTCGAGGTTAACCCACTGCTCCTGTTGCAAGTACGCCGTCCTGGGCCTTGCAGCTCTCGTCTTCGTGCCCCTTCGTCGGTACCGTTGCCCAGATACCCCTCCTGCTGCATCCCTCGTCGCACTTCCTCGTCCTGGCCACTCGTCCTTCCTCGTCCTCTCCAACACCGTCTGCAAGCCATCGACTGCATGCCACATAGCGTGACGTCACCGCGAGCAGACGCTCCCCTTTCCTCCTTCTCACTTCTGTTTCTTCCTCACCAAAGCATGCGCTGCGCCCTCAGGCGGGCTCGGTCCGCACTACCGAAACCCGAATGTAGCGCCGCGGGAACGAAGGGACAACTTGCTCACTTCGTACTGAGCCACGTCCACAGACGCTTCGG
Organism: Gastracanthus pulcherrimus; assembly: GCA_949152435.1. Lineage (NCBI taxonomy): Eukaryota > Metazoa > Arthropoda > Insecta > Hymenoptera > Pteromalidae > Gastracanthus > Gastracanthus pulcherrimus. The sequence goes on from OX424576.1 coordinate 81,501,903, forward strand.
TTTTCTGTATCAGCTCCGTGCGAATATAAAACCGCTTGTTCAGCTCGCGAATATAGATATATATATTATATTATACCGTGTGTGCCAAACAGCTTGTATCGTCGAAGGAAGCCACACCGGATTTAAAAAAGAGTAAGTTGCACAGAATATTATTGTGCTCAATAGACACGTATATACATATATTTATATAGGTATTTTTTTGCAAAGCTTGCGCCGCGTGCGTGTCGAGCATCGCGTCGCCGCCTTTCCACGTGTATTTCGTCGCCGTATATTAGTTGAATTCGCCCTGAGAATTAGCTTCTTCCCCTCCCGATCATTTACCGTTTCCCACCGTACTGCGTGCTCACCGTAGTTAGTTAATTGTATAAGTAATTTTATGTGTCGGTAGAACACTTGTAAAATCGTGCTGCGAATTCGCGCAGCTGGCGCTCAATACTTGTATCTAAATTGAATAAACCACAAGTGTTCATAATATTACCCTAAATTCCCGTGTACGATTTATCTAAAGTCTCGAATAAAACTAATGTTAAAGCCTGCATGTGCGGCCCAATAATCTTGGCTGGATTATCTAAAATTATTGTCATACTATTTAAAATATTTTACCTCGCGATTTGCTTTTTATTATTCAAGTTCTGAAAGATCTATGTTTTTTATTTTTTATAATATTTAACGTAACTGAAATATTTCTTCACGAACACTTTCAATAAATTTTTCCTTTCACATAATACTAGTTTTAATGGTGTCAGCCCTAAATATACAGTAGTTTAAATACAATATAAAAGGACTCACCCCGTGTGTATAAACAAATTATACTAATTGTAGATAAAGCATAATATTTAATAATTGATATGAAAAATTGTTTTCTATATTTTAACTTATGTAAATGTGAAATAGTGGAGTAGTGGAGGGTAAATGAATAATAAGGTAAGATACTAAATCATTTTTCTTTTATAGTCGACAGAGGACAATTGTGTATATAGTAATACTTTATTAATATAATATTTAAAATTATAATTTCAAATAAATATTACGTACGTACGCACACACACACAAACACACACACACACACACACACACACACACACACACACACACACACACATACACGCACAAACACACCCACATAAAAGTAAAAAGATCTCGGTAAGTTTTAAGAATTACGCATTTCATGAATAAGATAATCGAGTTGAAGTGATGCATATTCTAAGTATACAATTTCAAAGTAATGTTTTATAAAATCAGCCGATTCCGAATTATTAAATTTACATTTTACATTAGTTTTGAAATCATTATTTTGGAAAAAAAACACTTTTACAAAGTCGTAGCCTCGTTGATAGTTAATATCAACATCGTTCATAACTTCTTCTAACTGTTCGCAAATAAAAGTTTTACAGTTTATAGTATCAGTTAACATTAGTTGTAGTCGGTGGTAGCGTTCTTCTACATACACGATAGCATTTCTTAATCCTTCGAAAGACGGTTTTTGTAACACAATAGTCGGTTGATAAAATTTCTTGTATTTTGTGTGGTTATCTACGGAATATTCTGATTTCTTATTAAAGATAATCGATTTAGCGTCCTATGTTTTAATAGAAACTATTTCCAAATCGTTCATATCAAGACGTGAAGCATCATTGTCATTCCAGCATTCAGAAGCGAAAAATTCACTTATTTCACTGACATTATGTTGTATTTTAATCCAAGTATCTGCGTCGATGCTCACACCGCTGCTGATATTATTGAAATTTTGGATGAAAGCATGATAAATAGCTGTGGTTGTTCATTATGTAAAAGTCATGTAAAAGATTTGTTTAAAAAATAATACGTTAATAGTAGTGGATGATACGATGGGAATTTTTTCTCCTTAGCCTGTGTCATATACACTTTTTTCTTTTCTTTTTTGATCTTGTTTCGAAAAGAATTATCATCTGTTAACATAGCTTGAGACATATCACTCACTCGCAAAAGGACCTCGGATACGAAAAGAAAAGTTTCCGAGCGCTACACATACGCTGTACGTCGACTTGTAAATTGTTCACTCGTTGTAGGTCTATGCAATAAATAAACTACACAATTAAGTACACTTCAATATTTTAACGCTATACCTTCTTTAACAAACGTTGAAGTTCTCTTCACTTTTTGCTAAAATAGGTATTTACCTCTGCTACAGACCTATGTTCTTTTTAGAAGTAAATTCGCTTTTACTGAAACAGATACACGTAATCCCAGATTGACGACCATTGAACGACCGTGTAGGAGGATCACAGCAGCTTGCAGTGGGCCCGTTAGAAAGATCCGACAACGGTTAAACGGCGCTCCAAAAGAGTGGTGAAAAAGAACGCTTGCCGCGCGCGATCACGGGGTTTGACATTGGATCCACTCAGTGGTAGTGGAAACTCAATTATTTTAAACCATAAAAACTACAACACACACACACACCCACACACACAAACTGTTTTTTTAAACTTTATTACACTCTACAACCTTTTTAATACATTTTTCTTGTACGTAACTTTCATTATTTTCATGTCGATAATAATAATAACAAAAATTGGCCACATTCAGTAATTTCTTATTTGAACTTCTCTACATAATTTCACAGTGCTTTACACCTTTTTTACATGACTATACACTTCTTATCACCTTTTTCACTTTTATGTATTGACTTATAGAAAAATTTGTACCAATGCGTAAATTGAAAATATTTAACTGTACACTTTGCACATAATGTTTTAAAATTATTCTTCAAAATTATTGCACACAATTTCTTCTTCTACTGATTCCAAGTCAGTATCATTTCTAAGGACTGTTAAAGAATTCTTTGGAAATATTGCTTTCTCGAAGTTCATAATATAATACTTTATTCCGTTTATAAATATCCAAAGCGACCTACCACGTCGTCATGCTTCAGGAGTAATTACGGAATTCGGTATTTTACAACTTCCTCCAGTTTTAAATTGTCCTTCAACTTTTATGAACAACAAATCCTGAAATCATAACAAAAGTTAAAAAAATTATATGCATACCACAGATGAAACAATAAGATGGATTAAAAAAAGGCACTGATAGTTACTTACTTGATGCTCTACTGCCCAGCTGAACATTAATTTTAAAATCGGCTCAACCAACTGAACTATTTTCTTTGTTATAACTATATCTTTATTTACTTCAGCTTCTACATTTTTTAAATGCTTAAATAAAACCGCTAAGTGGTACTGTTAATAAAATAAAAGATGTATTAATATCAATTTTTAAATCTACGTTTTATAATTTATTTTATCCAAAAATTAACTTTTACAGTTTTACTAGCGTTAAACTTAAGGTAACGCAGTTTATCTACATGTCTCTTATATCGTATTCTTTGTTTTTCTCGAGAATTATTCTGCTCTATTAGTTGGGCTACGTATTGCCATATTGGCAGCTCTCCTTCGTCCAAAGGCTGTGAAATAAATTAATAATAAAATTAATAAACATATTTATAAGATTTAAAAAAATATTTAGCACTTACCCCAAAGCTGTTCTTCTTTATCCTCATTCTGAATGATTCTTCGTCCTAGTTTGTTTAATCCGCGAGATACCATTTACACGAGATAGAATGAATTTTAATGAAAATTTATGTACGTATTTGAAGTAAAGATAATAAAATATTTCTTTTACTTTGCGTCAAGTTTTTACATTTAGTTTGGAAACTCTCTTCCCTTTTCTAGTTCCCAGCCTTTTACAGTTGAAATACTATTGAGTATGCGAGAAGAACTGAAGATGCTCTCCAAAATTTTTCCTCATGACACCATCAAGGTGTTCTCTTATACCCCTCCACTACACTTTTTCCTTGTCTCCCTTTCCTTCATTTGCAGTGGCAGAATTTTCTTATGTCTTACTGTTCATATTTTTACATAGGAATCTCTGCGTTCCCTATCATGGTGCGCACAACATCATGGTACCCTTCCACTTAGGCCAAGTTTTATCTAAGTGACGGTATGTCTTTAAAAAAACAGGTGCACCATTCACCTTTTCTTTACGTAAGTTGGGGGTGACAAATCGCCTCGACCACTTCATGTTCTTCTAGACCTCTGGTCACTGTATTATCCCCTACTCTGTTACAACTCCTACTCTATACACTAAACTTTAAGCGCTCCGTCGACGGGGGAGGGGGAGGAATGCGCTCGCACTGAACTCGTGTCTCCAGGCTCCCTTCCACTCACCTTCGATAAATCAGAGGTCCCATCCTCTTTAAAGGATTAGTATATCATCATATTTTGATACAGAATCAAGTATGTTTTATCGGCATTTCTTGATAATTGTCTTAAAAATTAGAACAGAAGTGTTGAACTATTTTTTATAATACAAGTTACCATGTAGTGCAGTCATCACGGCTCAAGCTGCATTATTACAGAATCAAGATACACAAGCTGTTAGCATTTGGTATACATATTTTTTTAATTTTTATTCAAATCATTTTGCTTGTTCAGTCTTTTAAAATCATATATTTATTTTATTCAGAATAATTTAAGTTTTTATATAACATTTATACTAAACTTTCATAACGCACAAAAAATTTAAATAAAAACAACATTTTATTAAATTCTGTTCTTCAACATTTTATTTTCCTATTCTCGTACCTTTCATAATTTCATTCCCACACTCATTTGATATATACATTTTTTAAAATTTTTTTATTCAAATCATTGTACTTGTTCAGTCTTTTAAAATCATATTTTTATTTTATTCTTTAATAACGTAATAATTCTAGTTTTTAAATAACATTTATACTTAACTTATTCTTGGAAAATGCCACTTCTCTTATAATTTAAAAACTTTAAATATCATTTGCTTTCAAATACTTTCATCATCTAAAACCAGCTGACCACTCAGAATACGATGCTTGTACTTGCCACTCTATGTATAAAAAATAAAAGAAGCCAACTTTTTTAAGCATAGAAAAACTAAGCCAAACTTTGCTTTGCACGAGGAACTACAGCGGATAACTGGTATGGATTTTACTAAAGTTCCAGGGCTTGATGTACTAAGTGTACAGACCATAATTTCAGAAACTGGTATAAACCATAGTAAATGGTCAACAGAAAAACACTTCTCATCGTGGTTAGGACTCAGCCCTGCCAATAAAATTACAGGAGAAAAAGTGTTTAGCACAAGAACGCGTAAAGTCATTAATCGTGCTGCAAATGCATTTCGAATGGCTGCTAATTCTGTGGGAAATAGTAAAAGTGCATTAGGTGCATACTACAGGAAATTAAAAAAACGATTAGGAGCGCCAAAAGCAATAACAGCTACTGCAAGAAAGATAGCGTGCATATTTTATAGTATGCTCAAATACGGACAGGAATATGTAGAAAAAGGAATGGAATACTATGAAACACGCTATAAAGATAGAACTGTAAAAAATTTGATCAAAAGAGCAAAGGAACTTGGCTATCTCTTGGTAAAAAAAGATGAGTTAGTTCAAGGAGTTTCTTAGGAGGCAGCTTGTGAATAATATCTTTAAGCTCTTCTGCGCCTACGTTATCCAAAAGTTCTTTAAACTGCTCATTAGACATATTGCGAGCAAAAGCTTGAAGTTTGTCTGGGTTATCAACTAAAGACTTGATGATAATCTGAATCATATTAGAATCAGTTAAATCCTGAGCAATTGCTTCGTGTTTCTCATGATCAAGCTTATTAACTAAGTCTTTCAGTTGTTCTTCTTGCAGACTATTTACTAAAGCTTTCAACTGATCACCTTCTAATTCTTTGGAGAGTATCGTCAAGTGGTGCTCAGCCAAGTCTTTTGTAAGCACTGTAAATTGCTCGTCATTTAAAGTTTTAATAAGTGCTTTGAACTGATCCACTTTTAAGTGAGGTAAAATTTCTTTTACTTGCTCTGGATTTAAGTCTCTAACTAGAGCTTCAAGCTGAGCATCATTTAAAATAGGAACAATTATTTGTAACTTTTCTGGATTTAGTTCCTGAGCGAGAGTTTGTAATTGGTGGTTGGTTAGATGATCCACTAAAGCTTGGAGTTGTTCATCTGTTAAGTTCTCTGCTAAGGCCTGCAACTGGTTTGAACTCAGTTCAGGAATTATTTTTTGTAGTTGCTCGTTACTAAGAGTATTGGCAAGAGTTTTTAGTTGATCGTCTGTTAGGCCCTGAATAAAAACTTTGGTAAACGTGCTTGATAGCAACAGTAGCACATCTCTTATATGTCTCTCACCGTAGTATAACATAATGTCTTGTAATACCTTATTGTCAGGTGAATCGATTATATTTCCTGCCTCGTCTGAAAAATAATATTTATTGTTGCCAGTATCTGAATCTTCCCATGTTACATATTTGTATTCCAATTTTTTTGATTTAATAGAACTGCCACAAATAATTTTGAAAGGCTACACAAGTTCTCTTGTATATGATAACTTAGCCAACTCATTACCGTAATATACAAATGTATGGTTACTTTTTAAATAATCTAAGTTAGAATCACTTTTATAATCTTTGGCTACCAGATTTCCTTCATTTTCTTCCCCCAAACATATGTAACTGTCTATGCAATAACTGCTGCAAAGTTTTATAGGTAATAAGCCTAGTACTACATCGTTTTTATCATCCAGCGATACAAGCTCAACTTTTTTAATAGACATTGTAGGATCATAACCTTCAGGCCACCTTATCACTTTAGTCGGGGTTTTTCTAAACACCTCTTTTCCAGGCACCATCTTAAAAACATGCTTTTTTCCACTCATAAATATGACCTAATAAATTTAATTATAGTTATTCTAACATTTATTGATTAATTTATTGTTAAGTTAGTATATATTACAATTGTAATAACCAACATTACTTGTGTAGAGAAAAGTTACGAAAAGAAATAGAGATTTTCAGGGAAGTAGTATAAAATCCTCATAGATTAAAATAAGCTGCTTTGACAGGTTTTGTGGCGGCTAGAGCTGTATAGACTGGTGGAGGCAAGCGGGATCGAACCGCTGACCTTCTGCGTGCAAAACAGATGCTCTACCAGCTGAGCTATACCCCCAGGTAATTCTTGCTTAAAGCATAAATCACTCAGGCTGAAATGCAAGAAATATTTATCTGTTATAGCTAAACTGACTTAGATTTACTGACAATTTGAAAAACCGTCATTCCGCTACGTGTTAGCGGAATCTATCTGCAGCAGTGTGACGTGTTAGCTATAGGCTATTGCTAAATAGTGCACAAATTCTGCAGGGTATATACAGTTTTCTATTTTTCTTGTCTCCTTAGCGTTATATTTCACACCATCCAAATAAATCTGTGAACCGAAAATTAACAAGAAGTTTTCCTTTAAAAATTTTTTTAAATTATCCATAGATTTTTTAACTAAATTATCACTAACGCAGTGTATTATATAATTCACACATGAAAATTTTAGTTTGATTAAAACGGATAAAAACTGTATTGATGTTTAGTATAGCTGAAAAATGAAATGATCCCGTAGCTCAGCCGGTAGAGCAACTGACTTTTAATCAGTGGGTCACGCGTTCGAATCGCGTCGGGATCACTCACAAATTTTGAAAAACATGCTAAAAGAACAAGACAAAATATTCACCAACCTAAATGGTAAAGAAACTCCACTACTTGAGGGTGCAAAAAAACGTGGTAGCTGGCAAAAGACAAAGGAGTTACTAGATTTAGGATCAGCAAAGATCATTGATGAAGTAAAGAAATCTGGTTTGAGAGGTCGAGGGGGTGCAGGATTTTCCACCGGCCTTAAGTGGAGCTTTATGCCCAAGAATCTTCCAAAAGCATATTTAGTAGTCAATGCAGATGAGTCAGAACCTGGTACATGTAAAGATAGAGATATATTACGATATGAGCCACATAAGTTACTTGAGGGAATTCTCCTGGCCGGCAGAGCGATCAGCGCATCAGTTGTGTATATTTATATCAGGGGTGAATTTTATAATGAATATTTAGTTCTGAAAAAAGCACTTGAGGAAGCCTATAAAGAAAACTTAATTGGAAAAAATGCCTGCAAATCAGGTTATGATCTTGATGTGTTTATCCATAGGGTGCAGGAGCTTACATATGTGGAGAAGAAACAGCTCAACTTGAATCAATTGAAGGAAAAAAGGGCTTTCCTCGCATGAAGCCTCCATTTCCCGCAGGTGTTGGACTTTTTGGCTGCCCAACCACAATAAACAACGTTGAAACTATAGCCATGGTTCCAGATATTCTAAATCGCGGAGGAGAATGGTTTACATCTCTTGGTAAACCAAATAATACTGGTACCAAGGTCTTTTGTATTTCAGGACATGTAAACAACCCGTGTAATGTTGAAGAAGAGCTCGGAATTCCATTACGTGAATTAATTGAAAAATACGCAGGTGGAGTGCGAGGAGGTTGGGATAATTTACTTGCTGTAATACCTGGTGGGTCTTCAGTGCCATTAATTCCAAAATCTATATGCGATACTATTGAAATGGATTTTGATTCATTAAGAACTGCACAATCAGGGCTTGGTACTGCTGCTGTAATAGTGATGGATAAATCAACTGATATAATAGCTGCAATAGAGAGGTTATCACACTTTTATATGCATGAGTCCTGTGGACAATGCACACCATGCCGTGAAGGTACTGGATGGATGTGGAGGATTATGAAGAGGATGGTGGCAGGAGATATTAAACCTGATGAAATAGATAAGCTGCTTGACCTTACAACTCAAATAGAAGGACATACAATTTGCGCGCTTGGCGATGCTGCAGCTTGGCCGATTCAAGGATTAATAAGACATTTTCGCCATGTTATCAAAGAGAGAGCGATAATTTAACTTTACTTATACTTCTTAAGCCGTTTTGCTACTTAGCAACCAGAGCTAAAAAATATTGATTCCCTTCTCTTTTAGGTGCCAATTCTACCTTTGCGATATCTTCAGTGTCTCGAATTAGCCGTTCTAATTTTTCCAGTCCAACTTCAGTGTTTATAAGCTCTCTCCCTCTAAATCTCATTGTGACTTTAATTTTATGTCCGTGGGCAAGTAAGTCTCTTGCTTGACGCAATTTTGTTCCGTAATCGTGATCACCAATATTGGGACCCAGTTTAATTTCTTTTATAGTTAATGTTTTTTGTTTCTTTTTTGCTTCACTTGCTTTCTTTTTTATATCATACTTTTGTTTGCTATAATCCAGAATTTTACATACTGGAGGGGTTGAATCAGGTGCAATTTCTACCAAGTCTAAACCAACACCCTGTGCAAGCTCCAAAGCTCGTTCTATTAGCACGATTCCGATCATTTTACCACTATGATCAACTAAGCGTACCTCCTTAGCTGTGATGAATCCATTAATTCTGTTTTTATTGTTCTTTTTAACTTGCAAACTTTAACTCCCTTAATTCAAATTAATACTTTTTAACAACAATTCAATAGCCTTCTCCAAAGAAAAAGACTCCTGTCTTTCCGATCCTAAATTTCTCACTGACACAGTTTTACTTGTAACTTCATTTTTGCCTACAATCCACAATATAAGAACCTTGTTTAGACTATGCAAACGTATCTTATAACTAATTTTTTCATTGGTCAAATCAGTCTCGACTCTCACACCTTGTTCTTTTAAGACATTGCTAATTTCTGTGGCGTAACCGTCAGCTTCATTTGTAATGGTCAGAATAGCAAGTTGCGTTGGAGCAAGCCAAACTGGAAATTTTCCTGCATAATTTTCTATTAAAATTCCAATAAAACGCTCAAAAGTTCCAAGAATTGCCCTATGTAACATGACAGGGTGATGCTTGTGTCCATCTGCCCCTATATAAAAAGCTCCCAGACGTTCTGGTAAAATGAAATCAACTTGTAATGTTCCACATTGCCAGCTTCTACCTATTGCATATTTCAAGACAAACTCTAACTTTGGACCATAAAACGCACCTTCACCAGGGCTCAGTTCATAACTTAAGCCCGCTTCTTGAACGGCTTCAAGCAGCGCTTTTTCAGCTCTATCCCACACTTCATCATTACCTGCTCTAATATCTGGACGGTCTGAAAATTTCACAGAAATTTCATTAAATCCAAGCTCTGAATATACTTCTTTTAAAAGTTCACAAAACTTTATAGTTTCAGAATTCACTTGTTCTTCCATACAAAAAATGTGTGCATCGTCTTGCGTAAAACCACGCACTCGCATCAGTCCGTGCAATGAGCCTGAGCTTTCATTTCTATGGCATGTGCCAAACTCTGCCATACGTATTGGTAAATCACGGTAGCTCCTGGTGTGAGAATTAAAAATCTGCACATGACAAGGACAATTCATGGGTTTTATTGCTAACTTTTTATTCTCAGATTCGTCAACAATAAACATATTTTCACGAAACTTATCCCAATGTCCAGATCTTTCCCACAGCTCTTTACTTACTAAAATAGGAGTTTTTACCTCAAAATAGCCATTATTTATTAGGTTCTTTCTGATGTAAGACTCAAGAACATTATATAGAATATATCCTTGTTCATGCCAAAAAACCTGTCCAACAGCTTCCTCTTGAATGTGAAATAAATCCATATCCTTAGCAATTTTGCGGTGATCACGTTTTTCTGCTTCTTTGAGGCACTCAAGGTAAGCGTTTAATTGATCCTTATTTCTCCATGCTGTACCATATATTCGCTGCAACATTGGGCCCTTTGCATCACCTCGCCAGTATGCACTCGCTACTTTCATAAGTTTAAACGCTTTAACTCTGCCGGTTGATGGTGAGTGCGGACCACGACATAGGTCAATAAAATCACCTTGCCTATAAACAGTTAGGTTTTCACCCTCTGGTATGGATGAGATAATATCAACCTTATATTTTTCGCCTATACCACTAAAGAAATCAATTGCCTGCTTGCGAGTCCAAACTTTTCGAACAAATCTGTGGTTACTTTTTACAATCTCTTTCATTTTCTTTTCTATTGCGGTAAGATCGTCCGTAGTGAAGGTAGGACCTGTAGCAAAATCATAGTAAAAGCCGTCCTGAATTGTTGGGCCGATAGTAATCTGAGTATTAGGAAATAGCTCTTTCACTGCCTGTGCCATTATGTGAGCAGCATCATGCCTTATTATATCTAAACCCGCTTCGTCACTCAGTTGTATCACCTCTATCTCTGCATCAGCTTCAATTTCACGTGAGAGATCATGCAACTCACCATTTACCTTAAAGGCAATTGCTTCTTTCAAAGCATCTGTTTGTAATATATCAAAGCCAATGACTTTACCACTGTATTCTTTTACTTTTTGTTCGGTTGAAAAAGTAATCCTAACCATAAATAAACCTATACGGACATGTAGCTTGAAGGCGGTTTGCTTCTTCCAACGGTGTCATCCCAGTGCTTGACACTGGAATCCAGCTTTTTTGTAATTTCATTGAAAATGTTGTATAGTGTGCTTGTTCACAATCAATTTTACTGGATCCCAGTGTCAAGCACTGGGATGACACCGTTGTGTTTGAGGCAAAACAGGCTATAACATTTAACATACTGCCCTCGCAAACAAATGTTCGTACAGTTGTGTATCAGCTACTGGGATGACACCACCCCTAGTGGGCACTGCCCCTAAATCATAATGGATAACAGGGTTATAAGCTCTGAACATTAATAATAAGGCCTATTCTTTTTTAACCTGAGTGCAATTGCGTCTTCCCAAACTTCACCATTACGCAATAACTTTTCTTTATTGTACATTAGCTCCTCTCTTGTTTCAGTAGCAAATTCAAAGTTAGGACCTTCAACAATTGCATCAACTGGACATGCCTCTTGGCAAAGTCCGCAGTATATGCATTTTGTCATATCAATATCATAGCGCGTGGTGCGTCGACTACCGTCTTCTCTTTCCTCTGCTTCAATAACTATTGCTTGAGCAGGGCAGATAACTTCACATAATTTACAAGCTATGCATCGTTCTTCACCGTTTGGATACCTACGCAACGCATGCTCACCACGAAACCTTGGACTTAAAGGGCCCTTCTCCATAGGATACCTCAAAGTAACCTTTGGCTTAAACATATATTTTAATGTAATAACAAACCCTTTAATTAACTCTACAAAAGACCAGTACCAAGCTAATTTCTTGAGCATAAAATATTTAAAACTTGTGTCAGTCATTATAAACCATATTATCAGTTTTCAAAATAAATATTTTCACCTGGATGATCTTTACAGTTTTTTTATATAATATATTCATTAATATGATAGTGTTATATTACTATAAATTGACAAGATAAATAAAAGTTAGATGTTTTCAAATTAGGTATTTTGGTTCCTTAAGTATAACATTGCTAAGTAGTTTATATAAATAATGACAAACACAAATGAAACTATTTTCGCTTTGTCGACCGTATTTGGTAAGTCAGGAGTTGCAGTAATCAGAATTTCAGGCAATTACGCGCTTAAAGCTTTAAATCATTTTCATATTAAGAAAAAAATTAAACCAAGATTTGCTACTTTAGTTGATCTATATGATGATTCCAGTCAATTGATAGATAATGGAATAATCATCTATTTCCCTGCTCCAAACAGTTTCACTGGCGAGGACGTTATAGAGTTACAAGGGCATGGAAGCAAGGCAGTTATAAAAATCATCTTGGAGGAATTATCAAAAGTTTTCGTTATGGCCAAGCCTGGAGAATTCTCACTTAGGGCTTTTCTAAATGGTAAATTTGACTTAACGCAAATAGAAGGGATTGCTGACTTAATTGATGCTGAGACGAAAATGCAAGCTAAGCAAGCGATTAAGCAGATATCAGGAGAATTGGAGAGACTATACAGCAATTGGAGGCAAAGATTAATAACGATACAATCCAAGATCGGAGCATATATAGACTTTCCAGAGGATGTTTGGACAGAAAAAAATGAATTGGAAAAAATTAATAATGAAGTGCGAGCTCTTGTGCGGTTGATACAAGAGCATTTAAATGATAATAGACGGGGTGAAAGGTTGCGTGAGGGTTTACATGTTGTAATAACTGGTAAACCAAATGTCGGTAAATCAACTCTGTTTAATTTCTTAGCCAAGCGTGATATTGCTATTGTTTCTGAATATGCAGGCACAACAAGAGATATACTTGAAGCTCATATTGACATTGGCGGATACCCAATCATTCTCTCTGATACTGCTGGAATTCGTGAAAGTTCAGATCCAATAGAATCAGAAGGTATAAGTCGAGCGAAAAAGAGGTCTTTTGAAGCTGATTTAAGAATAGAACTGTTTCCTTTTGAACAACGACACGATGTCAATTATCAAGCCACAGGCAATATACCATCTGTAGTACCAGTGCTTGACACACAACTATGCAAATATTGTAATCAACAAACGGTGTCATCCCAGTGCTTGACACTGGGATCCAGATATAAAAATACTTGCAAATTATGCAATAGACAATGGATTCTAGAAACATGTGCTGAAAACAATGTTCATGATGAGATAAGCTGGATTCCAGTGTCACGCACTGGAATGACATCAGACCAAAATGACACCATTTATGTTCTGAGCAAAGCTGACGATGCAATTAATGACAGAAATATACTGATTGGTGGTGTAGATTTTCTACCTATTTCTATTTTAAAGGGAATAGGTACAAAGAAGTTGATCTCCCTCATAAAAGAGAAGGCAGAGGAAAAATTTGGGCATGATAGAGACACTCCTGTGATTACTCGGCAAAGACATAGGAATCACATGAAGAAAGCACTGGAACATTTACAACGTTTTAATATCGATAATCCAATTGAGTTGATATCTGAAGATTTGAGGCTTGCTGCATTTGAACTTGGTGCGGTGATTGGAATTATTGATGTTGAGGAAATATTGAGTAGTGTGTTTAGCAACTTTTGCGTGGGCAAGTAAAGCTTTTATAGATTGCTTAAAATCAAATGTTGTGATAGAAAAGAAATGGACGGATGGCCGAGAGGTTTAAGGTACCAGTCTTGAAAACTGACGTACGTGATGAGCGTACCATGGGTTCGAATCCCATTCCGTCCGCACAGCATCTCGCTATGCTAGCTGATTTTTAGAGCTTATTTGGACTATGTGGTTCATAATGCTGGAAATCTTGTCTAATCTAGCCACATCTTTTAAAAATACATCCCTTTGTAAATTGACCTTGTTAGCAAAGAAAGCTAATATCTATAAATAGATCACCATCTGAATATGGAAACCGATATCGTAATAATAGGTGCAGGGCCTGTTGGAATATTCACTGCTTTTCAAGCGGGAATGCTTGATATGAGATGTCATATAATAGATGTTTTGGATCAAGCAGGAGGACAATGCACAGCTCTTTACCCAGAAAAGCCAATATATGATATACCTGGTTATCCTGTAATTACTGCCCAAACATTAATTAATCGACTAATGGAGCAAGCTTCGCCATTTAAGCCTATTTACCATTTAAGTCAAAAAGTAGAAAAGATTTCAAATACCGAAGGTGAAAACTTTACTATCATAACGAACATAGGTACAGAGGTAAAATGCAAAGCCGTTATCATTGCTGCAGGTAACGGAATGTTTGAACCTAACCGTCCACCCTTAAGTGGTATATTAGAATATGAAAATAAATCTGTATTTTATAATGTAAATAAAATTTCTGATTTTCAGGACAAACCTATAGTCATTGCAGGGGGGGGGGGGATTCTGCGGCTGATTGGACTGTAGAACTTTCTAAAGTTGCAAAGAAAATTTATGTGATACATAGGAGAAAGGAATTTCGCTGCACTCCTGAAACTAGAAATAAATTAGAATCACTTGAAATTGATGGAAAAATAGAACTGGTAGTGCCATATCAATTACACGAACTAGCAGGAGGTAATGGGCAGTTGAGCGCAGTGATAGTAAAAAACATTGCCTCTAAGGAAGAAAAAGAAATATCCGCTGATTTTTTGCTGCCATTTTTTGGACTGTCAATGAATCTTGGTCCAATAAACAATTGGGGTATACAGTTAGAACATGGCCGCATAGCTGTTGATCCGACTACCTTAAAAACCAGTAGAGATAGAATATATGCAATCAGTGATATAGCTACTTATTCAGGCAATCTAAAGTTAATATTAAGTGGTTTTGCCGAGAGTGCCATGGCTTGTTATGACATATACAAAGTAATCCACAACTCTCCGGTTAATTTTCAATATTCAACCTCAAAGGGAATTCACGGGAAAGAAAAACTTCCTTGACAAACCTCGCCAGCTCCCTTATCATGAAACTGAAGCTATTGTATTTGCTTTCGCCAATCTGCAGATTAAAAGGTAAGGATTACTTAATGTATCGGCGTCTTATGTTCAATTTTTTGCAGTATATAGATACTGTATGTCTTTACAAAACTTCATCTACATCTAGATTTTTATCTAAATAAGCTGAACGCGCTTACAAAGCGTTACAAGACATCAAAAAATGCTAATACTCGACAGAGATAGTAAAAGACTAGCTAACTCGGGGATTCTTTGTCTTTTTTTCTGCTTAGTAAATTTCTTAAACGTTTGCAGCGTAAGTTAGTTGCAATTAAAAGCAGCTTAATCTCGCTTGTCAAGCGTTTAAAACATAAAAAACGCCAATATTTCAAAGCGGATAATAACCCCAGGGCTTCTTTTGCCTTTTTTTTCATTTGGTAAATTTCTTAAATATTTGTGGCTAAAAGAGCCCAAGAGAGGTGTCATTCCAGCACTTGATGCTGGAATCCAAAAAAAGGATGATGTCATCCCAGTGCTTGACACTGGGATCTAGTTTTCCATATAATCTCATCGAAAATGTTGTAACCACTTTCTGTGCTAGTTTGCTTGCTTACAAGCAAACTTTCCTGGATCCAAGTAGTCAGGGCACTGGGATGACAGGAGAAAGAGGCACTGGAATGACAGGAGGTAATGCAGGAAGTCTAATAGTGCAGCAACACGGAACCCCAGGTCAGGCCTGCACCTATTGAAATCAGCAGTACCAGATTTCCTGATTTTATTTTTGATTCTTGTATTGCATAGTCTAAGGCCAGTGGAATTGATGCCGCTGAGGTGTTTGCATGCTTATCAACGGTATTAATCACTTTCTCTATAGGAAAATCTAATTTCTTTACTACTACTTCAATAATACGAATGTTTGCTTGATGGGGAATTAACCAGTCAATATCAGTGATTTTCAAATTCTTGCATTTCAGAGTTTCCTCTACTGAGGCTGTTAACTTATCCACTGCATGTTTAAACACTTCTCTTCCATTCATGCATATTTTTCCAGAATCACCAGTTGAGGATATCCCTCCGTTCGTACATAGTATGTCCACATTGCCATCAGAATATAGGCTAGTTGAAATTATACCTTTTGTAACCCCCTTCTCTGCCACCCAAGTATCAGCATCATTTGTTGGAATGACGTTAAAATGACATGCTGATTTCATTATTACTGCACCAGCACCATCACTAAAGAGTACACAAGTTGACCTATCTTCCCAGTCAACAATCCTAGACATTATTTCAGCACCAATAACGAGTGCATATTTAATGCTATTGTTAGATTTGATAAGCGAGTCTGCGATTGTAACTGCATATATAAAACCAGAGCATGCTGCTTGTACATCAAAAGCAAATGCGTTTTTACATTTTAACTTACTTTGTACAATCGTTGCACAGCTAGGAAAAGTTTTATCAGGCGTTGTTGTGGCAACTATGATTAAATCAATTTCATCTACTGAAATTTTAGCTTTTTCTATAGCACTTTTTGCTGCATTTACAGCTAGATCTGACGTTAATTCTCCTTCATCTGCTATATGCCTTTGAACTATTCCTGTTCTCTGCCTTATCCATTCATCGCTTGTCTCAACTATCGATGCAATTTCGTTGTTACTCAGCATTTTTCTTGGTAGGTAAGATCCAGTGCTTAATATGACACTTTTATTCAATATGACTTACCCCGTTAATTATCTTTTGATTTAAATTTTCACTAATTGCATTTACTGCAAATTTTATGGCATGGGCAAAAGAAATAGCATCAGAATTTCCATGACTATTAATGATGATACCATTCAGCCCTAAAAACATAGCTCCACTAATAATTTTGGGGTTAAAACGCGTTAATGCTTTATTTAGTTTGGATTTTAACAATATACCAACAAGCATTTTCACTATCCACGAGTTGAATACTTCCTGCTTTATTAGATTGATAAAGGTACTAGCGGTTGCCTCAGCCGTTTTGAGCATTACATTGCCAACAAAACCATCAGCAACAATCGCATCTATATTACCCTCTAAAAATTCACTTGCCTCTATATACCCTTTGAAATTAATGCCTGGAGCGTTTTTAAGCAACTCAAAAGCGCCGCGCACTGAGTCATTACCTTTAACTTCTTCTGTGCCGATATTTAGCAAAGCAACTTCAGGATTGTCAATTTTTAATTCTATTTTTGCAAATATACTACCCATTAACGCAAATTGAAATAATGAGTCGGCATTACAATCAACATTTGCACCAAGGTCAAGCAAAGCGAAGCTTTTTGTCTTAGTTGGACAGATAGAGGCAATAGCAGGACGATAAATGTTTGGTAATATTCCTAAAATAAATCTGGAAATTGCCATCAATGCTCCGGTGTTGCCTGAAGACACCACTCCGAAAGCTTTACCTTTTTTTACTGCCTCAATGGCAGCTTTCATACTTGAGTCTTTACGATGCCTCAGTGCAAAAGATGGCTTATCATTTGCAAGAACATTGTCAGAACAATGAGTAACCTCAGAATTGTTACTTACTTTTTTGTATTTTGAAAGCAAAGGAGATACTTCTTCCTTATCTCCATAAATATGAAAAAAAACTTTAATGCCTGGGTCAACAAGGTTGTCTAAAAAAAAACCAGCACCATGAATTACGGAAAGAGGCGCAAAATCGCCCCCCATAGCGTCAAGTGCAATAACTATATTATTATTGACCGTAGATAACATATCATAATAGTCACTCTGCCTGTTGCTTGATGAAAACCCGTTTTCCTTTGTAACTGCCATCAACTGCTACGTTATGAGGCAACATGAATTCCCCAGTTGTTGAACACACCACAATATTCTTAGGCTGAATAGCATGATGAGAACGATGCATATTACGCCTTGACTTTGACTTTTTTCTTTTTGGAACTGCCAAAATTTCCTCCATTCTACTACAAAATACAATACATTAGTAACATGTTTTTTACAGGAAGTAAACAGGGATAGTAAAATAAGTAAGGTTTGCTTATGTAATTGAGTTCTATAGCAAAAGTGGCTCTACAATTTGAAAAACCGTCATTCCGCTACTCGTTAGCGGAATCTATACCGCGAATGAATCCATAGCTGTACGAACATTCATTTTTGAAGGTAAATTGCACAACAGATGATGTCATTCCAGTGCTTGACACTGGAATCCAGAAATTTTGCTTATAACTGAGCTGATGAGCGAAAGGTAGTTGTCTTACGCTAAAACAAACGTTTTTAATTAAGTTGCATAGAAGCTGGATCCCAGTGTCTGGGCACTGGGATGACACCCCACTGGTGGGAATTGCTCCCAAACTACAACGTTCGTACAGTTGTTGATACCGTGGCGGTATGACGTAGGGTAACCTTTCTTGGGTTAGCTATATGAGCTTTAAATTAAAACATCAAGTATGTTGAACTTAAAACATATCTCAGCTATACTTTGCGATAAAGTTAATAAAAATTTTAATAAAATCAGTAAGACTAACCTCTAGCTAAAATGAATACAAAGTGAGCTATTTTGATATAAATAGTGTTAGAATAATTGGTAGGTACTTTATCAATTTTTTGTTAAGGCTTGGTAGTGCATTCATATTTTTTATTCAATCTCTATACCACTGCCTTGTGCCACCATATTATTTTAGCTACATAGCAAGACAAATTATAGAGATAGGCTTTTTCTCTCTGCCAATTGTTGGGCTCACTGGAGTTTTTATAGGAGCGGCGATAGTTTTACAAAGTAGCTTGAGTGACCCATTAATTAACCAAGAACAGATAATACCCAAACTTGTTACGATCACTATCATTAAAGAGTTAGGACCAGTTTTGATCAGCTTAATAATGGTAGGAAAGGTTGGATCATCAGTTGCAGCAGAAATTGGTACAATGCGCATCACCGAGCAAATAGATGCACTTACAACCTTGAACATCAACCCTTTTAAATATTTAATTGCACCAAGGATTTTAGCGTCAATCATAGTATTTCCCATACTTACAGTATGTGCAGATTTAATAGGAATATTTGGAGGATGTATCACTGCAGTCTTCAAATTTAACCACAATTTAAATATATACATTAAACACACAGCTCAGTTCTTTAATACGTATGATTTTATAACTGGGCTAATAAAAGCAACTGTATTTGGCGCCATAATTTCTGTCTCAAGCTGCTATTACGGTTACCATTGCAAAGAAGGTACACGAGGAGTAGGTGTTGCTACAACATCAACTGTTGTTTTATCGTCCATACTGATCATTTTAGCAAACTACATGATTACTTTGATACATGCGTAACCCCATAATATCAATATTGAACTTAAGCTTATCTTTTGATGATAGGACAGTACTAAAAGATCTAAATTTTGATATATTAAAAGGGGAATCATTAGTCATACTTGGTGGCTCAGGAAGCGGCAAATCTGTATTAACAAAAACAATTATCGGCTTGCTTGCTCCAGACTCAGGGTCTGTTAAAATAAATAGTAAAAGCAAAAATAAATTTGGGGTTTTATTTCAAAATTCCGCTTTATTTGACTACGTTACAGTGTGGGAAAATATATCTTTTAATTATAAAAAGCGCTTTAATATCAGCAAAAAAGAGGCAAAACAGCTAGCAATCGAGAAGTTAAATGATGTTGGACTGGAGGAAAGCATAGCAGATATGTTTCCAATAGAGCTATCAGGTGGAATGAAAAAAAGAGTGGCACTTGCAAGGGCGATTGCACACAATCCAGAAATCATTATTTTGGATGAACCACCTTCAGGATTGGACCCAATTATGTCAGATATAGTAAACGAGATAATAATAAAATTATCTAGAGATCTTAACCCTACAATTATCACGATTACACATGATATTCATAGCGCATTTAAAATAGCTGATAAAATAGCAGTATTATATGAAGGGGAGATCATTTCCCATGGAACTGTTCAGGAAATACAAAATACTAATAACGAATATATAAAAAAATTCATTCATTATATATAGCTAAAGATATATACACTATTGCTAACAGTCATATTTTTAAGTTTTAACTTTGTAAAAGGTAGTGAACATTGGAATTCAGATTTTTTTCAAACTGGATCCTATAGCTGACCCAAGCAACACGTCATACCGCGATTCATTCGCGGTATCTCGGCATAGATTCCGCTAACTAGTAGCGGAATGACGAATTTGTCGTTTTTCAAATTGTCGTAAGTCAGTTTAGCTATATATAGGATGACAGAAATTGTTTGTATTAGCTATATTCAAAAACTCTATTGATATTTTGCAATATTTGTGATAAAATAATAGCTTAAGGTTGAGAGTAAAAATTTATGAGTGAAGCTCAAGGTCCAAATATTGCAGAATGGCAAGCGCAGCAGCAACACCAAGAGGCTGCTGGTGAGAAAAGTGGTTTTGGTCTTGGTCATAGTGACTCTGTTTCAACAGTCGTGGATGGAATGAAATGGTTGTTCAACTTTCATGAAGGAGCAATTGCTGCTTATAGTAACGTGTTTGAAGGTTTGGTGAGTGGTAGTAGTCTAGTAACGCTGTTTGGAAAATCAGGTAATATGTTTGGCATAAAATTTCTTGAAGGCCTTGCAGAATATTTTTCAGGTGGAGGTGGGAAAGATATGCCATCAGAAGGAATGGATATGGCCCATGGTGATGAGGGACCTCACTCAGATGATTACCCTCATGCCAATAATGAAATGGCTCATAATGCTGATGGTTTGCAAGACATGCATGATGCAGGTGATCACCATGGTCAATATTTTTCACCTGGTCCTTCACCATCTGTTGGTGATGACCACGGACATGAACTTGATTAAACGCTTAAAAACTGCTGAATAGTATGCGAGAAGGCCTAATAAGAAAAGTTGCTGTTGTTATAATTAACATGAGTTTGTCTTAGTGAAAAAGGTTTCAGTTTTAGGGTCAACAGGAAGTGTTGGAAAAAAGACTGTAGATTTGCTCTCAAAGAGAAAAGAAGAATACCAAGTGGAAGCACTAAGTGCCCATTCGAACTTTGCTCTACTGGGACACCAAGCAAAACTGCTGAATGCAAAATACGTTGCTATCTCCGATGAAAGGTTTTACAAAGATTTAAAAGAAAATCTACTTGGTACAAATGTAAAAATAGCAATTGGTGCTACAAATATTGCTACCATACCTGTTGATCTCTCAGTTGTTGCAATAGTTGGCATTGCAGGCCTTGAGCCAGTTATGGAGGTTATAGAAAGCGGTACCAAAGTCATTGCATTAGCAAATAAAGAAAGCATTGTTTGCGGTGGAAAGTTATTACTTAAAAAAGCTAAAAAAAAAAACGTACAAATAATCTCTATTGACTCTGAGCACAACGCAATTTTTCAAATTTTGCAAAATGACGACAAATGCATAGAAAAGATCATACTTACTGCTTCTGGTGGACCATTCTTAAATTATAGTTCTGAGCAATTAAGAAATGTCATGGTAGATCAGGCGCTTAGTCACCCCACTTGGAATATAGGAAAGAAAATCTCGGTTGATAGCGCAACAATGATGAATAAGGCACTAGAGATAATAGAAGCACATAACTTGTTTAACATCAGCCCGGATAAAATTGAAGCAATAGTGCATCCTGAGTCAATAGTACATGGAATTGTAACTTATAAGGATGGGTTCAACTTTGCTGTGCTTGCAGAGACTGACATGGCAATTCCCATTTCATATGCTTTGTCTTGGCCGGAAAGATCAGCTTTAAATCGTAAATTAGATTTAACAAAGCAAGGAAAATTGACCTTTCAAGAACCAGACCATAAGCGTTTTCCTGCGCTAAAGCTTAGCATGGCAGTGTTAAACTCTTCTGCTCCACAAACAAACAGTATTGTGCTCAATGCTGCAAATGAAATAGCTGTTAATGAATTTTTGAAGTCACGAATCGGCTTTTTAAAAATAGTAGAGGTAGTGGAATCAACAATGGAAAGTTTTGGTAGTTATACTGATATTAATTCACTATCTGATATAATAAATATTGATTATGAAAGTCGTATTATTGCTAATAAAGTTGTTGAAAGTAAAGTTGTTGCGTATAGCTAGAGTAATGTAACCAGACTGTATTCTGTGATTTTTTTTTAGCAAAGCACGATCTTTCATTTGAGCTTCCTTCAATTTAAAATAAATACAGAAACTAGCTATCTTCAAAAATATGGTTGAATAATTGTGTGTATAATTATTAATATTTTTAAGCACTTTGGCTATGGCTTTATCTAAGTTTCTCGACCCTAAGCTGGACTTGACCTTCAAAAAAATATTTGGCACTGAAAAAAATAAGAATATTCTCATACATTTTTTGAATGATATTTTAGGATTTACCGAGATAAATACTATACAAGAAGTGGAATTCCTCAGTACTATAATGGATCCTGAAATTGCATCTGATAAGCAAAGTATAGTTGATGTTCTTTGCAGGGATTCTAGTGGGGCCAGGTATGTGATTGAAATGCAGCTTACTCGCGATAAAGGCTTCGAAAAACGAGCTCAACTGTATGCTGCTAAGGCTTACTCAAGACAATTAGATAAATCTGGCAACTACATTGATTTAAAGAAAGTCTTCTTTATTGCTATATCAAATTGTAACTTACTTCCTGAAGAAGTTGATTATATATCCAGCCACACTATAAGAGATGAGAAAACCAATGAGCATGACTTAAAAGATTTTCAATTTGTATTTATTGAACTACCGAAATTTCCTAAGAATAAGGAAGAACAGCTAGAAAGCATAGTGGATCGTTGGTTATTTTTCTTCAAATATGCAGATGAAACTACGGAAGAAGACTTAAGGAAAATAGCAGAAAAAGCACCGATAATAAAGTTAGCCTACGATGAATTAGACAGATTTAGCTGGAATGCAAAAAAAATTTAGTAGCTTACGAGGAAAGAATAATGGATCTACGCAAAGAAGAAGCCATTCTTGAATACAGACTTGATCTTGCTACTGAAAAAGGCATCCAAATTGGCGAAGAAAGAGGCATCAAAATCGGTAAAGAGGAAGGGAAAATTGAAGGGAAAATTGAAGTCGCAAAAGCAATGCTGGCTAATAATGTTGATGTCGACACTATTGTCAAGTTTACTGGCCTTTCTATTAGTGAGATTGAAGAATTAAGTGTGAACGGTACAGAGTAATTTCAAGGTGCATTTGCAATTGGAATGGATACATTTAATGAGAGTCCCATTTCACGGTGTTCAAATCTACTCCTTCTTGTACCATCTCCCAAAGTGGGCTCATTTCTCTCAGTCGGCCAACATTTTTAGTAATAAGATCTGATGCGTACAAAACTTCTTCTTTAGTTGTAAATCGGCCTAGGCCAAATCTAATTGATGAATGCTCAAGGTCATGGCCATTATTTAGCGACCGTACTACATAGGAAGGCTCAAGAGACGCAGACGTGCACGCAGAACCAGAACTTACTGCTAAATCCTTGATTGCCATGATGAGAGACTCACCCTCAACATAGGGAAAGCTCAAGTTTAGGTTGCCAGGAATTCTATTTTCATAATCACCATTTAAAACGATATCAGGAAACGCTTCTTTTATCTTGTTATACAAAATATCCCTTAATTCTTCCACTCTAGTTGTTTCTTTTTTCATTTCTTCTCTAGCAATACGTGCCGCTTCACCAAAACCAACTGCAAGAGGTGTTGGAACTGTTCCAGAACGCATGCCTCTTTCCTGTCCACCACCACTAATTAGTGGTATCAGCCTAACACGAGGATTCTTTCTACGTACATATAATGCGCCTATTCCCATAGGTCCATAAATTTTGTGGCTAGAGAGACTCATAAGATCAATGCACATCTCATTAACATCAATTGGAACTTTTCCACAGCTTTGAGCTGCATCTGTGTGGAAAAATATATTATACTTTCTACATATTGCACCAATTTCTTTGACAGGCTGAATTACTCCGATTTCATTATTTACCATCATCACTGAAACCAGGATTGTTTGATCAGTAATTGCTTCCTCAAGCTTTGATAAATCTATAATTCCGTTTTGCTTAACAGGCAAATATGTAACTTTAAAGCCTTCATTTTCCAGATGCCGACAAGAATCCAGAACACACTTATGCTCCGTGCAGACAGTGATTATATGATTTCCTTTATTTTTATAAAAGTGAGCAACGCCCTTGATTGCTGTATTATTTGACTCAGTTGCACCTGAGGTAAAGATAATTTCTTTGCTATCTGCGTTCACCAGATCAGCGATGTGTTTCCTTGCTTTTTCCACTGCTTCTTCAGCAGTCCAACCAAATGAATGGCTGCGAGAGTGTGCATTGCTGAACTCACCAAAGTAAGGTATCATCACCTCTAAAACACGGGGATCTACTTTAGTAGTAGATTGATAATCAAGAAATATTGGTAATTTTATTTTAGCATCGTGTATTTTTTTACTTTCAACATTCATAAAGCTACCACGGAGACAAAATTTACAATTATTTTATAGCATTAAAACTTAATTTTTTCAAGATATAATCTTGCATCAAGTACAAAAGTGTCATCCAAGTAGCTGACACATAACTGTACGAACATTTATTTGCGAAAGCAGTGTGTTAAATGTTATAGCCAGTTTTGCCTCAAACACAAAGGCAGTGCCCAGACACTGGGATGACACCCTATTGGTAGCAATTGCTTCCAAATCACAATGTTTGTACAGCTGTGCGCCGTGCGCTGGAATCCGTTTTAGCTCTTATCTATATCTCAGTTCCACCAACAGTTATTGCGTCGACTTTGAGTGTCGGCTGACCAACTCCAACGGGCACATTTTGTCCATCTTTCGAGCATGTGCCAACACCAGGATCTAACTTTAAGTCATTACCAACCATAGATACTTTTTTCAACACTGTTGGACCATCACCAATTAGTGTTGCTCCTTTTACTGGCTGTGTAATTTTGCCATTTTATATTAGGTAAGCTTCCGAAGATGAAAAAACAAATTTTCCTGACGTTATATCAACCTGCCCACCACCGAAATTTACTGCATATAGACCTTTCTTTACGCTAGATATTATTTCCTTCGGTGTATACTTTCCGGGCAACATATAGGTGTTTGTCATGCGCGGCATAATAACTTCTTTATAACTTTCTCTTCTACCATTACCAGTTGGGCTTACACCCATGAGTTTAGCGTTCATATGATCCTGCATGTATCCTTTTAGGATCCCATCCTCTATCAATATATTATAACTGGGTGGAGTGCCTTCATCGTCTACGCTGATAGAGCCGCGCAAATTGGGCAGAGTTCCGTCATCAACTACTGTGATGTCACTAGCTGCTACTTGTTTACCCACAGAATTGGAAAATGCTGAGACTTTTTTGCGATTGAAGTCGCCCTCAAGTCCATGACCCACGGCTTCGTGTAACAATATTCCTGGCCAGCCTGGACCTAAAACGACTGTCATTTCTCCGGCTGGAGTTGGAATTGCTTCAAGATTTACCAGTGCTTGTTCTAACGCTTGGTTTGCAACTTCTTTCCACTTTTTCTCAGAAATAAACTTACTATAAGAGTCCCTTCCACCATGCCCTGCAGAACCTCTTTCGGTACGGCCATCTTTTTCTACAATGACTAGCACATTAAAACGTACCAGAGGCCTGATATCGCTTAATCTGTGATCACCCTTTATTATTTGTACAACTTGCCATTCTCCACTTAGAGTTATTTTTACTTGCTTCACGCAGTTATTTTTGGACCTTACATACTCATTAACCTCATTGAGTAGCTTAATCTTTGAATTCAGATCCATTTCATTTATAGGGTTAATCCTCGAATATAGGCTTTTTGTCTCTTCGTTTAAATTTATTGAATTTGTCTTGTTTAAAGACACTGAGCTTTTTACCATAGAAGCAGCATTACTAATTTCTTTTTCGCTGATCTCAGAAGAACAAACGAAAGATGTACTATCTTCACAAAAAGACCTTAAACCAAATCCCCTTCTAGTATTCAAGTCCATGTGTTTTAATATGTTATCCTCAAAAACCAGGGACTCCGACTGGCAAAATTCTAGAAACAGCTCACCACCATCGCTATTGCTCAAAGCGTTATTGACTATTTTATATACGTTATTAATATTAACATTGTTTTGAGCAAAAAATATTTGATCTAGATTTGGCATTACCTTTGAACTAAAAATTGTTTAAGTATATTATTTAACTTTGACATAGTAAACTATAAAAAGCCCGGCTGGCGGAATTGGTAGACGCGCTAGCTTCAGGTGCTAGTAACTTTTTAAGTTTTAGTCTAACAGAGCATAGTAACTGCTATAAAGTACAGGAATTATGTAGGATTTTCTGCTAGTGGCTACTATAAGTGGACCACAAGAAAAATAAGCAGTAGAGAATCAGCAAATAAAGAGCTACTCGCAGCTATTCAAAAAATATATCAAGTTTCTAAATGTAGATATGGAGCTCCTAAAATTCATGCTGAATTGAAGGCTTTGGGTAAAAGTTGCAATTTGAAAACGGTGCAAAGTATTATGCAGAAAAATGACATCAGGGCTATACTGAGAAGAAAGTTTAAAATTAAAAAACAACAAACAGATAATAGAGCTGTAGCTCCCAATATACTAGATCAAAACTTTATTGTTGATCAACCAAATAAAGTATGGGATTACTTACATCAAAACCAAGGAGGGATGGCTATATTTGGCAGCAATAATTCTCACGTATGGTAGTTAATGAGTAGTGCAATAAATAAACAATTGGTTATGGACTCTTTATTAATGGCCGTTAACAAGCGTAAACCTGCCAAAAATCTACTATTACATAGTGATCAAGGTTCACAATATACTTCGCAAGGTTATCAATATCTCTTAGCTGTAAAGAATATAGATGAGTAATAAAGGCTGTTCTTACGACAATTCTGTTGCAGAAAGCTTCTTTAGCTCATTGAAAAGAGAAATACTTATTGATACTTCACAACACTCTGCTCAACAAACTAGAACTGCAATATTTGAATACATAGAAATTTTTTATAACAAACAACGTCACTATTAACTATTGCATTCCTGAGCATTTTGATTCATCATTCTCTTTGTGAAAAACATTCCAAACTTTCTCTCCACTTTTTCTGGGTAAGTTCAATTAGTAACTAATCTTGAAATACTTACTGCTTTATCGTAAATGCTAAAACAATAAGCTATTGATATTCTTGTTTTTTTTAATCTCTAATCCAGAATTCTGGTGAGAAATACATTTCCCCGCTTCGATTGGGTAAAACATGAATTTCTTCTACTAGGTTTTGATATTATATATGTGTACATCCCCATCATGAATGCTATTTTCGGTAAAATCTCTTACAACGCTCAAAAGCAGAAAAACAAAAACTTGATTTTCTCAGCTAAATAGTGGACCATCAAAAGCACGCATAAATATCTACAATGAAAGAAAAAACTTTCACAATCATCGATGGCTATGGTTTTCTTTTCAGAGCTTACTATGTACTACCTCACTTAATTACCACAACAGGAATGCCAATAGGTGGTGTATATGGCTTTCTGAATATGGTTCTTAAGTACATTGCCCATTCGGACTACTTAACTATAGCACTTGATGCAGGGAAAAAGAATTTTAGGCACAATTTATATCCTGAGTACAAAACGAACAGAGTAACGCCTCCTGAGGATCTAACTCCACAGTTCACCATACTGAGGGAAGCGGTAGAAGCTTTTAACCTCAGCTATGAAGAAATTGAAGGTTATGAAGCAGATGATATAATCGCAACACTAGCTGCAAAATACGCCAACCACCAAGACTTTAAAGTGGTAGTCGTTTCATCAGATAAAGATTTGTTCCAGCTTTTGAATTACAATATTCTAATATTTGATCCTATTAAAAATATATACATAGATGAAAAACAAATAGTAGAAAAATTTGGTGTAAATTCAAACAAGCTTCTTGATTTATTTTCTCTGACTGGTGATGCATCTGACAACATTCCAGGTGTTCCAGGAATAGGTCCGAAGACTGCAGCTAAATTACTGGATGAATTTGATTCATTGAATAATATTATAGAGAACATTGATAATATCGAGCAAACGAGGATTCGTAATATTCTCACCGAACATAAGGAAAAAGCTCTAATTTCAAGAGAACTTTTATCACTATGCGAAAAAGTAGACCTTCAACATGATATTGCAAAATATGAAGTCCATTCTCCAAGTATAGAAAAACTATTATCCTTTTTAAAGAAGTATGAATTCAATTCTTTAATAGGTAAAATGGAAAAGCTTTTTTCCTATAATGGGTCTAGCACAAAAGAGAAAATAGAATATAGTAGTGAAGAGTTAGAGACATTTTTGGAGCATTGTAGATATGAAGGCAAAATTGCAATTCATTACCACCTTGAAAACAATGTATTAAGTCTATCTTATAGCGAAAGTAATATTTTTTATATAGAGCAAGACAGCATACAAGATGCACTCATTATAATTAACTTAACTTTGCTCTCAAATGGAGTGCTTAAAATAATACATAACATTAAAGAGATCAGGAAAATCTTCCCTACAGTAGAGAAGATGCTAGATTCAGTTGATGATTTGATGATAATGTCGTATAGCTTGGATACAGGAAAGCATGATCACAGTATTCCAAACATAGTTGCACATAATTTCAGTGAAAATGCAGAAATTTTCTCGGCAAAAACTTTAATAGCAATTCATGAAAAGCTAAAGCAAAGGTTATTTCAGGAAAAATTGCTCACAATTTACGAGCGCTTCGATAAGCCACTTATGAAAGTAATATTTGATATGGAGAAAAATGGGATATTACTGAACATACAAAAATTACAGGAGCTGTCCGATAAATTTCAGCAGGTAATTGCCGTGCTTGAAGATGAGATATATAATTTGGCAGGAGAAAGATTTAATATTGCTTCGCCAAAACAATTAAGTGATGTTTTATTCAACAAAATGGGGCTTAATAAAAAGAAAAAGTCAAAAAAATCTGGATCGTATAGCACCAATTATGAAGTTCTAGAGGCACTCGAAGAAGAAGGGGTAGAAATCGCAAGTAAAATTCTAAATTGGCGACATTTAAGTAAATTAAAAGGCACCTACACTGATGCACTAATAAAGCAAGTTGATTCCATTGATGGTAGAATACACACAAGCTTTTCAACGACTGCAACTGCAACTGGAAGGCTGAGCTCCAGCAATCCTAATTTACAGAATATTCCTATCAGAAGCGAAGAGGGAAATCTCATCAGACAAGCATTTATTGCGCCAAAAGGGCATAAGATAATTTCTGCTGACTATTCACAAATAGAGTTAAGACTCCTGGCACACGTTGCAAACGTTGCAGCATTTAAAGAAGCTTTTGCAAACGGACAAGATATTCATGAGATCACCGCTAGGCAAGTTTTTGGAGTGCAAGAAATAGATGAGCAATTAAGACGCAAAGCAAAGTCTATTAACTTTGGGATTATATATGGCATTAGCCCATTTGGTCTTGCAAAGCGGCTTGGAATTACCATTGCGGAAGCTGCTGAATACATTAATTACTATTTTTCCTGTTACCCAGAAATAAAGGCCTATATGGAAAAAGCAGTGTCTATCGCAAGATTGCATGGTTATGTAGAAACTTTGTTTGGCAGAAGATGCTTTGTAAGAGACATAAACAATACAATTCCTTATATAAGACAATTTGCAGAAAGGGCAGCAATAAACACACCACTGCAAGGCACCGCCGCTGATATAATAAAACGTGCGACGATTCAGCTTTTTGACCAATTAAAAGTAGGTAAAATAATCCTCCAGGTTCACGATGAACTACTGGTTGAAGTAGAAGACGAAAAGGTACAAGAAACAGCAAAACTTATGAAAGATATAATGGAAAATGCAATAGAAATTTCTGTACCACTTGAAGTAGAAATAAAAGTTGGCGACAACTGGGGTCTAAATTCCCTTAATTATGACTTAAACATCGTGAATTCTAGGAGTATAAATCATTTGAACTAATACGAAAAATATGTTAGAATAGAACATAGCAAATGCAAATAGGTCAGCCATGACAGGCCCACAAGTAAAAAGTTCAAAACCTCCAAAGTTACCTACTCAGGTAACTAACGAAGATGAGAAAATTTTTGAAAAAGAGGAACATCAGGTAATCCATGATGCCTTTATACAATTGCTAAAAAACAAAGTACAACCTAAAGAATTAAAGGAAGATGACGAGGCAGTACTCGCTTTCATGCTAAGTCAGAATCAAATTATATTCAATAATGTCAAGCTAGAAGATGTAGAACCACTCAGTGAAGAGAATTTTTCTCAGTTTTTACTTTCCGTATTTGAGAAAATTAGAGAGAAAAAATTAGCTAATGAGGAGAATCTCAAGAATGGTAAAATAAAAGAAGTAGTAGATGACTGTGTAGCTTATATACGCGGTACAGAAGCTAAAGATTCATCCATAAAGTTTGTATTGGAAATGCTGCTGCTGCTAATTGGAGGGATCAAAATAGACCCGAAAAATATTTCTGGCTCCTTTATGGATGGGATGAAAGAAAAAATACCATCCTTAGGTAAAGACAAGAAAGAAGAGGATGAACCACCACTCAGTAATGAAGAGATGGTAACAACGTTCTTAAGCAAGATCTTTTTTCCTGTCCTTCTTTCCACTATTCCAATGTTAATTTTTGGTCCTACTACACTCGGAGTAGTTCTTACTGCTATCGGCACAATATTTGCCATAAAAGGAGGAGTGGAGGTTCTTTTTTCAAATAACAAAAAAGGTACTTTGTATGAACCTAGCTCACAAGATAAAGATGATACAGAAAAGAGAGCAAAACTGAATGGAAAAATTCTCGAGGGCATTGATGATATTTTAAAAACCCCAGTTACAGGAGTTGAGAAAGGCACCTCTGTTTCTGAACAAATTTCCCAAAAAAAAGAAAAGAGTGAACAACAACCTGTTCCTGAGCAAATTTCCCAGGAAAACAACAGGGGAAACGAAAAGAGTGAGCAGCAAGATCGATCTTGGGGAGGAAAGGAAAACAAACGAAGGGAAGAGACCATAGAGCAGCAACCAAGTAAGACCTAGGTTTGCCAAAAAGTGAGTTGTGTAAGAGGTCTACTATTATTCTATAGCACATACAACAGAAGTATGGTCAGACGGATTTTCTAGCTTACGCAATCTATCATCTATGTAGCATGTTTCCAATTTATCTACAGCTTGTGGTGATAACAGCATATAATCTATTCGCATTCCTTGATTGTTTCTGAGTGAATTGCCTTGATAATGCCACCAAGTGAATTGTTGCAAATCTGGGTGAGATACTCTAAACGCGTCTTTAAACCCAAGATTCAAGACTGCTCTTAACTTCTCACGTTCTTTTATATGAAAGCACACTTGGCCATTCAATAAATTTGAATCAAAAACATCAATTTCATCCAGTGCAACATTATAATCGCCAGCTATAATAGTTAACTCTTCATTCTTTAACAAAGTGCTCATCCTTTCATATAGATTATCAAAAAACTTGAGTTTATATTCAAATGCTTGAGAGTCCAGGCTTTGACCATTTGGAACGTATACACTTCCCACCCTTACCTTCTGATTATTGTGCTTTATTATGCACTCTATATAACGCGCTTCTTGATAACCTTCTACGATATCAATCTTGAACTTCTCCAGTATCGGATATTTAGATAAAACACAAACGCCATTTCTTGCAACTTGTCCATAGACAGCACATTCATATCCCAGCTTCTCTATCTCTGCATAAGGAAATTGCTCTTCCATACATTTTATCTCTTGCAGCAAAATTATATCTATCTGACTATCAACTATAAAACTACAAAGTTGGTTAACTCTTTTACGTATGGAGTTTACATTCCAAGTTGCAATCTTTAGCATCAACAATCCTTATTAATTATATCAATTAAACTCTCCCCAGTAGGCAACCTCGATGTTATAATTTTTTTCCATTTGATTAACTTTAAACTATCAGCAATGTTTTTACTCATGGTATATGCAACTGCATTATTCATCACATGAGATAACCCACTTTTTAGAACTAATGAACAAAATATCCTTGCTGTCTGTGAGGAAAAAAAAGCAACACTATCAATTTTACCATCCAATAGTAAATTTTTACACCTATTAGTTAGATTCCTTTTTATAATTGTTTTATAGAGTACAACTTCTCTTACGTTAAAATCTTCTTCAGATAATCTCTTTTTTAGGTCACATGATACTTCTTGTCCCCTTATATACAAGAACTTTATTGCGTTTGAATAATGAGCTTTTATGAATGATATCAGACCATCAACGTTGCTGTCTGCTGAGATTATATCAGAAAATCCCAAATTTTTTGCAGCCTGCATGGTTGAATTACCAACTGTAATAATCGGAAAGTCATCCTCTTTGCATATTTGACTAAAAGCCTTTACACTGTTTTTACTTGTAGATATCACAACGTCAAATTCGTACGCAGATATATCAGGATTTAAGTACGTTATTGTGAATACTGGTTCTATAAAAACTTTGTATCCATACTTTCTCAATATATTTCTTGTATTGAACGTGTCCAATAAAGGCCTCGTTAATAAAATAGACTTCATTCTGATTTATTTCACTACTAGTAAAATAGTACCCTTTATACACAAATTACTGAATAAAAACTTTTATTTTGATAGCTTGAGCAATTATTCAAGTAATTGATGTGGAAGTAGGAGTACTAAGCGCTCCTACCCCAATAAGCCCACAATTTCTGCTTACACTTTTTTGACGCTAATTACATCGAACTCTTTTGAATGGCTTCCTTCAGTGGAATTATATAGCTAATATTCCTGTATAAGTTAAATAAGTTAATACTTAAGCTTGTACTCTTGCAGTATTTGAAGAGAGATTCTCAAGGACGTTTTTTGTCTGTGGTTCACTAATCATAGTTTGAACGATATTAGCTGCCATAATAACACAGCCTAGAATAAAAAAAGGCGTAGAAACAAAATAAATAACAGAAGACTCAAAAAGCGACATAGATGCAATACCTCCTATTAGAAATGAAGCACTGGATGCTATATCAAGATAGATCTTTGTTAACTTTTTTTGTCCTGGAGTGTTTTTTATGCCAGATTTCTTATTAAGATTCTGTTGTCGGGAATGATCATTTAGTGACCATATATTTAAAGCAAACGAAAGTGCACTGAATATAGTGCCGGCAATACTAAAATACAGACTTAAGACAGGAATATTCAAGACCAATGCCGCTATGTATCCAATGAAAGAGATAGTAGATAGTGTAGTAACTAAGCGTTTCGAGTAAGTTCGTACCTTCTTTCTGTAGGCTAACTTATCTTTTTCACCATACATAGCATAAATATTACCTAATACGTTATATTATAGCATTAATTAATTCAACAAGCAATATGGAAGCTAAGAGTGCCCGAGAGAAGACTTGAACTTCCACAACTTAAAAAGTTACTAGCACCTGAAGCTAGCGCGTCTACCAATTCCGCCACCCGGGCTTTTTATAGTTTACTATGTCAAAGTTAAATAATATACTTAAACAATTTTTAGTTCAAAGGTAATGCCAAATCTAGATCAAATATTTTTTGCTCAAAACAATGTTAATATTAATAACGTATATAAAATAGTCAATAACGCTTTGAGCAATAGCGATGGTGGTGAGCTGTTTCTAGAATTTTGCCAGTCGGAGTCCCTGGTTTTTGAGGATAACATATTAAAACACATGGACTTGAATACTAGAAGGGGATTTGGTTTAAGGTCTTTTTGTGAAGATAGTACATCTTTCGTTTGTTCTTCTGAGATCAGCGAAAAAGAAATTAGTAATGCTGCTTCTATGGTAAAAAGCTCAGTGTCTTTAAACAAGACAAATTCAATAAATTTAAACGAAGAGACAAAAAGCCTATATTCGAGGATTAACCCTATAAATGAAATGGATCTGAATTCAAAGATTAAGCTACTCAATGAGGTTAATGAGTATGTAAGGTCCAAAAATAACTGCGTGAAGCAAGTAAAAATAACTCTAAGTGGAGAATGGCAAGTTGTACAAATAATAAAGGGTGATCACAGATTAAGCGATATCAGGCCTCTGGTACGTTTTAATGTGCTAGTCATTGTAGAAAAAGATGGCCGTACCGAAAGAGGTTCTGCAGGGCATGGTGGAAGGGACTCTTATAGTAAGTTTATTTCTGAGAAAAAGTGGAAAGAAGTTGCAAACCAAGCGTTAGAACAAGCACTGGTAAATCTTGAAGCAATTCCAACTCCAGCCGGAGAAATGACAGTCGTTTTAGGTCCAGGCTGGCCAGGAATATTGTTACACGAAGCCGTGGGTCATGGACTTGAGGGCGACTTCAATCGCAAAAAAGTCTCAGCATTTTCCAATTCTGTGGGTAAACAAGTAGCAGCTAGTGACATCACAGTAGTTGATGACGGAACTCTGCCCAATTTGCGCGGCTCTATCAGCGTAGACGATGAAGGCACTCCACCCAGTTATAATATATTGATAGAGGATGGGATCCTAAAAGGATACATGCAGGATCATATGAACGCTAAACTCATGGGTGTAAGCCCAACTGGTAATGGTAGAAGAGAAAGTTATAAAGAAGTTATTATGCCGCGCATGACAAACACCTATATGTTGCCCGGAAAGTATACACCGAAGGAAATAATATCTAGCGTAAAGAAAGGTCTATATGCAGTAAATTTCGGTGGTGGGCAGGTTGATATAACGTCAGGAAAATTTGTTTTTTCATCTTCGGAAGCTTACCTAATATAAAATGGCAAAATTACACAGCCAGTAAAAGGAGCAACACTAATTGGTGATGGTCCAACAGTGTTGAAAAAAGTATCTATGGTTGGTAATGACTTAAAGTTAGATCCTGGTGTTGGCACATGCTCGAAAGATGGACAAAATGTGCCCGTTGGAGTTGGTCAGCCGACACTCAAAGTCGACGCAATAACTGTTGGTGGAACTGAGATATAGATAAGGGCTAAAACGGATTCCAGCGCACGGCGCACAGCTGTACAAACATTGTGATTTGGAAGCAATTGCTACCAATAGGGTGTCATCCCAGTGTCTGGGCACTGCCTTTGTGTTTGAGGCAAAACTGGCTATAACATTTAACACACTGCTTTCGCAAATAAATGTTCGTACAGTTATGTGTCAGCTACTTGGATGACACTTTTGTACTTGATGCAAGATTATATCTTGAAAAAATTAAGTTTTAATGCTATAAAATAATTGTAAATTTTGTCTCCGTGGTAGCTTTATGAATGTTGAAAGTAAAAAAATACACGATGCTAAAATAAAATTACCAATATTTCTTGATTATCAATCTACTACTAAAGTAGATCCCCGTGTTTTAGAGGTGATGATACCTTACTTTGGTGAGTTCAGCAATGCACACTCTCGCAGCCATTCATTTGGTTGGACTGCTGAAGAAGCAGTGGAAAAAGCAAGGAAACACATCGCTGATCTGGTGAACGCAGATAGCAAAGAAATTATCTTTACCTCAGGTGCAACTGAGTCAAATAATACAGCAATCAAGGGCGTTGCTCACTTTTATAAAAATAAAGGAAATCATATAATCACTGTCTGCACGGAGCATAAGTGTGTTCTGGATTCTTGTCGGCATCTGGAAAATGAAGGCTTTAAAGTTACATATTTGCCTGTTAAGCAAAACGGAATTATAGATTTATCAAAGCTTGAGGAAGCAATTACTGATCAAACAATCCTGGTTTCAGTGATGATGGTAAATAATGAAATCGGAGTAATTCAGCCTGTCAAAGAAATTGGTGCAATATGTAGAAAGTATAATATA
This sequence comes from Gastracanthus pulcherrimus, assembly GCA_949152435.1. Classification (NCBI taxonomy): domain Eukaryota; kingdom Metazoa; phylum Arthropoda; class Insecta; order Hymenoptera; family Pteromalidae; genus Gastracanthus; species Gastracanthus pulcherrimus. The sequence continues at coordinate 81,537,877 of OX424576.1, forward strand.
TTTTTCCACACAGATGCAGCTCAAAGCTGTGGAAAAGTTCCAATTGATGTTAATGAGATGTGCATTGATCTTATGAGTCTCTCTAGCCACAAAATTTATGGACCTATGGGAATAGGCGCATTATATGTACGTAGAAAGAATCCTCGTGTTAGGCTGATACCACTAATTAGTGGTGGTGGACAGGAAAGAGGCATGCGTTCTGGAACAGTTCCAACACCTCTTGCAGTTGGTTTTGGTGAAGCGGCACGTATTGCTAGAGAAGAAATGAAAAAAGAAACAACTAGAGTGGAAGAATTAAGGGATATTTTGTATAACAAGATAAAAGAAGCGTTTCCTGATATCGTTTTAAATGGTGATTATGAAAATAGAATTCCTGGCAACCTAAACTTGAGCTTTCCCTATGTTGAGGGTGAGTCTCTCATCATGGCAATCAAGGATTTAGCAGTAAGTTCTGGTTCTGCGTGCACGTCTGCGTCTCTTGAGCCTTCCTATGTAGTACGGTCGCTAAATAATGGCCATGACCTTGAGCATTCATCAATTAGATTTGGCCTAGGCCGATTTACAACTAAAGAAGAAGTTTTGTACGCATCAGATCTTATTACTAAAAATGTTGGCCGACTGAGAGAAATGAGCCCACTTTGGGAGATGGTACAAGAAGGAGTAGATTTGAACACCGTGAAATGGGACTCTCATTAAATGTATCCATTCCAATTGCAAATGCACCTTGAAATTACTCTGTACCGTTCACACTTAATTCTTCAATCTCACTAATAGAAAGGCCAGTAAACTTGACAATAGTGTCGACATCAACATTATTAGCCAGCATTGCTTTTGCGACTTCAATTTTCCCTTCAATTTTCCCTTCCTCTTTACCGATTTTGATGCCTCTTTCTTCGCCAATTTGGATGCCTTTTTCAGTAGCAAGATCAAGTCTGTATTCAAGAATGGCTTCTTCTTTGCGTAGATCCATTATTCTTTCCTCGTAAGCTACTAAATTTTTTTTGCATTCCAGCTAAATCTGTCTAATTCATCGTAGGCTAACTTTATTATCGGTGCTTTTTCTGCTATTTTCCTTAAGTCTTCTTCCGTAGTTTCATCTGCATATTTGAAGAAAAATAACCAACGATCCACTATGCTTTCTAGCTGTTCTTCCTTATTCTTAGGAAATTTCGGTAGTTCAATAAATACAAATTGAAAATCTTTTAAGTCATGCTCATTGGTTTTCTCATCTCTTATAGTGTGGCTGGATATATAATCAACTTCTTCAGGAAGTAAGTTACAATTTGATATAGCAATAAAGAAGACTTTCTTTAAATCAATGTAGTTGCCAGATTTATCTAATTGTCTTGAGTAAGCCTTAGCAGCATACAGTTGAGCTCGTTTTTCGAAGCCTTTATCGCGAGTAAGCTGCATTTCAATCACATACCTGGCCCCACTAGAATCCCTGCAAAGAACATCAACTATACTTTGCTTATCAGATGCAATTTCAGGATCCATTATAGTACTGAGGAATTCCACTTCTTGTATAGTATTTATCTCGGTAAATCCTAAAATATCATTCAAAAAATGTATGAGAATATTCTTATTTTTTTCAGTGCCAAATATTTTTTTGAAGGTCAAGTCCAGCTTAGGGTCGAGAAACTTAGATAAAGCCATAGCCAAAGTGCTTAAAAATATTAATAATTATACACACAATTATTCAACCATATTTTTGAAGATAGCTAGTTTCTGTATTTATTTTAAATTGAAGGAAGCTCAAATGAAAGATCGTGCTTTGCTAAAAAAAAATCACAGAATACAGTCTGGTTACATTACTCTAGCTATACGCAACAACTTTACTTTCAACAACTTTATTAGCAATAATACGACTTTCATAATCAATATTTATTATATCAGATAGTGAATTAATATCAGTATAACTACCAAAACTTTCCATTGTTGATTCCACTACCTCTACTATTTTTAAAAAGCCGATTCGTGACTTCAAAAATTCATTAACAGCTATTTCATTTGCAGCATTGAGCACAATACTGTTTGTTTGTGGAGCAGAAGAGTTTAACACTGCCATGCTAAGCTTTAGCGCAGGAAAACGCTTATGGTCTGGTTCTTGAAAGGTCAATTTTCCTTGCTTTGTTAAATCTAATTTACGATTTAAAGCTGATCTTTCCGGCCAAGACAAAGCATATGAAATGGGAATTGCCATGTCAGTCTCTGCAAGCACAGCAAAGTTGAACCCATCCTTATAAGTTACAATTCCATGTACTATTGACTCAGGATGCACTATTGCTTCAATTTTATCCGGGCTGATGTTAAACAAGTTATGTGCTTCTATTATCTCTAGTGCCTTATTCATCATTGTTGCGCTATCAACCGAGATTTTCTTTCCTATATTCCAAGTGGGGTGACTAAGCGCCTGATCTACCATGACATTTCTTAATTGCTCAGAACTATAATTTAAGAATGGTCCACCAGAAGCAGTAAGTATGATCTTTTCTATGCATTTGTCGTCATTTTGCAAAATTTGAAAAATTGCGTTGTGCTCAGAGTCAATAGAGATTATTTGTACGTTTTTTTTTTAGCTTTTTTAAGTAATAACTTTCCACCGCAAACAATGCTTTCTTTATTTGCTAATGCAATGACTTTGGTACCGCTTTCTATAACCTCCATAACTGGCTCAAGGCCTGCAATGCCAACTATTGCAACAACTGAGAGATCAACAGGTATGGTAGCAATATTTGTAGCACCAATTGCTATTTTTACATTTGTACCAAGTAGATTTTCTTTTAAATCTTTGTAAAACCTTTCATCGGAGATAGCAACGTATTTTGCATTCAGCAGTTTTGCTTGGTGTCCCAGTAGAGCAAAGTTCGAATGGGCACTTAGTGCTTCCACTTGGTATTCTTCTTTTCTCTTTGAGAGCAAATCTACAGTCTTTTTTCCAACACTTCCTGTTGACCCTAAAACTGAAACCTTTTTCACTAAGACAAACTCATGTTAATTATAACAACAGCAACTTTTCTTATTAGGCCTTCTCGCATACTATTCAGCAGTTTTTAAGCGTTTAATCAAGTTCATGTCCGTGGTCATCACCAACAGATGGTGAAGGACCAGGTGAAAAATATTGACCATGGTGATCACCTGCATCATGCATGTCTTGCAAACCATCAGCATTATGAGCCATTTCATTATTGGCATGAGGGTAATCATCTGAGTGAGGTCCCTCATCACCATGGGACATATCCATTCCTTCTGATGGCATATCTTTCCCACCTCCACCTGAAAAATATTCTGCAAGGCCTTCAAGAAATTTTATGCCAAACATATTACCTGATTTTCCAAACAGCGTTACTAGACTACTACCACTCACCAAACCTTCAAACACGTTACTATAAGCAGCAATTGCTCCTTCATGAAAGTTGAACAACCATTTCATTCCATCCACGACTGTTGAAACAGAGTCACTATGACCAAGACCAAAACCACTTTTCTCACCAGCAGCCTCTTGGTGTTGCTGCTGCGCTTGCCATTCTGCAATATTTGGACCTTGAGCTTCACTCATAAATTTTTACTCTCAACCTTAAGCTATTATTTTATCACAAATATTGCAAAATATCAATAGAGTTTTTGAATATAGCTAATACAAACAATTTCTGTCATCCTATATATAGCTAAACTGACTTACGACAATTTGAAAAACGACAAATTCGTCATTCCGCTACTAGTTAGCGGAATCTATGCCGAGATACCGCGAATGAATCGCGGTATGACGTGTTGCTTGGGTCAGCTATAGGATCCAGTTTGAAAAAAATCTGAATTCCAATGTTCACTACCTTTTACAAAGTTAAAACTTAAAAATATGACTGTTAGCAATAGTGTATATATCTTTAGCTATATATAATGAATGAATTTTTTTATATATTCGTTATTAGTATTTTGTATTTCCTGAACAGTTCCATGGGAAATGATCTCCCCTTCATATAATACTGCTATTTTATCAGCTATTTTAAATGCGCTATGAATATCATGTGTAATCGTGATAATTGTAGGGTTAAGATCTCTAGATAATTTTATTATTATCTCGTTTACTATATCTGACATAATTGGGTCCAATCCTGAAGGTGGTTCATCCAAAATAATGATTTCTGGATTGTGTGCAATCGCCCTTGCAAGTGCCACTCTTTTTTTCATTCCACCTGATAGCTCTATTGGAAACATATCTGCTATGCTTTCCTCCAGTCCAACATCATTTAACTTCTCGATTGCTAGCTGTTTTGCCTCTTTTTTGCTGATATTAAAGCGCTTTTTATAATTAAAAGATATATTTTCCCACACTGTAACGTAGTCAAATAAAGCGGAATTTTGAAATAAAACCCCAAATTTATTTTTGCTTTTACTATTTATTTTAACAGACCCTGAGTCTGGAGCAAGCAAGCCGATAATTGTTTTTGTTAATACAGATTTGCCGCTTCCTGAGCCACCAAGTATGACTAATGATTCCCCTTTTAATATATCAAAATTTAGATCTTTTAGTACTGTCCTATCATCAAAAGATAAGCTTAAGTTCAATATTGATATTATGGGGTTACGCATGTATCAAAGTAATCATGTAGTTTGCTAAAATGATCAGTATGGACGATAAAACAACAGTTGATGTTGTAGCAACACCTACTCCTCGTGTACCTTCTTTGCAATGGTAACCGTAATAGCAGCTTGAGACAGAAATTATGGCGCCAAATACAGTTGCTTTTATTAGCCCAGTTATAAAATCATACGTATTAAAGAACTGAGCTGTGTGTTTAATGTATATATTTAAATTGTGGTTAAATTTGAAGACTGCAGTGATACATCCTCCAAATATTCCTATTAAATCTGCACATACTGTAAGTATGGGAAATACTATGATTGACGCTAAAATCCTTGGTGCAATTAAATATTTAAAAGGGTTGATGTTCAAGGTTGTAAGTGCATCTATTTGCTCGGTGATGCGCATTGTACCAATTTCTGCTGCAACTGATGATCCAACCTTTCCTACCATTATTAAGCTGATCAAAACTGGTCCTAACTCTTTAATGATAGTGATCGTAACAAGTTTGGGTATTATCTGTTCTTGGTTAATTAATGGGTCACTCAAGCTACTTTGTAAAACTATCGCCGCTCCTATAAAAACTCCAGTGAGCCCAACAATTGGCAGAGAGAAAAAACCTATCTCTATAATTTGTCTTGCTATGTAGCTAAAATAATATGGTGGCACAAGGCAGTGGTATAGAGATTGAATAAAAAATATGAATGCACTACCAAGCCTTAACAAAAAATTGATAAAGTACCTACCAATTATTCTAACACTATTTATATCAAAATAGCTCACTTTGTATTCATTTTAGCTAGAGGTTAGTCTTACTGATTTTATTAAAATTTTTATTAACTTTATCGCAAAGTATAGCTGAGATATGTTTTAAGTTCAACATACTTGATGTTTTAATTTAAAGCTCATATAGCTAACCCAAGAAAGGTTACCCTACGTCATACCGCCACGGTATCAACAACTGTACGAACGTTGTAGTTTGGGAGCAATTCCCACCAGTGGGGTGTCATCCCAGTGCCCAGACACTGGGATCCAGCTTCTATGCAACTTAATTAAAAACGTTTGTTTTAGCGTAAGACAACTACCTTTCGCTCATCAGCTCAGTTATAAGCAAAATTTCTGGATTCCAGTGTCAAGCACTGGAATGACATCATCTGTTGTGCAATTTACCTTCAAAAATGAATGTTCGTACAGCTATGGATTCATTCGCGGTATAGATTCCGCTAACGAGTAGCGGAATGACGGTTTTTCAAATTGTAGAGCCACTTTTGCTATAGAACTCAATTACATAAGCAAACCTTACTTATTTTACTATCCCTGTTTACTTCCTGTAAAAAACATGTTACTAATGTATTGTATTTTGTAGTAGAATGGAGGAAATTTTGGCAGTTCCAAAAAGAAAAAAGTCAAAGTCAAGGCCTAATATGCATCGTTCTCATCATGCTATTCAGCCTAAGAATATTGTGGTGTGTTCAACAACTGGGGAATTCATGTTGCCTCATAACGTAGCAGTTGATGGCAGTTACAAAGGAAAACGGGTTTTCATCAAGCAACAGGCAGAGTGACTATTATGATATGTTATCTACGGTCAATAATAATATAGTTATTGCACTTGACGCTATGGGGGGCGATTTTGCGCCTCTTTCCGTAATTCATGGTGCTGGTTTTTTTTTAGACAACCTTGTTGACCCAGGCATTAAAGTTTTTTTTCATATTTATGGAGATAAGGAAGAAGTATCTCCTTTCCTTTCAAAATACAAAAAAGTAAGTAACAATTCTGAGTTTACTCATTGTTCTGACAACGTTCTTGCAAATGATAAGCCATCTTTTGCACTGAGGCATCGTAAAGACTCAAGTATGAAAGCTGCCATTGAGGCAGTAAAAAAAGGTAAAGCTTTCGGAGTGGTGTCTTCAGGCAACACCGGAGCATTGATGGCAATTTCCAGATTTATTTTAGGAATATTACCAAACATTTATCGTCCTGCTATTGCCTCTATCTGTCCAACTAAGACAAAAAGCTTCGCTTTGCTTGACCTTGGTGCAAATGTTGATTGTAATGCCGACTCATTATTTCAATTTGCGTTAATGGGTAGTATATTTGCAAAAATAGCATTAAAAATTGACAATCCTGAAGTTGCTTTGCTAAATATCGGCACAGAAGAAGTTAAAGGTAATGACTCAGTGCGCGGCGCTTTTGAGTTGCTTAAAAACGCTCCAGGCATTAATTTCAAAGGGTATATAGAGGCAAGTGAATTTTTAGAGGGTAATATAGATGTGATTGTTGCTGATGGTTTTGTTGGCAATGTAATGCTCAAAACGGCTGAGGCAACCGCTAGTACCTTTATCAATCTAATAAAGCAGGAAGTATTCAACTCGTGGATAGTGAAAATGCTTGTTGGTATATTGTTAAAATCCAAACTAAATAAAGCATTAATGCGTTTTAACCCCAAAATTAGAAGTGGAGTTATGTTTTTAGGGCTGAATGGTATCATCATTAAAAGTCATGGAAATTCTGATGCTATTTCTTTTGCCCATGCCATAAAATTTGCAGTAAATGCAATTAGTGAAAATCTAAATCAAAAGATAATTAACGGGGTAAGTCATATTGAATAAAAGTTTCATATTAAGCACTGGATCTTACCTACCAAGAAAAATGCTGAGTAACAACGAAATTGCATCGATAGTTGAGACAAGCGATGAATGGATAAGGCAGAGAACAGGAATAGTTCAAAGGCATATAGCAGATGAAGGAGAATTAACGTCAGATCTAGCTGTAAATGCAGCAAAAAGTGCTATAGAAAAAGCTAAAATTTCAGTAGATGAAATTGATTTAATCATAGTTGCCACAACAACGCCTGATAAAACTTTTCCTAGCTGTGCAACGATTGTACAAAGTAAGTTAAAATGTAAAAACGCATTTGCTTTTGATGTACAAGCAGCATGCTCTGGTTTTATATATGCAGTTACAATCGCAGACTCGCTTATCAAATCTAACAATAGCATTAAATATGCACTCGTTATTGGTGCTGAAATAATGTCTAGGATTGTTGACTGGGAAGATAGGTCAACTTGTGTACTCTTTGGTGATGGTGCTGGTGCAGTAATAATGAAATCAGCATGTCATTTTAACGTCATTCCAACAAATGATGCTGATACTTGGGTGGCAGAGAAGGGGGTTACAAAAGGTATAATTTCAACTAGCCTATATTCTGATGGCAATGTGGACATACTATGTACGAACGGAGGGATATCCTCAACTGGTGATTCTGGAAAAATATGCATGAATGGAAGAGAAGTGTTTAAACATGCAGTGGATAAGTTAACAGCCTCAGTAGAGGAAACTCTGAAATGCAAGAATTTGAAAATCACTGATATTGACTGGTTAATTCCCCATCAAGCAAACATTCGTATTATTGAAGCAGTAGTAAAGAAATTAGATTTTCCTATAGAGAAAGTGATTAATACCGTTGATAAGCATGCAAACACCTCAGCGGCATCAATTCCACTGGCCTTAGACTATGCAATACAAGAATCAAAAATAAAATCAGGAAATCTGGTACTGCTGATTTCAATAGGTGCAGGCCTGACCTGGGGTTCCGTGTTGCTGCACTATTAGACTTCCTGCATTACCTCCTGTCATTCCAGTGCCTCTTTCTCCTGTCATCCCAGTGCCCTGACTACTTGGATCCAGGAAAGTTTGCTTGTAAGCAAGCAAACTAGCACAGAAAGTGGTTACAACATTTTCGATGAGATTATATGGAAAACTAGATCCCAGTGTCAAGCACTGGGATGACATCATCCTTTTTTTGGATTCCAGCATCAAGTGCTGGAATGACACCTCTCTTGGGCTCTTTTAGCCACAAATATTTAAGAAATTTACCAAATGAAAAAAAAGGCAAAAGAAGCCCTGGGGTTATTATCCGCTTTGAAATATTGGCGTTTTTTATGTTTTAAACGCTTGACAAGCGAGATTAAGCTGCTTTTAATTGCAACTAACTTACGCTGCAAACGTTTAAGAAATTTACTAAGCAGAAAAATAGACAAAGAATCCCCGAGTTAGCTAGTCTTTTACTATCTCTGTCGAGTATTGGCATTTTTTGATGTCTTGTAACGCTTTGTAAGCGCGTTCAGCTTATTTAGATAAAAATCTAGATATAGATGAAGTTTTGTAAAGACATACAGTATCTATATACTGCAAAAAATTGAACATAAGACGCCGATACATTAAGTAATCCTTACCTTTTAATCTGCAGATTGGCGAAAGCAAATACAATAGCTTCAGTTTCATGATAAGGGAGCTGGCGAGGTTTGTCAAGGAAGTTTTTCTTTCCCGTGAATTCCCTTTGAGGTTGAATATTGAAAATTAACCGGAGAGTTGTGGATTACTTTGTATATGTCATAACAAGCCATGGCACTCTCGGCAAAACCACTTAATATTAACTTTAGTTTGCCTGAATAAGTAGCTATATCTCCGATTGCATATATTCTATCTCTACTGGTTTTTAAGATAGTCGGATCAACAGCTATGCGGCCATGTTCTAACTGTATACCCCAATTGTTTATTGGACCAAGATTCATTGACAGTCCAAAAAATGGCAGCAAAAAATCAGCGGATATTTCTTTTTCTTCCTTAGAGGCAATGTTTTTTACTATCACTGCGCTCAACTGCCCATTACCTCCTGCTAGTTCGTGTAATTGATATGGCACTACCAGTTCTATTTTTCCATCAATTTCAAGTGATTCTAATTTATTTCTAGTTTCAGGAGTGCAGCGAAATTCCTTTCTCCTATGTATCACATAAATTTTCTTTGCAACTTTAGAAAGTTCTACAGTCCAATCAGCCGCAGAATCCCCCCCCCCCCCTGCAATGACTATAGTTTTGTCCTGAAAATCAGAAATTTTATTTACATTATAAAATACAGATTTATTTTCATATTCTAATATACCACTTAAGGGTGGACGGTTAGGTTCAAACATTCCGTTACCTGCAGCAATGATAACGGCTTTGCATTTTACCTCTGTACCTATGTTCGTTATGATAGTAAAGTTTTCACCTTCGTTATTTGAAATCTTTTCTACTTTTTGACTTAAATGGTAAATAGGCTTAAATGGCGAAGCTTGCTCCATTAGTCGCTCAATTAATTTTTGGGCAGTAATTACAGGATAACCAGGTATATCATATATTGGCTTTTCTGGGTAAAGAGCTGTGCATTGTCCTCCTGCTTGATCCAAAACATCTATTATATGACATCTCATATCAAGCATTCCCGCTTGAAAAGCAGTGAATATTCCAACAGGCCCTGCACCTATTATTACGATATCGGTTTCCATATTCAGATGGTGATCTATTTATAGATATTAGCTTTCTTTGCTAACAAGGTCAATTTACAAAGGGATGTATTTTTAAAAGATGTGGCTAGATTAGACAAGATTTCCAGCATTATGAACCACATAGTCCAAATAAGCTCTAAAAATCAGCTAGCATAGCGAGATGCTGTGCGGACGGAATGGGATTCGAACCCATGGTACGCTCATCACGTACGTCAGTTTTCAAGACTGGTGCCTTAAATCGCTCGGCCATCCGTCCATTTCTTTTCTATCACAACATTTGATTTTAAGCAATCTATAAAAGCTTTACTTGCCCACGCAAAAGTTGCTAAACACACTACTCAATATTTCCTCAACATCAATAATTCCAATCACCGCACCAAGTTCAAATGCAGCAAGCCTCAAATCTTCAGATATCAACTCAATTGGATTATCGATATTAAAACGTTGTAAATGTTCCAGTGCTTTCTTCATGTGATTCCTATGTCTTTGCCGAGTAATCACAGGAGTGTCTCTATCATGCCCAAATTTTTCCTCTGCCTTCTCTTTTATGAGGGAGATCAACTTGTTTGTACCTATTCCCTTTAAAATAGAAATAGGTAGAAAATCTACACCACCAATCAGTATATTTCTGTTATTAATTGCATCGTCAGCTTTGCTCAGAACATAAATGGTGTCATTTTGGTCTGATGTCATTCCAGTGCGTGACACTGGAATCCAGCTTATCTCATCATGAACATTGTTTTCAGCACATGTTTCTAGAATCCATTGTCTATTGCATAATTTGCAAGTATTTTTATATCTGGATCCCAGTGTCAAGCACTGGGATGACACCGTTTGTTGATTACAATATTTGCATAGTTGTGTGTCAAGCACTGGTACTACAGATGGTATATTGCCTGTGGCTTGATAATTGACATCGTGTCGTTGTTCAAAAGGAAACAGTTCTATTCTTAAATCAGCTTCAAAAGACCTCTTTTTCGCTCGACTTATACCTTCTGATTCTATTGGATCTGAACTTTCACGAATTCCAGCAGTATCAGAGAGAATGATTGGGTATCCGCCAATGTCAATATGAGCTTCAAGTATATCTCTTGTTGTGCCTGCATATTCAGAAACAATAGCAATATCACGCTTGGCTAAGAAATTAAACAGAGTTGATTTACCGACATTTGGTTTACCAGTTATTACAACATGTAAACCCTCACGCAACCTTTCACCCCGTCTATTATCATTTAAATGCTCTTGTATCAACCGCACAAGAGCTCGCACTTCATTATTAATTTTTTCCAATTCATTTTTTTCTGTCCAAACATCCTCTGGAAAGTCTATATATGCTTCGATTTTGGATTGTATCGTTATTAATCTTTGCCTCCAATTGCTGTATAGTCTCTCCAATTCTCCTGATATCTGCTTAATCGCTTGTTTAGCTTGCATTTTCGTCTCAGCATCAATTAAGTCTGCAATCCCTTCTATTTGCGTTAAGTCAAATTTACCATTTAGAAAAGCCCTAAGTGAGAATTATCCAGGCTTGGCCATAACGAAAACTTTTGATAATTCCTCCAAGATGATTTTTATAACTGCCTTGCTTCCATGCACTTGTAACTCTATAACGTCCTCGCCAGTGAAACTGTTTGGAGCAGGGAAATAGATGATTATTCCATTATCTATCAATTGACTGGAATCATCATATAGATCAACTAAAGTAGCAAATCTTGGTTTAATTTATTTCTTAATATGAAAATGATTTAAAGCTTTAAGCGCGTAATTGCCTGAAATTCTGATTACTGCAACTCCTGACTTACCAAATACGGTCGACAAAGCGAAAATAGTTTCATTTGTGTTTGTCATTATTTATATAAACTACTTAGCAATGTTATACTTAAGGAACCAAAATACCTAATTTGAAAACATCTAACTTTTATTTATCTTGTCAATTTATAGTAATATAACACTATCATATTAATGAATATATTATATAAAAAAACTGTAAAGATCATCCAGGTGAAAATATTTATTTTGAAAACTGATAATATGATTTATAATGACGGACACAAGTTTTAAATATTTTATGCTCAAGAAATTAGCTTGGTACTGGTCTTTTGTAGAGTTAATTAAAGGGTTTGTTATTACATTAAAATATATGTTTAAGCCAAAGGTTACTTTGAGGTATCCTATGGAGAAGGGCCCTTTAAGTCCAAGGTTTCGTGGTGAGCATGCGTTGCGTAGGTATCCAAACGGTGAAGAACGATGCATAGCTTGTAAATTATGTGAAGTTATCTGCCCTGCTCAAGCAATAGTTATTGAAGCAGAGGAAAGAGAAGACGGTAGTCGACGCACCACGCGCTATGATATTGATATGACAAAATGCATATACTGCGGACTTTGCCAAGAGGCATGTCCAGTTGATGCAATTGTTGAAGGTCCTAACTTTGAATTTGCTACTGAAACAAGAGAGGAGCTAATGTACAATAAAGAAAAGTTATTGCGTAATGGTGAAGTTTGGGAAGACGCAATTGCACTCAGGTTAAAAAAGAATAGGCCTTATTATTAATGTTCAGAGCTTATAACCCTGTTATCCATTATGATTTAGGGGCAGTGCCCACTAGGGGTGGTGTCATCCCAGTAGCTGATACACAACTGTACGAACATTTGTTTGCGAGGGCAGTATGTTAAATGTTATAGCCTGTTTTGCCTCAAACACAACGGTGTCATCCCAGTGCTTGACACTGGGATCCAGTAAAATTGATTGTGAACAAGCACACTATACAACATTTTCAATGAAATTACAAAAAAGCTGGATTCCAGTGTCAAGCACTGGGATGACACCGTTGGAAGAAGCAAACCGCCTTCAAGCTACATGTCCGTATAGGTTTATTTATGGTTAGGATTACTTTTTCAACCGAACAAAAAGTAAAAGAATACAGTGGTAAAGTCATTGGCTTTGATATATTACAACCAGATGCTTTGAAAGAAGCAATTGCCTTTAAGGTAAATGGTGAGTTGCATGATCTCTCACGTGAAATTGAAGCTGATGCAGAGATAGAGGTGATACAACTGAGTGACGAAGCGGGTTTAGATATAATAAGGCATGATGCTGCTCACATAATGGCACAGGCAGTGAAAGAGCTATTTCCTAATACTCAGATTACTATCGGCCCAACAATTCAGGACGGCTTTTACTATGATTTTGCTACAGGTCCTACCTTCACTACGGACGATCTTACCGCAATAGAAAAGAAAATGAAAGAGATTGTAAAAAGTAACCACAGATTTGTTCGAAAAGTTTGGACTCGCAAGCAGGCAATTGATTTCTTTAGTGGTATAGGCGAAAAATATAAGGTTGATATTATCTCATCCATACCAGAGGGTGAAAACCTAACTGTTTATAGGCAAGGTGATTTTATTGACCTATGTCGTGGTCCGCACTCACCATCAACCGGCAGAGTTAAAGCGTTTAAACTTATGAAAGTAGCGGGTGCATACTGGCGAGGTGATGCAAAGGGCCCAATGTTGCAGCGAATATATGGTACAGCATGGAGAAATAAGGATGAATTAAACGCTTACCTTGAGTGCCTCAAAGAAGCAGAAAAACGTGATCACCGCAAAATTGCTAAGGATATGGATTTATTTCACATTCAAGAGGAAGCTGTTGGGCAGGTTTTTTGGCATGAACAAGGATATATTCTATATAATGTTCTTGAGTCTTACATCAGAAAGAAGCTAATAAATAATGGCTATTTTGAGGTAAAAACTCCTATTTTAGTAAGTAAAGAGCTGTGGGAAAGATCTGGACATTGGGATAAGTTTCGTGAAAATATGTTTATTGTTGACGAATCTGAGAATAAAAAGTTAGCAATAAAACCCATGAATTGTCCTTGTCATGTGCAGATTTTTAATTCTCACACCAGGAGCTACCGTGATTTACCAATACGTATGGCAGAGTTTGGCACATGCCATAGAAATGAAAGCTCAGGCTCATTGCACGGACTGATGCGAGTGCGTGGTTTTACGCAAGACGATGCACACATTTTTTGTATGGAAGAACAAGTGAATTCTGAAACTATAAAGTTTTGTGACCTTTTAAAAGAAGTATATTCAGAGCTTGGATTTAATGAAATTTCTGTGAAATTTTCAGACCGTCCAGATATTAGAGCAGGTAATGATGAAGTGTGGGATAGAGCTGAAAAAGCGCTGCTTGAAGCCGTTCAAGAAGCGGGCTTAAGTTATGAACTGAGCCCTGGTGAAGGTGCGTTTTATGGTCCAAAGTTAGAGTTTGTCTTGAAAGATGCAATAGGTAGAAGCTGGCAATGTGGAACATTACAAGTTGATTTCATTTTACCAGAACGTCTGGGAGCTTTTTATATAGGGGCAGATGGACACAAGCATCACCCTGTCATGTTACATAGGGCAATTCTTGGAACTTTTGAGCGTTTTATTGGAATTTTAATAGAAAATTATGCAGGAAAATTTCCAGTTTGGCTTGCTCCAACGCAACTTGCTATTCTGACCATTACAAATGAAGCTGACGGTTACGCCACAGAAATTAGCAATGTCTTAAAAGAACAAGGTGTGAGAGTCGAGACTGATTTGACCAATGAAAAAATTAGTTATAAGATACGTTTGCATAGTCTAAACAAGGTTCTTATATTGTGGATTGTAGGCAAAAATGAAGTTACAAGTAAAACTGTGTCAGTGAGAAATTTAGGATCGGAAAGACAGGAGTCTTTTTCTTTGGAGAAGGCTATTGAATTGTTGTTAAAAAGTATTAATTTGAATTAAGGGAGTTAAAGTTTGCAAGTTAAAAAGAACAATAAAAACAGAATTAATGGATTCATCACAGCTAAGGAGGTACGCTTAGTTGATCATAGTGGTGAAATGAACGGAATCGTGCTAATAGAACGAACTTTGGAGCTTGCACAGGGTGTTGGTTTAGACTTGGTAGAAATTGCACCTGATTCAACCCCTCCAGTATGTAAAATTCTGGATTATAGCAAACAAAAGTATGATATAAAAAAGAAAGCAAGTGAAGCAAAAAAGAAACAAAAAACATTAACTATAAAAGAAATTAAACTGGGTCCCAATATTGGTGATCACGATTACGGAACAAAATTGCGTCAAGCAAGAGACTTACTTGCCCACGGACATAAAATTAAAGTCACAATGAGATTTAGAGGGAGAGAGCTTATAAACACTGAAGTTGGACTGAAAAAATTAGAACGGCTAATTCGAGACACTGAAGATATCGCAAAGGTAGAATTGGCACCTAAAAGAGAAGGGAATCAATATTTTTTAGCTCTGGTTGCTAAGTAGCAAAACGGCTTAAGAAGTATAAGTAAAGTTAAATTATCGCTCTCTCTTTGATAACATGGCGAAAATGTCTTATTAATCCTTGAATCGGCCAAGCTGCAGCATCGCCAAGCGCGCAAATTGTATGTCCTTCTATTTGAGTTGTAAGGTCAAGCAGCTTATCTATTTCATCAGGTTTAATATCTCCTGCCACCATCCTCTTCATAATCCTCCACATCCATCCAGTACCTTCACGGCATGGTGTGCATTGTCCGCAGGACTCATGCATATAAAAGTGTGATAACCTCTCTATTGCAGCTATTATATCAGTTGATTTATCCATCACTATTACAGCAGCAATACCAAGCCCTGATTGTGCAGTTCTTAATGAATCAAAATCCATTTCAATAGTATCGCATATAGATTTTGGAATTAATGGCACTGAAGACCCACCAGGTATTACAGCAAGTAAATTATCCCAACCTCCTCGCACTCCACCTGCGTATTTTTCAATTAATTCACGTAATGGAATTCCGAGCTCTTCTTCAACATTACACGGGTTGTTTACATGTCCTGAAATACAAAAGACCTTGGTACCAGTATTATTTGGTTTACCAAGAGATGTAAACCATTCTCCTCCGCGATTTAGAATATCTGGAACCATGGCTATAGTTTCAACGTTGTTTATTGTGGTTGGGCAGCCAAAAAGTCCAACACCTGCGGGAAATGGAGGCTTCATGCGAGGAAAGCCCTTTTTTCCTTCAATTGATTCAAGTTGAGCTGTTTCTTCTCCACATATGTAAGCTCCTGCACCCCTATGGATAAACACATCAAGATCATAACCTGATTTGCAGGCATTTTTTCCAATTAAGTTTTCTTTATAGGCTTCCTCAAGTGCTTTTTTCAGAACTAAATATTCATTATAAAATTCACCCCTGATATAAATATACGCAACTGATGCGCTGATCGCTCTGCCGGCCAGGAGAATTCCCTCAAGTAACTTATGTGGCTCATATCGTAATATATCTCTATCTTTACATGTACCAGGTTCTGACTCATCTGCATTGACTACTAAATATGCTTTTGGAAGATTCTTGGGCATAAAGCTCCACTTAAGGCCGGTGGAAAATCCTGCACCCCCTCGACCTCTCAAACCAGATTTCTTTACTTCATCAATGATCTTTGCTGATCCTAAATCTAGTAACTCCTTTGTCTTTTGCCAGCTACCACGTTTTTTTGCACCCTCAAGTAGTGGAGTTTCTTTACCATTTAGGTTGGTGAATATTTTGTCTTGTTCTTTTAGCATGTTTTTCAAAATTTGTGAGTGATCCCGACGCGATTCGAACGCGTGACCCACTGATTAAAAGTCAGTTGCTCTACCGGCTGAGCTACGGGATCATTTCATTTTTCAGCTATACTAAACATCAATACAGTTTTTATCCGTTTTAATGAAACTAAAATTTTCATGTGTGATTTATATAATACACTGCGTTAGTGATAATTTAGTTAAAAAATCTATGGATAATTTAAAAAAATTTTTAAAGGAAAACTTCTTGTTAATTTTCGGTTCACAGATTTATTTGGATGGTGTGAAATATAACGCTAAGGAGACAAGAAAAATAGAAAACTGTATATACCCTGCAGAATTTGTGCACTATTTAGCAATAGCCTATAGCTAACACGTCACACTGCTGCAGATAGATTCCGCTAACACGTAGCGGAATGACGGTTTTTCAAATTGTCAGTAAATCTAAGTCAGTTTAGCTATAACAGATAAATATTTCTTGCATTTCAGCCTGAGTGATTTATGCTTTAAGCAATAATTACCTGGGGGTATAGCTCAGCTGGTAGAGCATCTGTTTTGCACGCAGAAGGTCAGCGGTTCGATCCCGCTTGCCTCCACCAGTCTATACAGCTCTAGCCGCCACAAAACCTGTCAAAGCAGCTTATTTTAATTTATGAGGATTTTATACTACTTCCCTGAAAATCTCTATTTCTTTTCGTAGCTTTTCTCTACACAAGTAATGTTGGTTATTACAATTGTAATATATACTAACTTAACAATAAATTAATCAATAAATGTTAGAATAACTATAATTAAATTTATTAGGTCATATTTATGAGTGGAAAAAAGCATGTTTTTAAGATGGTGCCTGGAAAAGAGGTGTTTGGAAAAACCCCGACTAAAGTGATAAGGTGGCCTGAAGGTTATGATCCTACAATGTCTATTAAAAAAGTTGAGCTTGTATCGCTGGATGATAAAAACGATGTAGTACTATGCTTATTACCTATAAAACTTTGCAGCAGTTATTGCATAGACAGTTACATATGTTTGGAGGAAGAAAATGAAGGAAATCTGGTAGCCAAAGATTATAAAAGTGATTCTAACTTAGATTATTTAAAAAGTAACCATACATTTGTATATTACGGTAATTAGTTGGCTAAGTTATCATATACAAGAGAACTTGTGCAGCCTTTCAAAATTATTTGTGGCAGTTCTATTAAATCAAAAAAATTGGAATACAAATATGTAACATGGGAAGATTCAGATACTGGCAACAATAAATATTATTTTTCAGACGAGGCAGGAAATATAATCGATTCACCTGACAATAAGGTATTACAAGACATTATGTTATACTACGGTGAGAGACATATAAGAGATGTGCTACTGTTGCTATCAAGCACGTTTACCAAAGTTTTTATTCAGGGCCTAACAGACGACCAACTAAAAACTCTTGCCAATACTCTTAGTAACGAGCAACTACAAAAAATAATTCCTGAACTGAGTTCAAACCAGTTGCAGGCCTTAGCAGAGAACTTAACAGATGAACAACTCCAAGCTTTAGTGGATCATCTAACCAACCACCAATTACAAACTCTCGCTCAGGAACTAAATCCAGAAAAGTTACAAATAATTGTTCCTATTTTAAATGATGCTCAGCTTGAAGCTCTAGTTAGAGACTTAAATCCAGAGCAAGTAAAAGAAATTTTACCTCACTTAAAAGTGGATCAGTTCAAAGCACTTATTAAAACTTTAAATGACGAGCAATTTACAGTGCTTGCAAAAGACTTGGCTGAGCACCACTTGACGATACTCTCCAAAGAATTTGAAGGTGATCAGTTGAAAGCTTTAGTAAATAGTCTGCAAGAAGAACAACTGAAAGACTTAGTTAATAAGCTTGATCATGAGAAACTCGAAGCAATTGCTCAGGATTTAACTGATTCTAATAGGATTCAGATTATCATCAAGTCTTTAGTTGATAACCCAGACAAACTTCAAGCTTTTGCTCGCAATATGTCTAATGAGCAGTTTAAAGAACTTTTGGATAACGCAGAAGAGCTTAAAGATATTATTCACAAGCTGCCTCCTAAGAAACTCCTTGAACTAACTCATCTTTTTTTACCAAGAGATAGCCAAGTTCCTTTGCTCTTTTGATCAAATTTTTTACAGTTCTATCTTTATAGCGTGTTTCATAGTATTCCATTCCTTTTTCTACATATTCCTGTCCGTATTTGAGCATACTATAAAATATGCACGCTATCTTTCTTGCAGTAGCTGTTATTGCTTTTGGCGCTCCTAATCGTTTTTTTAATTTCCTGTAGTATGCACCTAATGCACTTTTACTATTTCCCACAGAATTAGCAGCCATTCGAAATGTATTTGCAGCACGATTAATGACTTTACGCGTTCTTGTGCTAAACACTTTTTCTCCTGTAATTTTATTGGCAGGGCTGAGTCCTAACCACGATGAAAAGTGTTTTTCTGTTGACCATTTACTATGGTTTATACCAGTTTCTGAAATTATGGTCTGTACACTTAGTACATCAAGCCCTGGAACTTGCCTCAATATTTCTATCACATTCTGCTATTTTTTCTTGATAAATATTATATAGTTCAAATTCTTGCTTTAGCGTGAATAAGTGTTCCTCTCTATAGTCACCAGCTAACGCTTTTGCAATAGTAGACTGATCATTTTTTATTCGTGCATCCCTAAATTCAACCAATTTCTCACGATCCCTTTTGCCTTCGATTATAGCCTTGATAATTTTCATACCAGTTACTCCAGTAATATCTCTTATAACTTTATGCAGCTGTATATTCATTTGAATTAATGCCTTCTGCATACGCAGAACATGTGTAGATGCACTTTCAGTAAGACTTTTACGTTGCCGCACATAACCACACAATACACAAATTTGATCATCGGGTCTGAATGATCCATGAAGTAGTCCATAACTGTGTAGTTGTTGTAACCACTGACAGTCCTGAACATCTGACTTTCTTCCAGGTACATTTTTTACATGTCGCGCATTTACCAGTTTTACTTCAAACCCATATGATTCGAGTACTTGAAATAAAGGAATCCAGTATACTCCTGTTGATTCCATAGCTACAGTTGTAACTTTACATTTTTTCAATCACCGTGCTAAATTATGAAGATCTTCAGTGAAGCAGCCAAATTTTTGGATACGTTGTTCATCTCTTCCTTCAGGTACACATACATAATGTACAGCTGAACCAACATCAATCCCTGCTGCATCAGGATTCACTATTTCTAATTTACTTTTTGCTTTTTTCATGGCAACTCCTTCGTATAATTTGTAATAGGGAAACGCTTCAGCTTGGAACGGTTGATAGTACAATCTCCTAACCGAGGTAGTCTACAAAAACTCCATCAATGATTTGACCGTTCCTTCCAAAACCACGCTTACGAACGGGCACTAAAGGCACCAGTGACTTGGTCGGTTATAACTGCAAAAGCGCTTCTCACAAAGTTATATTAGAAATTACTCAAAACTTAAATTGGGAGTTTCTTCCTGGTTTGACAGATTTCGTCTGTTTGACGCTTATGAGAAAGTAACAGCTGTGATTGGTGATCTCAGCAATCAAGATCAGTCTAAAGCTGTTATTGATGCATTAAAAGAGAAGTTTGATGAACAAAACAAGAAACAAGAGGAAATGAAAGAAAAACTTGAAGAACTTAAGGAATTGCTGGAAGGTGATGATATAGTTAACCCCAATCAATTTAGCTATCAACATTCTTCTGTAGTAAATGAAGAGTATTACCTTAACAGTAATGATGCTTATACTGTTCAGGATTACTCCATATCTGTTTAGCAGATTACAGAAGATAATGAATAACATTATTTTTAATATTATTATTTAAGGAGTTAATAGATATGAGTAATTTAACTGAAGATAAAAAATTTAATGTGGAGTTAATTGAGACACCATTAAAAGAGATATCAGGAACTAAAGGGATGGTACAAACTTCGACATTTGTAGGATCAGTCAATTCCATAATAAAATATATCAATAATGTAGTAAGCCAAACCACACAGCACTTATCTACAATAAAGAAGGAAATTGGTGATAAAGATTCAGGTTTAATTGAGAAAATCGATAAATTGAGAGATGAAGTAGATTCATTCACGGATTCTGACATAACAAATCCCAACACCTTTTTTTCTCCAGAGTTAAATCCACTAGGATAGAAAATAGCTAATAATTAGCAAAAATAAGAAAAAGTAATAGCCCAGTGGGCTATTACTTTTTTCACATACCATTTCAATGTAGCTGAATTCATTTTAAAATTATAATTTTTTATAGGAGTTAGCATGAATAATAGTAAACAAGAAAGTAAAAACGAACTTAAAGTAATAAGCAAAATAGAAGTTAACACCAAACCTAAAGGTTATGATGAAACAGTTGCGCGAAATCCAGCGCAGCTTGGTTATATCCACAAAGCTTTAGATAAATTAATCGCAGAGCTGAACACGAAATTCGTTCCTGAATTGGATGATGTATTGCATAACAATAGCAACTCTATCAGTCAATTAAATGACATGCTAACAGAAGAAAGGGGTAAGCTTGACGAGCAGAGTAAACAGAACAAGGAAATGATTGAGATGCTCAAGCAAATCAAGGACGATATGCCAGACATTGGACAGGCTCCAGACTTTACAATAGTAGACATTAATAATGACTCACTGTTATTTGTATAGTAATGATTTATAAAGATAAGTAGTTTTTTTATAGGAGATAACTATTATGAATAAAAATATAAAATTATATTCTAGTGAAGAAGTTGAATCAAATAATGCATTGCAACTTCAGAAACCGGCGTTTGATAAACCAAGCTTCGAAAAGCCAGTAATAAAGAAGATTGTCAGTGGTAAAACAAAGGAAGAATTTGATATAACTAAAGATATGACACAAGAAGAGATTGATAAGATGCCACAAATTACATTGACCATAAAGCACCTTAAAAATTTTTATGATGGCTTGATAAACAGCATTAATAAGTATGACGAAAATATGGATAGTGCAATTCAAAGTGGTATAATAACACAATTATTATTAACCATAGATAGTATATGCAGCAAGACTAGTAGTATAGACAGTGAACTTGCAGATCTTAGGAATTCGATTCCAGAGATTGGAGAAGCTCCTCCATTACTCCATATTACTGGTGAAGAGAACGGATTGCTTTAATAAAAAAGGTAATAGCTTGCTAGCAGGCTGTTACTCTCTCTACATATCGTTTCAATACAGCTGAATTAGGGAATCTATTTTAAAACTTTTGGCATATAGTTCTCATCATGTTTTGCAAACACTGTATCTGCAAGAAAAGTACTATTATCAAACATTTTACCTTGCACAACAACACCACTTTTTTCTGAAAACATTGGTGGAAGTATTCCCTGATATTTCACCATAACGCTCTTATAAAAGTCTGTCATTTGGAAAATCACTTCATTTTCGTTGCGTATCACGCTATTTTCAACGACCATTCCACCAACACGGATTGGCTTTTGACTATTTTGTAAAACTATTGCCTCACTTACTGTATAGAAAAATGAGATATTTTCTTTGAGCGTTGTTAAAATAAAAAAGACTATGCAGCTTAAAAAGCAGAAAATTCCTGAAGTTACAAGTAATCGCTTATGTTTCTTCTTCATTATTATCTTTCAGGCTTTCTAGAATTTTTTTACTTTTAGTATAGCAAGAAATGGTAAAAATTAGCTCTCCAGCAATCAGCGTGAAACTAATAAGGTAAGCAAAAATTACATATGTATTCATAATGCATTATCAATAAATAACTCACCTGCATCAAAATAAATTAAGCTTCCATCCTTTTGCTGCAACACCAATTTACCACTTTTATCTATATCAGCAAAAATTCCTTCATACAATTTGTCAGCTAACTTTACACTGATTTGCTCATTCATTTTGAATGCTTTTTTTAACCACATTTCTCTTATAGCATAAAACCCATCAAGTAGCCATTGCTTTCTTAGCTTATTAAAATTTATTATTAATTTCTTTAACAGATCTATGTTAGACACAGACTCACCGTAATTGCTAATGCACGTTGTTCCTGGAAGTGGTGCATGACTGACATTAATTCCAATTCCTATAATGAGCCAATTCGAATTGGATCTTTTTTTAAGCAATATTCCACTTATTTTCTTGCCATCAATAAGGGCATCATTTGGCCACTTATACTGGAGATTTAGACCATTTATAAATGACAGTATAGTATTTCCAACAGCAAGAGCAGTAACAAAAGTCAATTACTCTGTGACCTTAGCGACACTCCGTTATCTATCACGCACGTGCCTTCATGCTCACACGATTATAGTGAGATTACCGTGAACGAAATTAACCCGAAAATTGCTAGCATTATCTCAATTAATGATTGTCAAAAATCGCAACTGAGGGTTCTCGTGATCAAACATCGTATCACATATTTAACAAAAAACCTGGACAGTTCAAATCTTTGAATACGATTTTCGAATCGGTCACATTAAACCATATTTCCACAAACCATAGCCCATACCCCATACCAATACCGTGAGAAAGAATATTTGGAATTCAAATGCATGTTAGAGTTAAATATCATTGAACGCGCATATTGTCAGTATATAAATCACCTTGTGTTAGTTATAAAGAAAAACGGTTCACTAAGAATATGCTTGGACGCGGGAACGGCTAATGAGTGCCTTGTAAATGTCAAAAAGTCGGATGCACATCTACCATTGCTCTCACTTCAAGTTTCTGGCAAATACTACTCGCGAAAGAATCTAGTAAATATACTGCCAAAAAACGCTCATTCATATTACTCGCAGACGCTCGCTCCAAAGCACTCGTTTCATTACTCTATCAGGAGGACGAACAGGGAAGAACACAAATGATTTCTTTCGCGAGTCGTACATTAAAGGGTGCCGAGTTAAATTACTTCACTAGGGAGTACGAGTTGCTCAGCATCGTGTGGAGTTTACACAAATTTGAACACATCAAGGGTACTGTTAACATAGTTGCCGATGCGCTCAGTTGTGCGTATAATGACCGCAAAATCAGGTACACGGGGGATGCTCATATCTCATTAATACTCGCGCGAAAGCCTAACTCGGAACTTATAAAAAAATTACGAAATGCGAACCGAACAAATAGAAGATAAAAAGATCGCCTCAATATTCGCACAAATTCAACAAAATGAACAATATCGTGATTTCTATTATAACAATAAATTTCTTCTCAAGGGCGCCACGGGTCATCGCAAAATAGTTTTACCGAAATCATTAATCCACGAACTAATACGAGAAACGCACGAACTAGATGGCCACTCCGATTCCTTAAAAACTGCAAGGGCATTGGTGGAGGATTTCTATTATCCAAACCTAAAACACGTTGCCGCTCGAGTAATAATAACTTGCGACGCATGTAAATGTAACAAGGTATATACCCTGCCTAACTACGTTATCTCTGACCTCATTCTCCCCAGTGGAAAGGGCACCTCATCTCCATTGATTTTTGTGGACCGTTACCCACCTCATGAGGGGGCGTGAAACACAACCCAGTAGTCATCGATAGGGGAAGATGGGGCACGATGGGTTTGGCGGGTGGATTGGGCATTTAAATGTTCACTAAATAAATGAATATTTTAACATGATAGTATTTTTTATATATTGAAAATAGCTTTTACTTTTTCCCTCTGCAAATCCTAAATGAAAAAAAAGTAATACAAATCGTATGAGAATTATTAGAAATTGAGGACTTCAAAACGATGTTTTTTCCATAATTCTAATCTATTTCTCAAGAACAAATAAATCATATGAGCTTCGAAAGGGAATTACTTTTACAGTTTAAATCGTAAATTTTTAATAGTATTTTTGATTGATGATCTCCGATGCTTAGGAAAAAAGTAATATTACATATAAAAATACTCTAAAATGGGGCACGACTGGCACCACTAGCGGGGCACAATTGGCATACGTGAGTCGTCAATTTATTTCCGCCGAGAAAGAGTCAGTGTTAATGAAATGGTCTGGTTTTTAGTTTTGATCCTCAATCCTATAAAATGCAAATTTAATAGTAACGTCCAATATCTTTTGTTAAATAAATTTTTCATTAATTCACCGTGCCAATCGTGCCCCACCTCCATGCCAATCGTGCCCCACGGGTGGGGAAAATGGGCAGTTTTAGCGGTATTGTACTTTGCATTATAAAAAACAATGCAATATATATTTTATAATAAAAAATAATGTATCTAAATCTTGAGATATTCTACTTTAAGAAGCACTTTTAATAATTTGTATTGGTACAAAATAGAAAGTACAGGATTCTTTTGAAGTTAGGGTGCCCGTACTGCCCCACCTTCCCCTACATTCACTAAATTCGTTGTACTATACCCCATAAAAAGGGCAAACACTAAAACTATAATACACAAAATATTTAATGACTTCATACCACGGTACGGCAATACTAAACGCATCCAATCCGGCCACAATGCACAATTCTCCTCAAAATCATGGAGGAATAAGCTTCCGTCGGAAAATATCCAAATAGTCTTCTCTGCAATCAGGCATCCGCAAAGCAATATGGTTTAATGGATCAACCGTGTACTCGGACGATACTTCCATACATATGTTTCCAGTAGCCATAAGGCATGGGCAAACTGGACCATGTATATACAAAATTGTATTATTGAAAACTACCTCGAAACCACAGAATACACACCCAACGCATTACAACTCGGTCAAAAACCTACGCGATTCTGGGCTAAGTATATAAACATACCAGAAAAAGATGATATATCAATCGAACAGAAGCTTATCTTTACAAGCAAATGCTTACAAGATAAGGGCATTCGTCGGGCCTCACGAGCAAATCTTGGAAAAAATTTGTCGACTATAAAATGTTTGACTAGGTTCTCGTGAAGGCATGTAACATATCTAACGCCGATGAAACTACTACCGCGAAATTTTTCGCAATTTATGAAGGGCCGTACGATATTTCGAACACCTTTCAGGGCTATACCAGACGATTAATCCATCCTCACACAATGACCAATCGCGGTAAATTTCATGCCTCACTCCTTCGACCCTACTTCACAGATGGCACCGAAACACCAGAGAAGACGAGTGAGAATGCGACTAGGATCGAGTACGGGCAAGCACAGCGTAAAGCAGCACGTATCGAAAAATTGCGCCAATTGTTTGCGAATATTCAACTACCGAACCCCTTAGCGCCACGCAACCAAGAGGCACATCAAAGGCTTGGCGAGTGGCTTCAGCGAGCAGAGGAACCACCACACGTAGAGACCGCAGCTGAACTCCTAAGGACCCACTTCACACAGCTACCAGGAGTCATGCGGAGGTGGAGGAAATATTCAGTTGAGCTCGACCTCGACACATAAACAATAACGAACACTTTAACGAACATAACAGTACTTTAATCTATTTTATTTTTCAGCGTTATATGTGTCATGTGACGTCAGCTACTTCTCCAACACAACCCTCGACCCACGTTACCTATGCTCTTCAAGTAGTAACACCTCTTATAATTTTGCGATTAATGCATGGTCAAATTCAGGCCATACTCCTTGTGTTGTCCAAATTAATAATCTTATTCAATTAGATATATATATTTTTTCTCTCCGTATGTCCTTAGTTTGAGGGGGGCAATGCACCGGACTGCCCCCTCAGATCGGTAACCGTATATACACCGAGGCGCCTGCAGAGCTGCAACCCACATTACAGCTCCCACGTAGCTTCACCTGTTGCGGAAATAATTAAATATTATCTCTTTCTCTCCAATATTATGCTTACATATCTGGCGTAAAAATACACTTATATAAAAAGAGCAACGCAAAATTTCATTTTATGTAATGTATACTTATCCGTTATTTGTGTATTATTAATTAATTAATTATCGCTCAAGTTACCGGTTTATGTTATATTCTCTTTTTGTCTCCTTTTGATCGTATCATGGAATTTATTATGAGCTGATAACAATGATAGGTACCAACACAACAAACAATTTCAAAATTAATACAAAGTTCCTTAAAATTTGTTTATTAACTTTACACTGTTTAGACGCTACTTTATGAAAAAATGTTATAGATTAAAAATCACTTAGAATTAGCTAAAATATACGTAAACGATATTATTTATCAACTTTACGAACATTTCTAAAAGTCACATATCGCATCATACAACATCAATCTACTTTTCGGCAAATCGTAGATAATCGTCGAAATATTGGAATGCGGGAAAGGGTAATCGCGTTACTATAATTTCGGTCATTGCGCCTCCGCCGACGATTAGATAACGGCGAAATTCGCCATACAGAAGTTACTCGAGGCCAAGGCTTCCTCAAGATACACAGGAAGCGGTACTCTCTCTTCACCCGGCGTCAAGGATTGTAGCTTTTTTGTTTAGCTCGAGAATATGGGACGACGCGGATTATAGCCGCAGCTACCATTATGAAGCCTCGTTCGACGACGCTGTCAAGCACGGAAAAAAAGTACTCCCGAAATCTTCAGCTCAACATTTAACAAGTTCCGTACGCTTGTGCTCAATATATAACGGTAATATTAAGTTACGGTATAAGGCCTCGGGATTACCCTTAGGTGAAAACCGGGAGAAATAACAACACGTTGTTTCTTTGCCTCGTTTGCTGTGCGTGTGTGTAAGCCGAGGTGGAAAACTAACCATCCTGACACACTGGTTGTCGATATTCTCGAATATTGTAGCCTATAAGGTATAGGGTTGCTCGCATCCACGTACAGCAAGCACATACTAAGTACTAAAAATATCCGCGAATGTTAAATTATTTTAACGCGAGATTGCTACCGCGGCGCGATACAACATGTAAGATTTTTTTATTTTTAGTTTATTATTTTGACTGATTAATTTTGCGACACCAAAATATAATATCAATCAGCGCATGATTATTTTCGTCATATTATTCTAGTTAATGTAAGTTTAGATAAATGCGAAATTTCTCAATAAGACACGCGTATTATTCATAGAATATAGTACATATTAATCTTCAATATATCGTGTGTTACTCAGTCGCGTAAAAACTGTAATTACAACGCGTATTTATGGGTTGAGGCTTTGTTCTGAATATCCTACTTTTACATTTTTTATTTTTGTAACGGGTAGATATTGCTCAATATATGAAAATATTTTTAATAAACAATTATCAAACACAACAATTAAAATATAATTATTTATTTATGTTACGTATCACTATTCCTTTGGTAACTATTTAGGATATTACGTGTATTATCTTTGAATGTTGGTGATCCGTCTGACCTAATATACAAATATTCATTTTTTTTGTTTATTCGATTATTAAATTAAATTATTATAAAAACTATCAACATTTCTCTGATTTCATCAATTATTATTTATTCATATTACGATTTACTGATTTTTTTATTAGATCACGTGAGTAATTAGTAAAGAGAATTCATTGTTTTTTATATGGACACCAGATATTCTATACTATTAGTATATGCTCCTAGCCCACAGATAGCAATCTTAGTGCTTCGAATGTAAACAGTTGTTCTAAGTTAAATGGATTATCTTGTATGACAAAGTCATTTTTATTAATGATTTTTATAATTTTTTTATAATTTTTGCCGTAAATCTCGAGTATTTTTATGTGCCCCCCCCCCCCCTTAAGTAATGATACCATAGCTTATTAAACTATGATAAAACGTGTAATATATCAATCTAAGCGTCTCTGTGGATACTGATTTGGCAATCTCATAAAAAATATATACTAGATATTTTGTTTCCTTTATTATGTATAGAATGTGTTTGACCCACTTTAAGTTGATGTCAAAGACTACTCCCAAATATTTGTAATTTTCAATTCTGGTTAAATTTCTATCCTGAATCTAATTAGTGAAATAGGTATATAATTAGTGATATTATGTTTTTCACCTGTTTTATATATTGGTAGAATTTCAGCCTTTTTTAGTGCATCAGGCGAGATGGATTCTTAATATAGGAATTAAAAATATGTGTTAGAGGCTCGGCAATATGGTTACAAATTACGTTCAAGGTTTTAGCATTCATTTTGTCAACACTATCACTTTTCAATTTCAATGTATTAATTATATTTAGTATTTCGCTCACACTTGTTGGCTCAAGAAAGATGGAATTTGCATTCTTAACAGGTAGTTTGAGTTCAGCATCTGTATCAATTTTTTATCTATTTCAACTTTTTCTGTAATCTTGTTATTATCAATTTTTATATAACTTATAGTATCTTTACATTTTGTTTTTTTCCCTATTTTTAAATTTATAATTTCCCATAGTTTTTTGGGTTATTTGCATTATTTTGATTTAGGTTTTTGTCATATTTGACTTTAGCATTTGTAATTACCTTATCGAAAATTTTAGCATAGGTTTTGTATTGTAATTTGAGTTGATCATTATTTACATTTATTTGCCATAAATTATACAAAAATTATTTTGTTTCGTACGATTTTATTATAGCATCTGTAATCCAATTTTTCCTTCTATTCTGTTTGTCTTTTATTTTTTTTTGTTTCGGCTAATTCTATGCTTTGTTTAATTTTGTTCAACAATTTATCAGTAGCTAAATTAGTAAAAGTACTGTTGGTTCATTATATTCTGTTTTCATCTTATTTACAACAATAAAAATAGGGTAATGGTTTGTTAATGAATGTTTAAGTTTATATGTAACTGTACTGAAGCTATTAGTTTTTATGAATATATTGTCAATATAAGATCCTTTATATATGCCCAAAGGAGGCTTAGTAATGCAAACAAAATCAGGCATATATTCTTTCTCAAAGAAATTACATAGGAATTCTTGATTTAAATTATCACACTCTAGTAAATCTATATTGAAATCTCCTATTACCAGATGATTTTTAAGATTTCTCTTATTAATTAAGTATTTATTTAGATCAAGAATGAACTCACTGTTAGGTATACCATGAGATCTATACAAAGCTTAAATTTCCAAACTTCTATCATCATTAAGTTTAATACGTGTATTTATCATTTTAATTCTTCCAGATTCAACAACTTCAGTATTTTGTACTGAATTATTATTAACAAAAACAGAAACTCCATCATTTTTATTAATCCTACCAGCATTATAATAACACTTATATTCATAGTTTGACCCTATTAACTTATATAAATTATGATTAACTTGCTCAAAAGCTTCAGTATATATAATGACAGATGGCTTGTTAATTAAACTTTCAAATAATATTTTAACTTTATCAAAATTAGCATTCATCCTTCTAATATTTATATGCATGATTATATCGTTTTCATTGTTAATAACTTTGTTAAAATTATAAATATTACTGCAGGTTTTCTCTTTTTGTATTGAATGTTTTTGTAACCTATCCAAGAAATCAAAACAATCCATTTTTATCTATTTAATGTTTTTTGTTTTTTAACCTCTTTTTTCTGTCTACGATACAGAATCTTTTTGATGCAGTATTTGCTATTCAGGCTTTTGTTTCTGTAGTGCTTGTTGTTGCTGGTTTGTAGAAGTCCGTTGCTCTTGTTGTCGCTGATTTGGAGTAGTTTGTTGTACTTGATGTTGTTGCTGGTTCGTATAAATCGTTGATGACTTTTCATCTGTCATTACATGCTGCCGGTTTGTTACCTTCTGCGGATGGTAAACTATACTCAACGATGGTAAAGAAGATCTCACCGCGTAGTCAGTAGAGTCAATGTATTTATTGATTTTTTTCTTCAATATATTGTCTAAGTTGGAGTTACATAAAAACTATTTATTATAAGAATCAAGTGCAAAGACTTGCATTTATTATATCACAGTTTCTTCACGCATTAAAACAATTTGCGCTCAACTCATATATTTTCCAATAGATATAAGTAAACTGGAGATTATCTCCAGCTGTCCAAATTGTATTATTAGAACGAGAGGGGTGAGGTCCGGCTCGCTAGGCGACTATGCACTAACTGACGATTTGCGAATCGACAGCCAGCCCATCAAATTCGCAGCGGTGAGAACCGCGCTGCCGTCGTTAAGGGGGCACACCACCTTTAAATTGTGAAACAAAAAAAATTGATTAGAAATTTTTATTTTGATATTTATTTTAATAAGGGTTTTTTTCCCGAAAGTATACATAAAAACCTACCAATTTGTATATTTTTTACCTTCATTAGGCCTTCTATGCCTCCATGGCAAACCAGACTGTTTTCGAAGACTTTCAGCACTGTCCGTAAGGTTCCAAGTCTACGCATGGATGGATTGGGCTAAAAATTTATGGAGATACTCATTATAGTAGTACTTTTAGTACTAACGTAGGAATTTTGATTGGCACGAGTAGAAAATCTTTTACATCTATAAAAGTGATAAAATTTTTAAAAAATAAGTGTTATATTGACAATGTTCATATAAAAAAATACTTCTACTCGCTCAAATCAAAATCCCTACGTTCATACTAAAAGTACTACTATAATGAGTATCTCCATAAATTTTTAGCCCAATCCATCCATGCGTAGACTTGGAATCTTACGGACAGTGCTTAAAGTCTTCGAAAACAGTCTGGTTTGCCATGGAGGCATAGAAGGTCCAACGAAGGTAAAAAATATACAAATTGGTAGGTTTTTATGTATACTTCCAGGAAAAAAAACCTTATTAAAATAAATATCAAAATAAAAATTCCTAATCAATTTTTTGTTTCACATTTTAAAGGTGGTGTGCCCCCTTAAGAAACCAAGCTCCCACTCTTCTCGCCCACTCCAGCATTCACAACTAACATAGATGTAGGCACACATCCTTATTCTCCGCGATTCTTCTTTGTGCGGATATTCGTTTCACGTCGATGAGACCTGTGCGAATTTCGGGTATTATAAGAAAATTTACAACAATCAATTTTCAACTACAGTTGGGCCGTTACATAGTCCCCTTATATATATTTATGTTTTATTTCAAAAGATAAATTTCTATGAATTCCCGATTTTTATGCACTAATTGATGGATGTTAATAGCACTTTCAATTTATTCACGTTTACCTTATTCAGTGTCTTTTCACTTGTTTAATAATTATTCATATTCAGTTTCTTTTCACCAGGAAATTGTTATTTTATGATTGACATGTTTTCACTCACTATCCGGGCGATTTTATTTACTAAATATAAAAAAATTTAACAAAATCTATAAAATCTATCTATATATGAATCAGGCCAGCTAAAATGAACAACTCGGTGCGCACCTAGTTCTCAGTTTTCTCTGCCGATTTTTTATATAAAAGTACCTATCAAAAGTATCTCTGAAAACAAGTTTCAGCCCCTTAGGTCCCATGTGTGATCTAGTAGAATGTTGTGCATTTTCGAAAATGTCCAAAAAATGGTTATTTTCAAATATTTCTAGAGGACGCTGAAAAGCACCATTTTGAACGTGCCAAAAAGGATTTCTTCGTCTGTATAGAACCTTTAAGTAAAATATTATTAGACCACCCTGGTAGTTAAATGAATCACCTATACAAAGCTGAATATAAACCCGAAATGTTGTATTTCTTAGGTTATGTTTGATCGTATGCCATTTCACCAAATCAACATGAATTTAGTTCTGGAATATTTCAAATTCTTCGTCTTAAAAGGACCTTTAATTCTTTTTTTGGGACATTCAAATCCGTTACCGATAAGCAAAAATACAGCTCGTACAATAAAGGTACTTTTTCGAAAATCATCAGGTTGGACCCTGAAACTTCTGTCTATCTGAACCATTTTAACTCTAACTTTCAGAAAATATAGTTCGAACATCCTAGAATACAAAGCGCTTTGTTTGTGTTTGTGTATTGTACATATAGTATGTCTAAATTTTCGTTCTAACCTGTTTTATCCACATAAAGTAAACGACATATTAAAGTCTGGCGTAATTTACGTCAGGTATTATATATTATGAATAATTCTACGTACGGTAAAGGGAAAGCTGACATTAAAACCTTTAATTTGAGCAAAATGGGAGGCCGCCAGTCGTTGGCAAAAGGGAGGCCACCAGGCGTTGAAATCTTGGCATTGCTAGCCACTGGTTGATTTTTTGCGGCTCCCAGGATCTATTAAACTCATTTATTTGTTTAATTAGATATTTCTTCGAGTATCGCTCATATGTATGGTAATCATACAGATCGCTCTCCGTAATCAATTTCCTCCACTTCTCCTCCTTTTCATGTTTTTCTTCTATGGCTTTTCTCTTCAACAAATACCTTCTCTTAAAGTTATAGAAGATATTGTTCTCGTCGGTCTGTTCATACACGCCCGTTTGCGTAGACACTGAACACTCAGTTTTTATCTGTATCTATCGCACACCCTCCTCTTTATGTATCCTTAAATCGGTGGCGTGACCTCTTAGCAAACGACACTTTCTTTTCTTCCTCTTGAAAGTTTCATTCGGCACAATTATTTTTGTATTTACCCTAATCTCTTCTTCCCCTCCTGGAGTCGCCTGTACTGCAACATCCACCAGCTCTCCAGTCTGGCTTGCTATACCCGGTACCATCTCCTTCACTACTCTGAACTGCTTCAGATTAATGACTCGCAGCACTGGGTATCCCTCGTAGAATTTCCTTTTTGCGATCGCCTTACCCCCTAGGTCCTCCACCTCTTTCACTAACTTCGAAAATTCATCCTCCTCCTCTTCCAATCTCTCTAACTCTTCGATAATATTAAAATCTTCTACGAATGTATTGATACAATCGTTGATTCATTTGTTCAAGCGTTGCTTTCTCGCGAGATACTAACAGACTGACGTCCTGCTCCTTAAATTTTCTTTCCTCAGTATAGC
The DNA here is from genome assembly GCA_949152435.1 of Gastracanthus pulcherrimus. NCBI lineage: Eukaryota > Metazoa > Arthropoda > Insecta > Hymenoptera > Pteromalidae > Gastracanthus > Gastracanthus pulcherrimus. The sequence continues at coordinate 81,571,185 of OX424576.1, forward strand.
GTTGTCCTGCTAGATTTTAATTGGGTCTATATTTTCCCAATTAAAAACAGGCCTACGAGCCTGATCATTATCCTCCATCAGCCGAGTGCGAATTCTCGAGTTTCGGTTCTGCTTGTCTTTCTCGCCCAGCTGCAGTCCTCGCTGTTTTCAGCTGAGATTTGTGTTCTCTCTCTCTCTCTCTCCCTCTCTCTCCCTCTCTCTCTTTATCAGAGAGTAAAAACAGACATACAAGCCCTAATATTACAATTTGGACAGCTCAACTTAGATAATCTCCAGTTTACTTACATCTATTGGAAAATATATGAGTTGAGCGCAAATTGTTTTAATGCGTGAAGAAACTGTGATATAATAAATACCAGTCTTTGCACTTGATTCTTATAATAAATAGTTTTTATTTTATACACACATATATGTGTATATATATATATATATATATATATATATATATATATATATATATATATATATATATATATATATATATATATATATATATATATATATATATATATTGTAATCTATCTAATTATTATAATTTTTTTCGTTTGTTTCATATTTTTACAGATAACGCTTATATATATATATATATATATATATATATATATATATATATATATATATATATATATATATAACGGCGATCTTTATTACAATTTAAAAACCCCGAACTTTAGCTAAATTAAGTTAATTAACCACCACGACAATAATTATTTCTCGACTCTACCGATTTAAATTGCGTATTTACGATCATACACTGGCGGTCAAATGGCCGCTCCCTGCCTCTACTCGCACGCACCACGTACCGACCGTGTTCCCGGTATTACCAGTAACCTGTAATACAAATTCCCTACCTCTGGACCCCTCGATCTGAAACAAATAATAATCGACGGCGAACACACAGCAGTTCCAACTCTCCACCAAGCCTCGAACTTCGACTGCACTGAAACAAATTTAACATGAAAAGGAAAGCTCTCACCAAGTAATTTTTATAGTCAAAATTACAAAACTCTCTTGAATAACTCCTAGGCCGGGCGCTTTGTGGGCAAAGACTCACCGACCAAAATATATTCACTCACGTTGAATATATTCCAAATTATCAGGCACCTCTTTACTCTTGTGGATCTTTAATTGAAAGAATAAGAAATACCACGGCTACACTGATACACGACTGTACTCGGCGATGGCTTCGTACGGAATATGCAGGGCGGAAGGACTCCAGTCCTCTCCTCGTGGCGTCCCTGCACCCTAGCTCCCTCTATTTTACCTTACTCCATCTTCTCTCCTTTCCTAACACCTGTTGGTATAGGCCCTCAACTCGATTTTCACTAAAGTAGTAACCGGAGGTTAGTTACTGCTCTAGTTTTACCCATCATGCATTTCGCCCCTGTGACAACAGCGCCCACTATACTGCAACGCTTCTACGATAAACATATACCCCATTACTCGATAAATAATGCGTAAGAATTGTTAGAGCACGACGCGCTCGTTGTAAACGCGCTTTGCTCCCTTCTCCTACCGCGGGCGTATCTTCTCATCTTTTTAGATGCCTATCTCGTCATCTTCCGTTTGCCGACAGTCTTCCGTCTCCCTCGCCGCTTGACTCTCCCCTACTCTCTATATCGGCTAAAGCCGCATGCCCCGCGCTCGCCGAGTCATCAGCTGCTCTCGTCGTTGTCCTTATGGATGACGCTGCTAAAGCTTCTCGCGCTCCGATCGCACTCTCGGGTGTCCGCGTACGCGAGTGTGTATTAGAGTGGAGTGAAAATGCAAAAACTTTAAAAATCGAAATGCCTTAGTGTGGAAAAGTTGCGAATGTACACAAAAGTAAGGAAATTTTTTTGGTTGAAGCATATAGTCAAAGTTTTCTGTTCTGACAAGAGCCTTTATGTTTTCGATTTTAACGAAAAAAAAACGCGGAATCGCAGAAAAACGGTATTTTTTATACTTCTGATTATTTCTGAAACGTGAATAAGATACTTTATTCGGTACGACAGTTTATTACATAGCATATTACCTTATTGATTATATCATATACATATACTGCCTATATACACTTTGTGGCATATCGCACATGTGTGCGTTTTTAGGTTAATAAAAATTTATATGGATAATTTCATTTTATAGTTGCATAAAGTAAAGTAATAGATCTATACACGTTGGAGGATTTATCATTCTAATAACTAATAATAATTTGTTTAAATTTATTAAAACATATTAAAAATTGTGTTCATACTAGTTATATTCAAGATTATTTATAATAATATTTCAAGCAAACTAGTAATTTGAGAAATTAAAAAATAGCGCCATATGTTTCATAAGTATAGTTTCCGTTAACGGTCGCTAGGTGGCTAGGCGTTTTTCCTGCCAGCAAGTAAAGCTGTTAATAAATTAATAGGTATACAAAGCTGTTAATAAAAGTAATAGGTATACAAAATCGGGATGGTTATATTCGATCCACCTTAAAGTCTCGAGCTGCATTTGAAAGCAAAAAAGATTTTAAGCCAGTTTAAAATGTTTATATAACGGGCTACGATATAATATACTTGAAAATCTTGACTTGTAATTACTAGTTCGTTTTTCGGTTCACCGTGTGAATAATAAAAACTTGAAACCAACTCAATAAAGTATAATTTGCTAGAAAAAATACAAACAGTTTAAAATATAAAAAAATATAAAAAATATCAAAAAATACAAAAAAAAATATATATAACTCTGCCGTCGACGGTCCTAAGCCCGTGTGCAAAAAGAGGAAGGTTACAAACACACGATCAGAAGCATAAATGCCTAAGGTTAGCAGTTCGGAAATTCTAAACATCAAAAGAATAGAAAATACCGCTTTTCTGTGATTTCGCGTTTTTTTTTCGTTAAAATCGAAAACATAAAGGCTCTTGGCAGAACAGAAAACTTTGACTATATGCTTCAACCAAATAAATTTCCTTATTTTTGTGTACATTCGCAACTTTTCCACACTAAGGCATTTCGATTTTTAAAGTTTTTGCATTTTCACTCCACCCTAGTGTGTATGTTTGAGTGAGTGTATTATCGTCTGCTGCTGCTGTGCTGCTGCTGCTTCGGCCCCGCGGCTCCCGGCCACTTTTATCGTCTCTCGCTTCTCTCTCTCTCTCTCTCTTTCAGGCCGCCGCTACCTGTAACATAAAAGGACTCGACCTCTTCTCCGTCGTTGCCACTTCCTCGTGCTGCTCAGCTTTCCTGGGCTATGCCTGCTGAGTCGCCTGCTGTTGCTATATTGTATTTGTGCTGGTGGTGTGTGTATGGATGTCGCACCGTCAATCTCCCCCGTGAAACATAACACAATAACGTGCGCGATAAATACGCTTTAAAAATAATAATAATTCTAATAGCGTGCGTTCGGTGGTTTGGTGTGTGCGTGATTCCGTCCATCTATTTGTTTATCCCTCCAATTAATAATAATAATTAGTGCTTAATATCCCTACTACCTAACCCTACGTACCTACTCTAACCTAACCTTATTTCTCTCTCTATCTCTTTTCTTGTGGCATTTTATATGTCACAATGTGTATTAATTGTAAAGATAAATTTTTTTTACTTCTCCTAATATACTCTAATAATAGATAAAAAGTTTTGAGCAGTTTCAATAAATACTTTTCCTAAAAAAATTCATTAAAAATTAGCTTTTTTCAGACGTTTACACGAGGTGACCCCCTTAAACCTCGGGTACGTGCCCGAGCGACATGGTAAGAGTTCTTGCAATTCTATATTTAATTATTAGTTAAACAAATAAATATATTATTATTATTAATTATTGATCTCTTCACCGACGTACCTGATGAAAAAAGAAATAAGCAATTTGCGGACATATATATGTGTATATAAAAGAAAAACTATTTATTGTAACAATCAAGTGCAAAGACTTGTATTTATTTTATCACAGTTTCTTCACGCATTAAAACAATTTGGGATTAACTACTATATTTTTCAATAGATATAAGTAAACTGCAGAAAATCTGAGTTGAGCTGCCCAAATCGTAATATTAGAACGGGAGGAGTGACGTCCTGCTCGTTAGGCGACTGTGCGCCGACTGGCAATTTGTGAATGGATAGGCGCCCCATCAAACTCGCATCGGTGAGAACCGTGCCGCCGGCGTCGCTAAGCAACCAAGCTCTTCTCGTTCCAGAGAATGTTCCAGAAACGTCCCAGGAATGTTTGTAGAACGTGTATGGTACGTGTTTGAAACGCATACGTAGAGGTCAACATTTTGCTCGTACGAATTTTATACACGTGGCTGAAACGTTCCTGCAACGTCCCTTTGTGCCACGACTTAGGCACGTACCACGTATTTGAAACGTATCTGGAACATATCTAGAACGTATTTGGAACGTATCTGGAACATATCTAGAACGTATCTGGAACGTTCGTATGAAAAGAAAACATTAATTTTTATCTCTCTATTTATATTAATAATCTTGAAACCCACAAATGAAGTATTATTTTTCTTCGGTATAAAAGAACTTTCATTGGAAGTTTATGTTGGTTTTACAATACGGCTTTACAACATTTTGTTTTACAATATATGGTTTTACAACATTTTGTTTTACAATATATGGTTTTACAACATTTCGGTTTACAACTACTTAGTTTAATAAACTCTCAACGCAGGAACTTAAAATTATAATTATATATATATATATATATATATATATATATATATATATATATATATATATATATATATATATATATATATATATATATATATATATATATATATATATATATATATATATATATATATATATATATATATATATATATATATATATATATATATATATATATATATATATATAACTTACTTATATTATGTATTAATTGTAATATTTTAACTGGACTTTTTGGATTCATCGAGGCATAATTTTATATTTCTCTTTACGTCAGTCTTTTCTCGCGGCAATTCGCCTGTTCAACTTCAGTTATGTGGTGCCGCCTCGCGGCAGTGCCCACAGCTCAGTTATAAGAAAAGCCAAGTAGTACATAATGGAGGCCAATTCAAAGAGATAAATATATATGGTGTTCGTCTTAATTATTTGATAAAAAAAGGTTAAAAGTATCGACTTCAGTATTAAAAATGCTTTACACTTCGTTAATTACATTGATTCAGAAAGTAGGCCATTTAGTGTAATTATGTTATGACTGTTTGTTTACTTATAACTGTGAGCACTTTCATAAATAACCATTACATGAAGATTACTCAACACGCGAATTGTTGCGGTTTTATGTGACTTAGAGAAATTACTACCATGAAAAATATGAAATTAGTATCCTCTGCATAATTTACAAACTTATTTTTTTTGTACAGTTCACGACTACTGAGAATACTTATTGCAACGTGAAGTGTTAGAAAATTTTTGTAAACTTTATCACCTAAATATTTTTTTAAAACAACTACGCCAATATACAGTATCAATTGTCTAAACTCAGTTGCTTTAAATTGCTTTACATGTTTCAAATGTCGCGGCTTACGGGCAAACTCAGAAATACCGTTGATATGAATTGTTGGCAGTTTATGTGTTAGAGTTGAAAATTGCCAAATGAGAAATAGCTTACGAGTAATACCTAAAATAATCAAATGCATCACATCCAGTGGTACCTGTGTTACTAATCCCAATTCGGAAATTTCAGTTAAAATACTTTTAATTTGTTGATAACCTTCCTCCTCGTAATCAAAATCTTCAAATTTTTTATCCGTTCGTAGTTTGGAAATTAGACCGGGAAAACATACACATTTGAATACCTCACCTTTAATTTCACATTTAGTGTAACTATTATAACCACTAGGATATTTTAGGCTTAAAGTGAACGATTTAGCTGGGGCATCAAGAATGAAACCAAAAATTATAATATTATAAAAATCGTTATCAATTATTATACTAGTGTTTACCAAGGTTTTACCTTCTTCAACAAACATTTTTAGAAATTCATTCGCGTCCTTTGGTTTAGATTCTCCGTGAAATACACCAACAATGAAAACTTTCTGTATAAGTCTATCAGATGTTAAAATTGGCCACAATGATTTTTCAGAACTTTTACCTATAGGAACTCCATCGATATTAACCAATAAATCTATATTATAATCATTCATTTCTTCTGATTTTCGATTTTGAATAATTTTCTCAATACATGACTGCAATCCAAAGTGACAATAATAACCACCACTGATTACATGGATTTCAGTGTTTTTTGGAATTTTAAACATAGTTCTCGGGTCTAACGGTAGATTGAGAATATGTATTTTTTCTCGAATACCATGTAAAAATTTTTTCATCGCTACTTGTGGAATAGAACATTCAACTGACCAATGAGTGAAAAAAGCATGCAATGCAATTGATATAGATTTTGCTGTATTTTCTGGCGTTTTACACTTGTCTAAACATTTACAATTTTCTGTTGTATTCACTGCGCTTGAAATAATATCATCAGCGTTATCATTATCTTCATTTGAATCAGATTCTTCACTGACACTGTATCTGTAATGCATTTCAAACTCTTGAAATATTATATCATCATCTACAGGATATTCCATATTATTCACAATCATTTCTTTGTTTTGTAACACAAAGCTTTCATGAGTCACTGTAAAATTTGGTTCTACTTCTTTTGAATTTTCTAAAAACATTTCCTTTTTATAAATTGATTGCTTATCAATATCTGATTTAACATTAATATCAAGTGCTTCAGATCGATGCTGCTTTTCATCGCTATTATCAATACTTTTATTTTTAATGAGCTCGTCAATTACTGATTTCATATATTTTTCATATCTCTCATTAGACTTCTGAACGAGCCGCCGCTTGTGTCTTTCGGAATAATCTCCACGATTTTCAGTGATCTACAATAAAATAAAATAATTATAAGTATACTAATACAAGTATTTTGAGTTTTTTCAAAATTTTGAATCTTTTTCAAAAAATTATTATTTATAAATCCAATGCCAACGCAATAACAACATATTGTCGAAATCTGGGAAAAGCAAAGGTAAGAATTTTCGGGGAATCCCGATAGCGTAACACATGTGTTCTGGCTTCAGCCAATTGCTTTCAAAATTGGTATCTATTTCGACAAACTCTTACTGAGGACACTGCAGTTTGCTAGAAAGGTTTGAATATCTTGTAAAATAATTTACAGGTAAAATAAGTAAAGGTATCGCGGATCATATTTATATCATTTGTATACCGTTATAAAGTTCTCCGATTTTTATGATTCAAACTTTGTCGCGATCAGGACTTTATGTGTAAAAAATATCGTGCAAAATAAGTCTATTAACACTGGTTAATTTAGCTTTCTTACTAGTACTTGCTTCATTGCAATCAGTATCTGCGGCATAATCTTCTGTCAAAATTGACATACAAATTTTAAAAAAAACCTTGCCCTCCGTCTGCCATTACTTTTATCTTGGGAATACCAATCTGATGTCACTTTTCTATGACTGAGTCGAGTCGCTCTTCATCATCTGCTCAAATGACAGGCCTATTTTCTTTTTTATCATTTGCAGTGTCGAACTGAAAAATATTATCCTTGTAAATGTCCTCTAACGTTTTAAATTTTTGGGATATGTTTTTCTCGTAGGATGTAGGAACGGAGTTTCTCATTGCGCCACTCCTTAAAAAATTTGTCATTTTTTTCATTTGAGTGCATGTAGAATCAGTGTTCACTTGATAATTGTCCAAACTTTCAGCAGTAAAAAAAACTTCCTTACTCCGTTTTGGATTCACAATTACTCTAACTTTGGAGCCAAAAGTATTTAAAGTTATTTTTTCATTATTTTTATCACTGCTTGACCGTTTCCGCTTTAAAATAGAACTCGCAATTTGATTTTGTTGTCGTTCAGGTAGCTTCTCTACTATTTTCATTACATTTTTACCAGCAGCACTATCAGATGTAGAAGCAGTAGCGCATGCATGATATATACCTTTACCTACTTTCTGATAGCAAGTTTTGCAAATTTCAAATGAACTCCTTGAATCCTTTATACTTTTTTCGGTTTCTCTGACCAGATTCTTTTTTGTGCCATCAAGACCGTTCGATTCATCAAATCAAATGGAAACATTCAGTATGTTTCCTTTACCTTTTTTACTTTTGATGATGATATCGTAGAGCGATACTAGTATTTTATCAATTTTGACTATTTAATATAACAATTTTCTAAAATATTAAATAGTAATTTTAAAAGTCGCATTTATACGTTTTTTTCAATTTAATGTTTCCCTGATTGTTATTTATTCTACATAATATATTTTTTATATTTGTACACTTTAATTTTAAATAAAATTATTTTTACCGAAAAACCCGACCTCGTGAAGATTTGAACCGGCGACTCTCAGCTCCTGGAGCGGACGCTCTACCTACTGCGCCATCATGATCCTTCTTTACTATGCTTCAAATCATCCTTATAAGTTACACTAGACTTTGTTTTCGTTTAGGTTTATCTTGTAAACATTAATTAAATAATGATATACTTATTCATTGTTGCAGTTCTAATTAACTTACATGTATTGATATAATGAAACAGATCTTGTATCGTCGAATTAAAAGTATCGTTGTCAGTTGCAAAACATTACGTATAAGTTTTAGAGGTTAGATTTTTTGAGTCAAGATGGTTTACAAAAATATTTACGAGAATTTAATACGTAAGTACGTAAAATTTAATTAAATTCTTGCTATAATATTCAGAACAAATTACTACACTTTTTTGTAAATTCTATAAATGACAGTTTTTACTAAAGTAGATAGTAAAATTTCATATGCTTTAATTACAGAATATCATATACGTTTAACAATAACTGCTACAAAATACAGTAAAAAGCATTAGAATGTAACTAAATCCCACCATTCCTTCTTAAAATAGTAATTTTCATACAGTAAATAGTAATTTTTAATACATCTCTTTTCTCCGTATAGAGCATCTAGTTAGAGCAGTCGTACATTACTGACGTTATTCCTTCCTTGTGCGAGTGTGAATAAGCGAAAGTTATTTTATTTTAAATATACATTGTGTATTATCATTTATTTAACACCCATTTCCAATAAATTCTATACCACGGTAATGTCACGGAAACTTTAAATTGTAGTATGCATTTAAATTTTTCACAAATAAAAACAAATAGGACCTATCTTTGTGCATAAATTGAGGAGCCGGAAACAGAAAGGGCATATAATTGAAAACGCCCGGATAAGTATTGTCTATTGATTATACATGACCATACATAATTAGGCCATATAGTTATATGAATTTTCATACAGAATCATATATGATCATATATGAGCATGTATGAATTATTTTTATTCGTGATTTCGAGCAACGTGAATTGAATTGATATTTTTTTCTATTAAATTGCAGAAACATTAAAGGAAGCGATGCATAAAGAGGTCATTGCCCAAGATTGTAGTGGCAGTGAAATTGATATAATTTACCAAAATGAAGATCAATTATCTGAAGACAAAAAATACGAAAACACCGCAGTAAGAAAAGAAATAGTGATTCTGAAGAAAGCAGTTCTCTTTCAGAAGCGGATGATGAACTTGAGACAGAAGATACAGCACCAATAAGAAATGACCACGCAGAAACACTTAATATACCAAAGGTGCCAGAGGAAAATATTTTTCGTTTAGGTAGTCTTTCTTAAATTAATTTGTTGTATTTTGTATTTATATTAAGGGGGTCAAGCCCAAATCAAACCGAAATAACTATAATATTTGTATCGGTCCATAAACCTTTTTATATTCAAAAGCAATCAGTCTGAAAATTGTTTGACTATAACTACTTTATTATATCTTTAATTTCACCCTGGTAGAACCTCAAAATCTTTATCCCGCAGATCGTGATAAATCATTGTTGTTAACACCAAATTTATTGGACTATCTTTGCGGCATGCACAATTCTAGGTGACAGGACAAAAAAAAATTTTTTTTCACGATTATTCATCATAACTAATTTTTTTTAAATAATTAATAGAAATGTTTTAAGAAATTTTATGATCTTCGAAAAAAAATTATAATAAATTTTTTTATCGAAAAAGTAGCTGAATGAGTTTTTAGTACATGTCAAAAAGAGTCGAATAATTGTTGAAAAAAAATTTTTTCTTTGTCGTGTCACCTAGAATTGTGCTCGCCGCAAAGTTACTCCAATAAATTTGGTATTAACAACAGAGATTTATCACGATCTGCGGGATAAAGATTTTTAATTTCTATAATGATAAAATTAAATATATAATTGAGTAATTATAGCAAAAAAAAATTTAGAATGATTGCTTTTGGATATAAGAAGTTTTATGGACTCATAATAAAAGAATAATTTTTTAGGTTTAACTTAATGATGATATTTTGTATAATATTCTAGTGTTGTTAATAATATATTAGAATACTTTTAAATTAGACTTGACAATAATTTTAATTCAACAGATAAAAGTACACTACAAAAAAAGAAAACAAATGTTTTAACTGGCGGTGCTTCTGCGATAAAAGAGAACTGTGACGAGGACAGTAGCCCAAAGGAGAAGCGTTTCCAGTTAAACAAATTATCTGGTAAGATATTAGCGATATGTTTAACAATTAATGTAGAATATAGTAGAACGAATTTGATGACGTTAACTTAAGAAATGGAAAGTTACAATTGTTTGTGCACAATTAACAAAGATTACTTATATAAGACAATCCGAAAATATGTCATTAATTATAATAATTATATTACATGGAACTTTTCAAATGTTATTTTTCATTGCTTTTTTCACTGGATTAGAATAATTCAGAAAATTAGGTAAATACTGCTTGAATATTTGTTTATTTTATCAATACCACAATAACATAAAATAAAAATAAAATTAAAATTGAAGTAAAAAATGTTATATTTAGAACAAAAAATTTAATTTAAAAGAATGGTCTTTTCCTTCCGCTAGAGCGGGAAGTCCCCATCCGCTTACAAAAATTACAATAATTACAAAAATTTCGGTGTATAACAAGGGGGAAGGGCTTTTTCAGACTCGGATGATGATAAAAAAGCCAATTCCTCCCTAGTTGCACAATTTACTATTTATATACAAATGACATATAAGATATACATAAAGTTAGCAAAATAAAATATATTTATAGCACTGCATAGCATAAATCCGCACTTATGTCATGCCTATCCGCGGCATAAGTAGTTCCATTAATCCACGGTGCTTATCGCCCTCGGTACGCTCGGGCGCTAACCGCACGGTGCAAAAATGGACAGATTATGGCACGGATAGGCGTGACAGTGGATTTATGCTAGATAGTGATATAAAATATTGTACGATACTCGTGTCATAAGTTGTCCTTCATATCACAGCATTTAGCGCCCTCGCTACGCTAGGGCGTTAATACACACCGTGCTATAATGGGCTGCTTATGCCACTTGTATCAGATTGTACTATTCTGTTCAATTCACAGTAGATGATGAAGTAGGACAGACTTCAGACGGCAAAATTAGTAATAACGTTTCCCAATTTTACGAAGGAATGGAAATGGATGACCTTATTATACCAAGCGAAGAATGTAAGTTTAAATATTAACTGATAGTATATATTTATTTATATTCAAGAATTACAATAGGTGTATACATGATTTGTCTAAATGAATATAGTTAACATAACTACAAACTTTTCAATTGCTAAAAGAATGCTAAAAGAATCTCTGATAGATAGATTATAAAATTGATTGTTATGAAAATGATTTATTTACCTAATGTTGTTAATTAAAGTGTTGCATTACAAGACACGATATTTTAATGTAACTTTTTCTAGTATTAAGAAAGCAATCATATTATATTTGCGCAATGTCTTATTAATCCTATTGAAATTGCCAAAAATAACGATATATTTGTAACTCTTTTGCTTAGATATTTGAAATATTTATTGAAATTAAATTTATAATCTAATTGAAAAATTGCTTTAAATTTCTATAATTAATTGAAGAATAATTGTAATTGTTATTTTTTTCATTTTAGACAAAAGTAGTTGGACTGCACTGAGATTTATAGGAACAAATGAAACGGCCGTTGTACCATATTCATGGTTAACGAAAGACTTAACTCATTGTTATTGGCCTCCAGAAGGAAGCAATAATTTATTTATAAATTTTATTGCGAGGGGAAAAATTCCACAGAGTAATTGGATGACACGTGCAATATCAGAAGTTATTTTTTATTATTTTAATTTGCCACTTTATAGGTATGTTTCTAGTGATTATTGTAAGTTATATATCAATTTTCATCCATTTTTATTAAGACATTTTCAAGTTAACTACGATAAAGTGATTTTTTTCGATTAAAATGCAGGTATCTTTATACGAGTATTTATCCGCGCGCATTAAACATTGGTATACACCTGTGCTAAAATTCTATACATACAGTGTATAAATATAAATGGAACTGAATGTTTATATTTTTTTAATTCAATCAACAGTTATGGAGAAAATTGATTTATAATTTTGTTTTTTAATTGATTAAAAAAACCCTCATATTTCAGATATAAATTACTTTAAATAAGTTTTTATATTTGAATTACAAAAATCTATACAAGCACTTCTTTTTAAAATACTTTCAAATATATATTTTGAAAGTTTCATAAAAGTCCATCGATATGATTTGCACCATGACAATTTTTATTAGGCAAAAGTTAATTATCCATAAAACAACGTTTTATACAAAAATTGTATTTTTACAGAATTATTTGATTATATGTATAATATTAATATAAAAATTAAACATCAGTATTCTCTTGGTTATTAAATGACTATTTAGGGTAGAAGCACTAACACGAACATATTTTAAGTACTCTGGAATAATGATAAATGGTAAAAAAATTATTCAAATCGTAAAGATTTATGGAAATAAATAAAAAATATTTTTAATCATGTGCTATTTTTTTTTAAGTTGAGAATGTTCATACCATTATTAAAATATTTTTTATTGCTGAAGAATGGCTTCAACTATCTTGTAATACAATAACAAAAATTCGACAGTTTTACCAATATTTGACCAGAGAGTCACCTTAATTTATCAAGCAAAAGAAATATTTGCAACTTTAATAATACATTGTTAACTTTTTATAGATACTTACGAAAAGGCTTTTCGTGCATCATATTCTAAAAACGAAACAGCTACTAAAAGTTCACATATAAAAAATCATGAAAATAAGATAATCCAACCAAAAATAATAAATGAAGTAGTCTCACAGGTTCCACAAAATAAAGAAGTGCAGTCAAAAGACAATTCTGCAGCTTTACGTTTGCCAGTCAATGAGTTAAAACAGCTAGATGAACGTGATGTTTTAGAGGTGGTGTACGGTGAGTCTAAAATAAAAAATATCATTTTTTCTCATCAATTGATTGATAAAATTATAATGAAACGTAAAGAAAATACATAATATTTGTTGGTTATTAATATTCTAGCTGGAATGCAGGAGTTGAATAGGAACCAAAATAAAATTCTGTGTCAAATTAAATGTTCTACTCAAAGAGAAAACATGATTGAAAATGGCACAGAAAATTTAGTAGTACCTGTACACACCCTAAAAGCATTAGATGATTTGAAGACAAATGTTAAGGATCCTTGCTTCAAAAGTAGATTTGTACGTAAAACTGTATAATAAAAAATGTCAATATAAATAATGAAATTAAATGCTTATCGTTAACAATAAATTAATATTATTTTCAGAAACAATATTTAACTGGACAGGGAGGAATTGATGGGCATAAATGTTTACAGAGAATGATCTCAGGAGTACTAAATAATAATGTACAGGCAAGATTTAATTTTCGAGGGCGAGGTAACAAAAAAGCGGTTTTTCAAGATTTAGAGATATGGTCCGTAATGAGGGGTAGATATTATTTATAATATTATGCAATATATAATAATTTTTTTATTTAACTAATTAAAAATATTGTAGATGTTGTTATCAACAAATATCCCGATTACACTGCTGAAAAAGCAGAAAACACGTGTAAGGGTTGGTTAAAACATGCGACAAAGCGTCTTAAGAGAGGTGCAATGACTAAAAAATATGTCAAACCCTTCTTTGCTGTATAACAGATAATGAATATTAATGTGATTCCATTTTCAGAAAATTATCTTTGCGTAACTTGGTTAACAGACAGGAAAACCAAGACACACAGGAAGATGAAGAAAACCAAGAAAATGTGTTATAAAACGAAACGAAGTACCTTGATGATCTGGATGTTTTCTACTCAGCTAGAAAACAACGTTAACAAAGTATTACGAAAAAAGATGTCGCGTAAAACATAATTGTTTTTAAGTTGTAAGAAGCACAAAGTACTTTAGATAATAACTTATTAAGAAACACAGTTATGTAAATCATACACTATGGGAAATATAAATTTGTAAATATCTGATTATAACTGTTAAAAAATGTTCATAACTGTTTTAAAAGGTCAAATTTACCATGCCATCACAGTTTTAAACAGTCACAAACACTTTTAAACGCTTTTAAATACTTTAACGTGCTTTTAAAAACTATTAAACGATTTTGAACACTTTTAAACAATTATAAAGACTTTTATATATTTGTAAATAGTTATATACACTTTTAAATACTTTTAAAAATTATGAACAGTTTGTTTATATATATATATATATATATATATATATATATATATATATATATATATATATATATATATATATATATACACACACACAAAATTGTCTTTATTATATATATATATATATATATATATATATATATATATATATATATATATATATATATATATATATATATATATATATATATAAAGTGTATATTATATAACTGTTCAAAACTGTTATACTTAGAATTTATAAAAATGTAAGAAACTGCTTAAAAGTGTTTATAGTTATTTAAACCTGTTATGTATAGACATGCGAAATTTGACACTTTAAAAAGGTTATAAACACTATTAATTATTTTTAAACACTTTCTGACAGTTATGTTCAAATATCATTTTCACTAGAGTAACGTTAATAGTAACGATGTTGAGTAATAGTTACAAATGATGTTTAATAATGCATTTTTAAATGTTTTAATACTAATGTTTTACCTTAGTAAGGTAATGTCTTATAAAATGTGACAATCGAAGTACGTTGAAAATCGTAGTATAAGTTAGGTTAGTTAGATAGATGCAAAATTATTTTAAATATAACAAAAATATATATAACATGCAGTGTTTTGTATTCAGCTAAAAAATCGCATCAACTATAGTGCAAAAAGAACAATACATAAAAATAAAAAAATAGGAAACTAAAAATATAACTATAAGTTTTTAGATGTCATTTATGCATACTTTTAATTATATAAGTTAAAGCATTCTTTTGCGAAGTATAAGTTATAAATTATATTTCATTGAAATTGATGTATTTTTTCTCTAGAATGGAAAATAATTATTTGCATTGTATGTTAATATAAATTTTCAAGTATTTTTGTACATCTTAAAAATGGGGCCAGCGGTGGCTCAGTCGGTAGAGTGTCGGATTCCCACGCCGGTGACCCGGGTTCGAATCCTAGTCTCTGCCGATTGATACAAGCACCTCTGTAAAAATTACATGTGCTTTGTTTACAAACACACCGCAGACCTCCGTCGTCGATTAGCACCACATGGGAGCACAAACATGGCGACGTTGGTATTTTTATTTGCCCAAGCTTAGATTTTTCAGGAAAAATCAAAATAAAAAATATTTTTTTCACAATTTTAAATGTCTATATCTTTTGAATAAGAAGGTATTATCAATTTTACCAAACGGGAAAAACTTGCCCCCGAGCTAATTTAATTTGCCCAGGTGACAAATGTTATAAATATTTAATAATTATTATGTAAAAAATAAAAAATCGTAATGGGATTAGTATCCGGTACTTCTACATAATGTGCATGCGCGGTACATAATACGCATGCGCAGTACCGTGCGGTCCGATCGTTCCATACTGTTCCGCGGTACATACTAATTTGAGAAAGTTGTGGCGTGTCTACAACTTTTTGTTCATTGGTTGAGGTCTTAAAGAGTTAGTTGTTGTTTAAGTTGTGTGCGTCAACACCGTTAAAAAAATCAAACTTGAAATCAAAGTTGGTTCAAGCTTCAATATGACAAATTTGTTGAAACAAATTTTTTTCATCACTCTATTTAAAAATGTATTTCGGAGCAGAGTCAACACAACATTATTACAGTGTAGATTTCAGAGTAGTGCGTTCTTACGAAAGCAATTGACAATCTTTCTGTTGTGGATAACATCTTTGGCAAAGGCCGTAAAGCACTACAATTTCTTTCTGGATTGGTTAATTTGTTCTTTGATCTCACAGATGCAACCTGTTAAGTACGAAATCTTGATCCCTCTGTTTTCCAGGTACATGCTCAGTGAGTATCAATGATTGATCTTTTTCATGAAATCTTTCAATTTTGGAGCTTACTCTGATTTATGCTTGTTTTTTACAGAGGTATTGTAAAATAAATAGTACTCGTGTTGGATCCGGACTTACTGATATGCACCGGTTCAATCGATGAAAATTTCAGTTTTTGGTTTAGAGTGGGTGACCGAAAAATGGAGCCAATACAAATGTTGAATTTTTCTAAAAAATCTCTGCCGATTGATGCAAGCACCACTGTAAAAATTACATGTGCTTTGTTTACAAACACACCGCAGACCCCCGTCGTCAATTAGCACCACATGGGAGCAGAAACATAGCGACGTTAAAAAAAAAAAAAAAAAACTCTTTTACAAAGTTAACCTGTGGAGGTTTCAACATTTTTATAAAGCCCCTAAGCAATGAAGACCAGAGAAAGCACGCACAACGAGTCAAGCAATTGTAAATGTGTCATGAATCTTGCAACAGGAAATAACTCGCGATATCCCAAAAATAAGTGGTCCAGAACAGTCCGATTTTTAGAAGCTTAGATTCGTCAACATTTTAACCTTTGCTGGACGAGGTATTTGAACTTCTGATTCTAATTTGACATAGTAGTTAGTGAGACTGTGTTTCATAAATTCTTCTTTTAAACAAATTTCATTAACTATTGCTTTAAATAAAAAAATGGACCAGCCTATTCAAATAATTCTAGATTCTTTTGATATCTACTGATTTATATACTTTTTATCTTCTTGAGTTAACATTATTTTTAATAGTCAAATAATTCTTCTTATTTTAAATCATCTTTCTATAGTTTCAAAGACTATAACAAAGAATATCATCTGGCAAGTGATGCTTTGTGCAGGCAGAAAAAAACACAATATACCAAAAAAAGCTTCAAGTTAAAAATGAACACAATACTCAAATGTACCACTTATTTTTAAACTTAAATTCTCTTACTTTTAATACGCTTGATTTTTAACTCTTTATCAATAATATCTTTATCAATAATACATTTCTAAGCATAAATTTTTCATTTTTAGGTACAAGTTTTAATTTAAGATTTTTAAAGTTATTGTAGTTTTTATGAAAACCAAATCTTTATAGTGGTGCTAGGAATAAATTTTAAGAATTGTCTCTCAAGCCCAAAGGTGCAGACTTTTGTCAGACTTGGAATATTTTACAAGAGACACTGTCAAAGGTGTGATAACACTAGCTGATGTTCCACAAGCAACATGGAATGATAGATTTAGCCATTTAGGTAAGCAGTATTTAAAATAAAATTGATTATTTAGCTCGTGTGACGTTTTTTGCACAAGCGAAGCAAGTGAGAAAAGTCACATAAGGTAAAAATCATCTTACGCACCACCTTTGAAACATATTTTATACCACAAGAGCCGAATAATCATATTGGAGTTATGATTTTGAGGTTAGAGTGGTATAAAATACTTTATTCTACATGTTTAATTATACAAAGAAGAAGTTAGTTCATAATGTTTTATATTTTGTTTTATAGCGATGTTTTTTGACTACGTGTGGCGCATCCTGAACCATTAGCTGATCATTTGTACAATGAAATCGAAAGATTTTTAAACAATCTTGTTACTCAGTTACTAGCTAAAGTTCAGTCACAAGGAGAGAATGGCCTATTACAGGCATATCATTGTGCTTGTACTGAATATTCTCAAGAAATCAATTACCTTCATCAATTATACTTCTATTTAAATCAACAGCATACAAAAAAACAAATGCTTACAGAAGCAGTAATCAATTAATGGAACATCTTCAGCAGCTTCTCTAGATTATCAGGAGCAAAAAGACATTGACAAACTGGGTTTATCATTAAAAAGCCCTCTTGTTGCATTACCCCTTGAAGGAATACATGCAGACAGATTAGATAAAGCACAACCATCTACATGAGACGTTATTTGCGGAGTTATTGAAAGATTTGTAAGAGTCGATGAATATAAAATGAAAGGCCAGTTGACTGTAAGTTAATAAAAAGAAATATACAATAATAGTTTAACAACATAAAAATCTAAAATTCTAATATATTTTTGAAAAGTATAGATGTTAATATTAAGAGCTTTTATAAAAGATTGAGGTGACATGTAAAGTGCATATACTCTTCTGGACCTAAAAATAAAATAAAAAACAGTTATACGAGTCGCTACAGATCTTTCTTAACTGAAGTTTCAAGATATTATGCTTGTAAACCCAAATTTCAGGTGCAGATGTAGAGGTGAAATCTACTAGAAGAAGAATTAATGAAAACTGATATAGTATAAAGTTATGACAAGTGTTTTATAGCATTTAGCCAAAATTTTAGGGTTTTTCCTCAATATCTATGGAAATGGCATGACCACTATATTTCAAAAATCAGATAACGAAATAGTAAGACTATATTTTTCTGTCATTTCCGTATTTTTGAGCAACAACTTTGAAATATTGCATAAGTGCTATAGAACACTTGACAAAACTTTATTTTATATCAGTTTTCATTCATTAATTTCCTTGTAGATTTACCTCTACATCTACACTAGGCATTTGGGTTTGCAAGCATGATACCTTGAAACGTCAGTTAAGGAGAATAATAACTGTTTTTTATTTTATTTTTAGATCCAGAAGAGTTTATTCATTTTATATTCATCGACTCTTACAAAACTTTCAATAACTCCGCAAATAACGTCTCATGTAGATGGTTGTGCTTTATCTAATCTGTCTGCATGTATTCCTTCAAGGGGTAATGCAACAAGAGGGCTTTTTAATGATAAACCCAGTTTGTCAATGTCTTTTTGCTCCTGATAATCTAGAGAAGCTGCTGAAGATGTTCCATTAATTGATTACTGCTTCTGTAAGCATTTGTTTTTTTGTATGCTGTTGATTTAAATAGAAGTATAATTGATGAAGGTAATTGATTTCTTGAGAATATTCAGTACAAGCACAATGATATGCCTGTAATAGGCCATTCTCTCCTTGTGACTGAACTTTAGCTAGTAACTGAGTAACAAGATTGTTTAAAAATCTTTCGATTTCATTGTACAAATGATCAGCTAATGGTTCAGGATGCGCCACACGTAGTCAAAAAACATCGCTATAAAACAAAATATAAAACATTATGAACTAACTTCTTCTTTGTATAATTAAACATGTAGAATAAAGTATTTTATACCACTCTAACCTCAAAATCATAACTCCAATATGATTATTCGGCTCTTGTGGTATAAAATATGTTTCAAAGGTGGTGCGTAAGATGATTTTTACCTTATGTGACTTTTCTCACTTGCTTCGCTTGTGCAAAAAACGTCACACGAGCTAAATAATCAATTTTATTTTAAATACTGCTTACCTAAATGGCTAAATCTATCATTCCATGTTGCTTGTGGAACATCAGCTAGTGTTATCACACCTTTGACAGTGTCTCTTGTAAAATATTCCAAGTCTGACAAAAGTCTGCACCTTTGGGCTTGAGAGACAATTCTTAAAATTTATTCCTAGCACCACTATAAAGATTTGGTTTTCATAAAAACTACAATAACTTTAAAAATCTTAAATTAAAACTTGTACCTAAAAATGAAAAATTTATGCTTAGAAATGTATTATTGATAAAGATATTATTGATAAAGAGTTAAAAATCAAGCGTATTAAAAGTAAGAGAATTTAAGTTTAAAAATAAGTGGTACATTTGAGTATTGTGTTCATTTTTAACTTGAAGATTTTTTTGGTATATTGTGTTTTTTTCTGCCTGCACAAAGCATCACTTGCCAGATGATATTCTTTGTTATAGTCTTTGAAACTATAGAAAGATGATTTAAAATAAGAAGAATTATTTGACTATTAAAAATAATGTTAACTCAAGAAGATAAAAAGTATATAAATCAGTAGATATCAAAAGAATCTAGAATTATTTGAATAGGCTGGTCCATTTTTTTATTTAAAGCAATAGTTAATGAAATTTGTTTAAAAGGAGAATTTATGAAACACAGTCTCACTAACTACTATGTCAAATTAGAATCAGAAGTTCAAATACCTCGTCCAGCAAAGGTTAAAATGTTGACGAATCTAAGCTTCTAAAAGTCGGACTGTTCTGGACCACTTATTTTTGGGATATCGCGAGTTATTTCCTGTTGCAAGATTCATGACACATTTACAATTGCTTGACTCGTTGTGCGTGCTTTCTCTGGTCTTCATTGCTTAGGGGCTTTATAAAAATGTTGAAACCTCCGCAGGTTAACTTTGTAAAAGAGTTTTTTTTTTTTTTTTTTTTAACGTCGCTATGTTTCTGCTCCCATGTGGTGCTAATTGACGACGGGGGTCTGCGGTGTGTTTGTAAACAAAGCACATGTAATTTTTACAGTGGTGCTTGCATCAATCGGCAGAGATTTTTTAGAAAAATTCAACATTTGTATTGGCTCCATTTTTCGGTCACCCACTCTAAACCAAAAACTGAAATTTTCATCGATTGAACCGGTGCATATCAGTAAGTCCGGATCCAACACGAGTACTATTTATTTTACAATACCTCTGTAAAAAACAAGCATAAATCAGAGTAAGCTCCAAAATTGAAAGATTTCATGAAAAAGATCAATCATTGATACTCACTGAGCATGTACCTGGAAAACAGAGGGATCAAGATTTCGTACTTAACAGGTTGCATCTGTGAGATCAAAGAACAAATTAACCAATCCAGAAAGAAATTGTAGTGCTTTACGGCCTTTGCCAAAGATGTTATCCACAACAGAAAGATTGTCAATTGCTTTCGTAAGAACGCACTGCTCTGAAATCTACACTGTAATAATGTTGTGTTGACTCTGCTCCGAAATACATTTTTAAATAGAGTGATGAAAAAAATTTGTTTCAACAAATTTGCCATATTGAAGCTTGAACCAACTTTGATTTCAAGTTTGATTTTTTTAACGGTGTTGACGCACACAACTTAAACAACAACTAACTCTTTAAGACCTCAACCAATGAACAAAAAGTTGTAGACACGCCACAACTTTCTCAAATTAGTATGTACCACGGAACAGTATGGAACGATCGGACCGCACGGTACTGCGCATGCGTATTATGTACCGCGCATGCGCATTATGTAGAAGTACCGGATACTAATCCCATTACGATTTTTTATTTTTTACATAATAATTATTAAATATTTATAACATTTGACACTTGGGCAAATTAAATTAGCTCGGGGGCAAGTTTTTCCCGTTTGGTAAAATTGATAATACCTTCTTATTCAAAAGATATAGACATTTAAAATTGTGAAAAAAATATTTTTTATTTTGATTTTTCCTGAAAAATCTAAGCTTGGGCAAATAAAAATACCAATGTAGTTGAATTGGGCAAATAAAGATCTGGCGACTAGTATTTTTTTTATATAAAAAATATCATCTTTGCTGGCTGGACGGGGGGGGGGGGGGGGGGGTACTGTACCGAAGGAAGTCGCCGTGGTCGCTGTAAATGGAGATTTTGTTGGTAATTGGTTAGTTGCACCAACAACTCCTATACACAATGTAAGTGATAATATGAGGAAACAAAATAAGTGGTTAACTCAAAATAATCATGGTTTTGACTATTTTGAAGGTGAAGGATCTTTGAAAGTGCTGTATCAAAGATCCTTCACCTTCAAAATAGTCAAAACCATGATTATTTTGAGTGCTGTATCAGATTCTGCGAGATATTACCAAAAATGCACGAAAAATACACGTAAGAGGAAACGCAAAGTAGCTAATATTACACAAAATTATAGCTCGTGAAATTATTAATTTGGAATACGATATCAATTGTCCGAGTTTTAATAATTTATCGTCCGATACATACTACATTCATCATCAAATTTAAAATCTTGGTTGTGTACGCGAGATTCTGAAAATTGTGAAAACGAGGTTGAATTTTGTAATGGACAGTCTGCAAATTTTGAAGAGCCTCTCGGCAATCCGATCGTATGCTGTAGGTGTATATCCAGATACCAGACGCCACGTCCGTGGATGAAACAGACAACGTTTGTGACAAACTCTGACAATCACAAGAGACCTGGTATGCCCTGGATCGCTACATACGTTGATAAATCTTGGAATGCTTTGTATTTTGATAGTTTTGGATTACCACCATTTATACCGGACATAAATTTACTCCAAGAAAACCCCCAGGAAAGACTGGATAACAAGAGCAATATTGAACCCTTGTAATACAAAAGAATTACTATACAAACAACGAAAACATAATGCAGATAATGATGAACTCAAAGACAATTACAAAAAATTTGTTAAAACTCTAGATAAGGTCATTAAAGCAACAAAAATAGAATATGATAAGAAAACAATAGAGATTAATCGAAATGAGCCAAGAAAACTCTGGTCTTGTATAAATAATAAAATTGGGATAAATAAAATCAGAAACGATACTACTATTACTCAGTTGAAAACTAAAGATAATAGAATAATTAAAAGTAGGAAAGAAACTGCGAACAAAATGAATAAGTACTATTGCAAACTTGGAGAAACACTGAGTAAGAAAATAAAGATACCAAAATATAAAAAATTAGAACTACCTAAATGTAATCCAAAAACAATCTTTATAAAACCTACAAACGAATTTAAAATTATAAAGATAATAAACAATTTAAAACTGAAAAAAGGTGGTGTAGATAACATTAATGCAAAGGCATTGAAAACTATCGCTACAACTACACCAGACACTTTGGCTTGTGTAATTAATCGCTGTATCGAAACATCAATTTGGCCAGATATGCTGAAGGAGGCTGAATTGATACCAATATACAAAGCAAGGGAAAAAAAGATATCGGAAACTATAGACCTATATCGTTAATATCGAATATAGCAAACATTTTTTAAAAAATCATACACAATAGAATTATAGACTTTATAAGCCATAGTAATATATTAAGTAAAAAACAATTTGGATTTATCAAAAATATTGGCACTAAAGATACATTAAGCCTTATATCTAAAGCAATTTATGAAAATTTAGATCAAAATAAACCCATAGTTATTAGATTTCTAGATTTGGCAAAAGCTTTTGACACAGTAAATCATAAAATACTGTTAGATAAGCTTTACTCATATGGTATAAAAGGAAAGGCGCATAAATTTATTACAATTTACTGGTGTCCCTCAAGGGATTATACTTGGGCCTCTACTTTTTATACTTTATGTGAATGACTTACTAACAAACATGCCAGACAATTCCATCCTGTCCTATGCAGATGATACTGCTGTAATAGCAAATGGAAAAAATTGGTCTGAAGTTGAAAATAAAATGAACAAATACTTAGAAGATAACTCAACATGGCTTAAACTAAATAAATTAACATTAAATATACAAAAAACTGTTTATATAACTTTTGGAAACTATTGTGACAGTGTACCACGGAAAATTGAAATTAAAATCAATAATAAAACTAAAGAGAGTGAATGAAGCAAAATATTTGTGTATAGTTTTCAATGAGAATATGAGATGGACCAAACATATTGAATATCTTATAAATAAGACAAGATACCTTATTTTCATCTTTAGTAAAATTTATAAATTCATGGAAACTAATACTTTAAAAATTATATACTATGCTTTCTTCCACAGCCTTATTAGTTTTGGCATAATTGCGTGGGGTGGTGCGTATCAAAATAAACTACACTTATTGCAAGCAGTTCAAACAAAAATTTAAAAAATTATAAATAAAAATACTTTTTATAAAATAATTCCACTTAACCTACAGCAATTATTTGCAAATGAGAGTCTTCGGTACAACTATGATAATTTTAAAGATCAGTATATCAACTCGACGAGTAAAACAAGAAACAAACTATTAATTTTACTAAAATATTACAAAACTGTTAATTAGTACTAAAAATATTTATATTAAAGCAATCAGTATCTTTAATAAATTGCCAAATGAATTAAAAATTTTAGATATACAAAAAAAACAATTATAAAAAAGCTACAGGATTGGTTGAGAAATAATGAATGAAATAAACACTGCAACGACAATAGATTGCCAACAATTTAAAATATGGCTTTTATCACTGACCAAACAAGATGAATGTGTATACGAGAGCCAAATATCCTCTACATTACAGTTTTTACTGCAGCAGAGAAAAGCAACACTCATTGAAAACAAACTTGACATTAGTATGTATGGATCGAGAGAAAACTCAGTATTGGCTAATAGTATAATGCTTGATATTAGAACATACATTTGTGCTAAGGGCAAATGTAAATCATACAATAATCGCAAACATCGGCGTATCTCCAACTACAATTACAATAAAATGATAAACTCATATATAGTCTATATAATATAAGAAACGAAATAATAAATATATGGACATACAAAACAGAAAACGGAAAAGCGAATATCAAATACATAAAATTTGTTAAAGAAGCAAATAATGATTTAGATGTTAATAAAGATCCAAATATAGAAAAATAGAAACCAGTAGAAACGGTCTTCACCAAGATTGATGAAATGGCTGAAAAGAACAACAAAAAAGCTAGAAAAATGGAAGCAACGGCTACACCTCGACAGAAGATTAACAAATCAGGAAGTCACAGAATGACATACGGAAATATCAACTACCTAGGATCAAACAAGGCTATTTTTTACTTTGACAGAGGAATAAGAGGAAAACAAATTTTCACAAACTCAATGTATCCACTTAAACAACAATCATCTATAATGATATTGTAGTTTTTGACGATATAGTCTTTATATCAAACCGCAAATGTGATTCAGCTAACCAACACAAAGAGATGTTCCCACATTACAGAGTTACCTGTGCTATTGGACTTACTTGCCCGGTTAGGCTCAACACCATAGAAAGAATATTATATGCAAGAGATAAATACGCGACAACAGAAAAATTTACAACGGTAAGATCCATGTTAGTGAGGTATTGGTAATATTATAGTGCTAGGTCACAATGATTAAATTATAAGAATAAAAATATTTATAATATCAAAGAAAAATGTACAAAAATATAGAATCCTAAGCATGTGCAATGTAATCTTAATTAACGCGAATTAATATAATGTACTCATCACATTATTAGTAACTATTATGATGTTGTATTTTAACCGATATGGATTCTGTCCATACAACTCATTAATTATTTTATTGTTCGGCCAATACTGCACTTTATTACTCGAAAATTTCCCTCTGGTTGACTCCTCGTATCTCGAGAGGAGGTTCGCTGAGACCGATAGTTACTCACGTTACGATGAATAATAGGCAATAACTATCCCTCTCTCTGCTACTCGACGACTACTCTTTTCTTTCTTTTTCTCCACGCGGACAGCTAACCTCTCACAGCAAATGATTACTACACGACTGTGTGCGGCGAAGGCTCCGGACGGAATGGGCAGGGCGGAAGGACTCCAGTCCTCTCCTCGTGGCGTCCCTGCACCCTAGCTCCCTCTATTTTGCCTTACTTAATCTTCACTCCTTTTCTAACACCTGTTGGCATAGGCCCTCAACTCGATTTTCACTAGAGTAGTAACCGGTGGTTAGTTACTGCTCTACTTTTACCCGTCATGCATTTCGCCACTGGGACGCGGGTAATTTAAAATATTAACAGCGCCCTCTATACTGCACGCATCTCTGATAAACTTATATCCCATTACTCGATACATAATGCATACGAATTGCCGGAGCGCGACGCGTTCGTTGTAGACGCGCCTTGCTCCCTTCTCCTTCCGCGCGCCTCTCTTCCCATCTTTTTAGATGCCTATCTGATCATCTTTTGTTGTCCGACAGTCTTCCGTCTCTCTTGCCGCTTGGCTCTCCCTCTACTCTCCCTATCTGTTACAGCCGCATGTCACGCGCCCGCTTGGTCATCAGCTGTTCTCGTCGTCGTCCTTAAGGATGAGTGTGTTTTCGTCTGCTGCTGCTCCGGCCCCACGGCTCCCGACCGCTCTTGTCGTCTCTAGCTTTTCTCGCTTTCAGGCGGCTGCTACCTGAAACAAATGTAGGACTCGACCTCTTCTCCGTCGTTGCCGCTTCCTCGTGCTGCTCAGCTTTCCTGGATAATCGGCTGAGTCGGCTGTTGCTTCTGTCGTGTGTTTGTGCTGGTGGCGTGTGTACGGTGTCGCGCCGTCGATCTCCCCCGTGAAACATATATAATAATATGCGCGATTAATACGCTTAAAAACATAATGCAATGTTCAATAGCGTGCGTTCGGTGGTTTGGTGCGTGCGTGATTCCGTCCGGAGTTTGTTTATCCCTCCTAATTAATAATAATAATCTCCCTGATACCTAACCCTACCTACCTACTCTAACCTAACCTTAATTCTCTCTTTATCTCCTTCCTTGTGGCATTTTACATGTCACACTATATAAAAATATAGAATCTTTAACACAATTTATAATGATAATATTAATTAATAAGGATTTATATGGAAATGTTAAAGAGAGATTATATGTCACTGTTAAATTTTTAATAAATTATTAATAATGTTATATAGAGTTGGACTGAAGAGTCAGAAGACCTTCATAACCCAACCAAAGTATGTATGAATGAATGTTGAAGAATGAAATGATCCATATCTGGAAGTCCGACGTGGATACATTCTATCCTTATGAATGAATGGTACTTGCACTGTACGGTTTAGTATGGCTGGAGGTTTTTGCTGTAATGAATACAGTAAAACTAACCAGCACTTTTTATTTTTGTTGATAATCTGGACCTGCGAACAGGGAATACCAATTCCCTCTGCAGGATTTGCGGTGTTATAGTGTGTTATTGTGTAAATAATTTCTACTCTTTATCGAATTTAGCAAATGTTATATGTAACTCTGGAATAAATAAATAAATAGGGTTGTATCTTGTATCTTGTCAGACTGCCGTCCCATGGCCAACACAAAACCGAAATGGCAAAGCCGGCATGGCAAAGCCGGCATGATATTGACCAATCAGCAGACGGATTGAAGAGGACCAATCACAGATATTTCGATAAATCCGCTTCGGCGTTTACAAGCCGATAGCCACCAAGTTGTTATGTAAATATAAATACGGGATACATAAAACATCTCATGCTTGAAATATTTATCACAATTCAAAGGAGCATAGAATTAAATCGTTTCAAAATGAACATTAGTTGTGAGAATTTTGATGCTTAATGGCATTAAATTCCGGTTCCGTTTTTAAACCCCTACCGTCCCATAAAGCATCTTTTCCATAAATAAGCGTCATCCTAACCTCACTTTCGATCACTAATAATCCAAATTTTATTAAACTCACGTGAATTTAACATAAGATTGCACGAGACAGTTACTATAAAATATATTATCATATAAAAAAATGCTTTTGCACAAAAGTTTTACAAGTAATTGTTTTGATGTAACATCAGTTTGAAATTTTACAGAAAAAATATGCTCCATGGGACATAGGGGTTAGAATCGGAACCGAATTGGTCGATTTCCGGAAACACGGCGATTGGTCGGTCATTCCGGCTTTACTATTCCGGCTTTGTTAGCTCACTTTAGAAGCTATGATCCAGCCCTAAGAGTCAGACACGAAATGGGATACAAGCTAGATACAAGATACAAGCCTTGCATTTAGTGTGTGTATATATATATACTAAATGCAAGGCTTGTACCTTATATATATATATGTATATATATATATATATATATATATATATATATATATATATATATATATATGAAGTACAAAGCTTGTATCTTGTATCTAACTTGTTCCCACTTTGTGTTTGACCCTTAATGGGTGCGTTCGATTTACAGCAATCGTTCGTTAATCGTTAGTCAGGTTATTTCAGTGTATGTATATATGTATATATATATATATATATATATATATATATATATATATATATATATATATATATATATATATATATATATATATATATATATATATATATATATATGAAGTACAAAGCTTGTATCTTGTATCTAACTTGTTCCCGCTTTGTGTTTGACCCTTAATGGGTGCGTTCGATTTACAGCAATCGTTCGTTAATCGTTAGTCAGGTTATTTCAGTGTCACCAACCCTGTAATTTTGTGTTTGAAAAATTATTTTGGCACATGCTATGTTAGACCAAGGTCAAAAAGACGACATTAAATTCTTGTATATTGTTACTGTACCGGAAAAAATGATTTGTAGTTTCTGGTTAGAAAAATCCGCTTAGAAAAATTATCAAATAACCATAAATAAAGTATGAAAAGTAAATTTAATAGTTTAATTGTAACATTAAAGTCTCAGTATTAAGTTAAGATTTTAATATTTTTAAAGTTTTTCCTTTTTTATTATTCGTTAACAAATAA
The DNA here is from genome assembly GCA_949152435.1 of Gastracanthus pulcherrimus. Classification (NCBI taxonomy): domain Eukaryota; kingdom Metazoa; phylum Arthropoda; class Insecta; order Hymenoptera; family Pteromalidae; genus Gastracanthus; species Gastracanthus pulcherrimus. The sequence goes on from OX424576.1 coordinate 81,599,881, forward strand.
AAAAAAAAGAAAATTACAGCATTCGTATTGGTACCTATACCTTGTCAGTTTTAATGAAACACATTATTCATATACCGGCGAAGATTTTTTAGAGGAAACCGTAAAAATAAAGAACTATCATTGGACGATTTACGTTCATTACTTGTTAATTTAATTATGCAGATGGATTCAACAACATTACAATTAATACAAATTCTTGAAAAGACTGTTTCACCAGGTAAATTCGTAGGTTATTTCGTAGAATAGTCATAGCTTTAAAATTTGTGTAGCGACATAAACTGGACTATAAAGTGCTATGTTATGTTAAACAAAGTCACATTATCAGGCTTTGGTGTTCTAAAAATGGAAAATCTTATGTTAAATATAATGATTGATATTCTTATATTTTATCTTTTAAAAGAAGTAAATGCTACCTGATATTTCTTTAATTCTATACATAATTTAATATTTTAATTATTTATAACAAATTCAAAACCAAATTATATATGGGTGATTCTGCCATAACTGTCCGAGATGGCCTTGAGACCTCGCATATGAGTGTACGAATGAAAGAAAATGTTTTACCATCTCTAATGTGTGTATAATGTTGTTAACTTTCTTGGATAATTATTTATAACAAATTCAAAACCAAATTATATATGGGTGATTCTGCCATAATTGTCCCAGATGGCATCCAGACCTCGCATGCAAGTATATGAATAAAAAAAAATGTTTTACCGGCTTTAATGTGTGTATAATGTTGTCAACTTTCTTGTATACATTGCAGGAACTGATTAGTTGATTACTCTTTTTAGAATAAATCAATAAATTAGAGTCAAAATGTCAGTTCTGTCCTGTGTCCAAAACATGATTATCAATATAAAACCTTATACTACGTGAAAAAAAAAGCGAATATGTCAAATCTCTACTTACACGTTGCAAATTGTACGGTTTATTATATATATTTTCATTAGTTTTAAAGCCAAATTGAACTAATTAGTACTAAAACTGGATACATATTTTTTGTCCATCGATTTATACTTTTAATGCTAAACTTGCCAGTTACGACAGAATCACCCATATATTTTATCATAAAGTATACGCAAAGTCCAAATTAATCATATGACAAATTTTACTAATAAACAAAAGACAAAATTGTCTTTATTGCATGCAGTGCTTAACAATAATTTTTATTTATATAAGGATTTTTTAATTAATCAACTATTGCATAGCTTGTGTTTGTTGTTTATTTCGATATTATTTTAAAGTATCATTTAAACTACATAAGTCTTTAAACTACTTAGTCACTTAAACTGTTTAGTAATAAAACTATTTAAATGTAATTTATAGTTAAGATATATGAAGCGTTGAATTTCAAAACTTGCCACATTCTTCATATAGGGTTTCAAGAAAATGTAAAAATTTTATAGTGGCCAAAGATGGAGGGGTAGAGGGATTATAACATATATATGGATTGTATTATGGCATACAAAACTTGTATACAGTATCTGATAAATCAAGGTGTTTTTACTTTAATCTGTGAGCACTCACGTGGCGCCTATGAGATAATACACTTTTTTTAAATGGTTTTTTGTCAGCAAAAAATTTTGTTTTTTATTGGAACTTTTATGTATTCAAAAAAACATTAAACAAATGTTTATTATTAATGAACAAGTTACCCTAAACGTTTTTAATATTTTAGTACTGTTAGAAATCCTTGATAACATTTTTTACCTGAATTTGGCGCCTCGGAGACACCCACGCGTGTATCCGCATAGAACCGAAAAACTTGCCTATTTGTGGGTTAAAAAATATAAATATTTTAAAAATAGATTTGTCAGGTTCTGATCTGATATTTGTCAGACTTGGCATGTTTTGACTAAATATTTGTTTAATTTAACAGGTTTTGATCCCATATTTGAAGGATTTGGAACCATAACAGAATAATTTCATTTTCATAATTTAGTCAACATCCATCGCATCCTTAAAACTTTTTATAAATCATGCTTTTATAATTTCATAATTTTTGCTTTTTTTGTCATTTGTTTGTTACCACATCATGCAAAAACTATTTCATTGATCTTAATGAAGCATTTACAATTCTCCGAAATTTGATTCGTATTCATTGTTATTGTAGATATTGTTTGTCTTCTAAAAAAATTTAACCCATATACATATACATATGGTTGGTTCCGCCACAACTTGCCTACACTGAGAGAATATTACAGTCGTTTCGACTGGAGAGTTTCAGTTGTTTTAGCCGATGTCAGTCTGGTAGTGCATGTAGAGCAAAAACAGCTATGCGACCGTAACAGTTATAACAATGTGCCCACAGTAATATCTACCGAACATTTGCTTGGCAGTTTTTACCAAAGTAATTCGGTCATAATTGCCGAGCTATAGTATACACAGCGCTTACGAGTTACAGACGTACACAGGTGGTTATGGTGGCAGATGACATGGTCTAGTTAGTGCGCTACGTAGTTTTTGATGTCTAGATATGTATACTAGTTGCAGGTGGCATCTAGGTGGTTATTGTAGCCGAGGACGAGGTCCAGGTAGTACGCTCCGTAGTTTTTGATGTCTAGATGTGTATACTAGTTGCAGACGGCCTCTAGGTGGTCATGGTAGCTGATGACAAAGTTCAGGTAGTGCGCTCCATAGTTTTTACTGCCCAAGTTTAGATACTGGCTAAAAACTACAGAGCATATAACCTGGATATCGTCATCGGCTAGAACACTTAGCTAAACCATAGGTGCAATCAATATACACATCTACACATCAAAAACTATGGAGCTCACTATCTGACCTTGTCATCACCTACCATAACCACCTAGATGCCGTCTGCAACTAGTATACGTATGTAGATATCAATAACTACGGAGTGCACTACCTGGACCTTGTCATCGACTCCCCATATGGTTCTAGAAGATACCTCCTGTGCGATCAGCTGCTCGGTTGGTAACAGCTCGGTCAAATCTACCGAAGTCCACATCAGTAATTGACTGTACTATTCTCTCAGTGCAGTTCATGCTTAAAATAATTTGTAAACAAATACAAATTTTTCCAAATATTAAGGGGTTTATTCACATTTATTTTTTATACCAGAAAGTAATTACATTAGTAATTCTGTGGACGAAAACAAAGTTTCCTGTGTGCAGAATTTGTATTACAAAGCTAAAAAACATAGGAAACATAAAAGACTTACTAACTACAACGTAAAACTAAAATTACGCTAGTACTCTGCTAGCTGACTCTTTAAATCTTTATATAATATTATGAAATCTGAAACATGTTATAAAGAGATTATTTTTTTATATCATGTATCAAATTTATATTATGTATCAAAAAACTATTAATTTAGTTTCCATTTGGTATATTTTTTTTAATTGTTCACACTTTTAAGATTGGATGGTAATTTATTAAACAATTTAATAGCATAAATATAGCTGTTCTTAATGCTTATTGTTAAGTACCTTCTAGGAATAGCTATATTCGTATTTCTAGTTATGGTTTTAGACTTAACATAAATTTCACTAAGTGTCATGTAATTATAACTTAGAGATTCAAAAACAAATCGTTGTCTCATATTGAATAGAATTTCTTTGACAAGTTTATTTTTATATATAATTTTTAGTATCCTATTTTGAAGTCTTTGTAATAGATCTGTACGAATTCTAGAAGCTCCTACCCAAGCTATAATACCATAACTGATTACACTATGGAATAGTGCATAATAAATCATTTTCATTGTATCAGTTTGCATGAATTTAGATAATTTATAGAAAATGAATGTCAAATACTTAGTTTTGATGATAATATACTCTATGTGTCTATCCCATTTCATATTAAAATCAAACATTAAATACAGTACACTATCACAGTAGTTGCCTAATGTAATATATTCAGTCTTTTTAATATTTAGGGATAGTTTATTAAGAGCTAGTCGATCAGCTACATCTTCTAAGTATTTATTCATTCTTATTTCAACCTCTATCCAAGAATTATCTGTTGATACAATTGCGGTATCATCAGCATTTTTATTTTTTTTTTATATCCTATGGGTATATGGCTGATGCCATTATGTCCCTACTACCATCCTGGCAAGTTTATTTTTATATATATATTTATACAAGGTGTGAAGTCTGATGTGTATGTGATTAACTTCTCTTTAAGCCAAAAAGCAGTCGTCATTTGGATTCTTCTGATGTTAAGGACGATGAGTTAGTCCACCAACCGAATGAAACCAAATGTAGAGATAGCTGCAGCAGATGAAAAGGAAAATTTCCTAGGGTCAGAGAGGTGTATGCAGATCAAATTGAGTCTAGATGATTGATGTGATATATAAAAAGCGAATACAAATAAATAATTAATAGTCTTAGTATGCAGCCTTGTAATGTATTATCTAATCAAATATTTTACGATGAGTATATCCTTAATGTGGAATAAAACAGGGTAGAGCTGAGCACAATATGTAAAATATATCATATGAAAAATAGTTAGTCATCGCTAACAATATGTAAATAAAATAAGGATGACAGCATTTCAGAACCTGAAAAGTTGACATATAAAAATTTTTGTAGCCATTGTTCGTGTATCAAAGGTTGAAAAGAGAAATTGAGATTAGCAAGACTGCATATAATGTCGAATATTCACCAGAAAAACGTACACCAGTTCCGGTAAAATTTGAACATTATTGCAGTTAGAACTCCAATTTGAAATAAATATAGCCAGTAAGAGACTAGACTAAGGAACAGTGCTTGTGTGAGAATAGCATGTGTAATTACAAATAAATGGAGAACCCGTGTGCAACTACGGTATACGATCCAGTAGAAACCGGAGAGATAGAACAAAAGGCTTTGTCGACAATAACTTTAGACGCGCAAAATATCTTCGATATTTGGATACCAATGAAAACAAAACAAAACAGAGACTTAAGGCTATACTTGTAACCTTGTCAGGTCGAGTCAAATAGACATCCTTTGAATAACAACATGTAATGCTTAAGATTTAGATTAGAATAATAAGCCCTGCTCTAGAATTCGAAATATGCTGATGTGATAAATTAAAATAAAATAAATTTTTGTCTCTAGATGGGTAAATGATATAATCAAATTCGATAGAATATAATAAAATTTATTGGAATTGGAATTATGAAGTTAGAAATATGAAATTTGAAATTTTTAAATTTGAAATTTGAAATTTTGAATTTTGAATTTTAGCAAATAGAAGTTATTATATGTGAAAATGAACTATTGTAAAATTGTAAGAGAAATTTTCCAATAAGAACTATAGAATATAGTAATTCATATATAGAGTAAAGACAATATAAGTTTAAATTTTGAATTTGGCAGAAGGTATGATGTATAAAAATGTATATTCAGAAGAAGATAATGAAATGGAGTTTACTTTCCTGTTTTTCAAGAAGACTGGGCACCACTTGGATTCCGAAGCCTGAGAGAATTTCCTCGGTGATGAAAGCCACAGAGTAAAAGGATGGGAGGCCGAAATCTACTGACACGCCAAAGCACTAGCCAGCCGCTTTACTCCACCGAGAATTTTAACAGTTTCTCTATATGCCACTTGCTGAATATTCTGCCTACTCTGGAGGAATCTGCTTGTTACACTATAATATATACACTAGATCCGACTGATTACTAAACACCTGAAGTTCAGAATTTTCTGAGAATGCCAAGATTCTGATTTAACAATAAATACAGAGATTACAGACAAATAAAAGGGGAGAAATGTATTATTTCCGAATTTATAGAATTGGTGAATTCAATGAGATTGAAAAAAAATATAATGATATTGTAGAGGATTATGAAAATCTGTGAGTTTGAGAAACGTGGATTCTGCCTTTGCACTCCCAGCAAAGAGGCAAAGATGGAGCTAAGAAGAGAGAAAGATTGAGGTTAGGGTAGAACAGCCTCTCAGCTCAAAGCCCAAACGCAGAATGGACTATCATCAGCATATGATAATACAGAATTATCAGGCATACCTATTAAGGGGACGCTGGATATCTGTGTCCATATCTAATTGAGTTTTCATTCATAATTTTAAGAGAAATAATTCTTCTGAAAAAATAATACTTGTCCTCGCTTTGTTTTATAGTAATCTAAATATATGTCCAGCTGGTTTTATATGATTGTTTTGCTTTCGAGAAAACTTTGACAAACTTGGTATGTACAGGTTAATCTCCATGTAGTTGGCCCTCATAGTGTGTCAAAGTTTTCTCAAAAACCAAACAATCATATGAACCCAGCTTAGACATATATTTAGATCACTATAAAACGAAGAGGGGACAACTATTATTTTTTCAAAAAAATGATTTCTCTTAAAATTATGAATGAAAACTCAATTAGACAAGAACAGAGATATCCGGCGTCCCCATAATAAATCATTAATATATAATAAGAATAATAACGGCCGTAAGATTGTTCCTTGTGGGACTCCTGAATTGATTTCTACTTGATCGCTTACTGTTTGATCTATTTTAACTCTTTGAAAACTATTAGACGAATAACTTTTTATAAGATTGTATGCTTTACCTCTAATTCCATATTTATATAATTTTATTATTTATTATTATTAATATTATTATTATTATTCAACCAGGTACAGAGTACCTTGATGCTTTACATTGCGGCAAGCATCAAGGATCGCAGGAGGTAGGTATCTCTCATTGTATCATGTATTTGTGCGTAATTAATGCATTTCCTCTGAGAGAAAATGGTGCTAGATTTATACGTTGTATCATCTTCCAGGTTGTGCTCAAGGTTGTCAGAGAGCTGATTCCTTCTATTACCAGTCCTGGATTTCGTTTTATTTCTTCAATACGCGTGTTGCCGACATAATCTGCATTCACGTCCATCCTGTAATAACGACTTCGTTTTACTTTGTATGTCCGTTTTGTGTTTCCTTTATTAATAGTTCGTGTTTTGACTACCTGTACACGATCCTAGTTAATCTTAATATTATATATTATATTTATTCTTCTTAACCAGACAATTATTACATATATATAATTATACATTGTAATCCTGCAGAGTTAAATATAATTAACTGTTCGCAGGTCTGGTACATAATAGAAACTTAATTACTAATAGAACTTAATTACTAAAGCTTACATAGTAAGCTTAAAAATCTAATAGTACTGCCTTTATACTATATCAAAGACAGTAATCTGCTCGTATAAGAAATATTTACTATATTTACTTATATTAATAATACATTTTGGAGGTATTTAATGCGAGGACATATTATTGTCCACTTGCTTATAACATTAGTATGTTCGTTCTAATCCATTGCTTTAGTTTACATTTAGCAGATTTTTGTTGGTTATTGAAAGTTTTTAGATCATTCGGTAGATTATTGTACAATTTAATGGAAACTATGTAGCTGGTTTTGTTACTAATGGCTTTGGACATTTTAGGAATCTGTATACTTTTCTTTCTTGTTATACTGTTGGATTCGATGTAGATCTCTTTAAGGGAGTTATAATTATAACACATTTGCTTATAGATTTTAAAATACTATTATAATAATATTATTAATAATATTATAAGTTAATATCAATTGCAAAAAGAAAACAAATTGCAAACTAAAACTAAAAATTAAAAACTAACATCTAAAAACTATCAACAATAAATGATTGTCTTAATATATTAAATCATTTATTTATTTATTTAACCAGAGTAATACATCGTAATACATGTTGTAGTTAATCTCCAGATATATTAATTATATCTGGAGTAACCCACATCCTATAGAGGTAGTCAGAGCTACCTGTACATAGGTCCGGTGTGTATAATAACTTAATAATTAACTTACAATCTAAGTAAAACTAAAAACTAACTTAAAACCTAAGTGTCCAAGTACATATTTGTCTTGGATAAAGTAACAGTGACTTGTTGATGTTTATAATATATTCGTACTTATCCATTTTTTTAATTTTTTCTTATTATAAATCTGATATGTCTAGTATTTTAAGATTTATATTAATTGTTGGTAAGCAGTTATAAACTTGTATTGCTCTAATGTGATTACTCTTATCACTTACAGCTTTTGAACATTTTGGTGGTATAATAAGTTTATTTCTGGTTTTGCTTTTAGACGTTAAGTATAAATTCTTGAGTTCATTATAATGATACGATACACATTCATAAGCAAAAATTTGTTTTAAATTTAATGGGTTGTCCTGATTGAAACTATTTTTATTAACAATTTTTAGGATTCTATTCTGAGTCTTTTGAAGTAACTCCAGATTGTTTCTGTATGCACCACCCCAAGCTATATTTCCATAAGTAATTATACTATGAAAAAATGCATAGTATATTATCTTAAGTGTATCAGATTGCATGTATTTTGACATTTTGTAAAGTATAAATAATATATATTTTGTTTTCTTTATTATATATTCAATATGTCTGTCCCATTTTAGATTGTAATCAAATACAATACCTAGATATTTACAATATTCTACCCTACAAATTTTAGTACCCTGTATTTTTATGTTCATATCTTTAGGAACACTATCACAGTAATTGCCAAATGTTATGTAGGTTGTTTTATTTATATTTAAAGATAGTTTGTTCAGATCTAACCAATTAGCTATATCATCCAAGTACTTATTCATTTTATTTTCAACTTTTTCCCAGGTATCATCAGATGCTATAATTGCTGTATCATCAGCATATGAGATAGTGCTGTCAGTTCTATTTATTAATAAATCATTAACGTAAATTATGAATAGAAGTGGTCCTAGTATAGTACCCTGGGGAACACCTGTGTCTATTGTTTCATATTGACTTTCTGTTATTCCAATTCTAACTTTTTGTCTCCTATTGCTTAGATAATTCATTATTAGTTTATGTGCTTTACCTCTTATACCATAATTATATAATTTATCTAATAAGATAGAATGGTTTACAGTATCAAACGCCTTAGCTAAGTCTAGGAATGTGATTGCTATTGGTTTGCTTTTGTCTAAATTGCTATATATTTCTTTCGTTATATAACTAAGAGCATCTTTAGTACCTTTATTTTTTACAAATCCATATTGATTGTGAGTTAATAGTTTAAATTTATCAAAAAATTCTTGTAATCTTACAAAAACAATTTTTTCTAGAACTTTTGCTATATTTGAGATTAAGGATATGGGCCTATAATTTGATATTTCCATTTTGTTTCCAGCTTTAAAGATAGGTACTACCTCAGCTGTTTTCAATGATTCAGGCCATATTGATTTTTCTAGACATATATTAAATATATGAGTTAATGCATTTACGATTAGATTTGATAGTATTTTCAAAGCTTTTGTTGGGATTTTATCAACACCGCCATTTTTTATTTTCATATTTTCAATTATTTGTAAAATTTCAAAATTATTAGTTGGTTTTATAAAAATAGAGTTGCAATTCATGGGTGGTAGTTTTAATATCTTATCCTGCGGAATATTAATTTTATTACTTAAATTCATTCCTATTTTGCAAAAATATGAGTTCATTTGATTGGCAATTTTTGTAGGGTCATCTATTATTTCATCGTTATTCATTATTATTTTATTAATTGTATTATTATTTTGCGATTTAGTACCCAGTTTACTTTTTATATGTTTCCATAGTTGTTTGGAATTATTGCTACTTTTTATTATTAAATTTCTTTCATGCTTAGTTTTAGCTTCTTTAATAATTTTATCAAGACTCTTTGTGTAATTCCTATATTCTAATTTTATTCTTTCGTTATTAGGTTCATTACGCATTTTGACATATAATTGTCCTTTTCTTTCACATGAGATCATAATAGCTTTAGTGATCCAATCCTTTCTTGGTTTATTCTTATTATTTTTTCCATTTTTTAACACATATTTAGATTTTTCTAAACAGTCTTGTATTTCAGTTATTAAAGTTGTTGTAGCTTCTTCAGGATCATGCATTGATTCAATTATATTCCAATTTTTCATAGCAGCTACTCTGCGTAGTTTAATGTAATCATACTTATAGCAAATATTTTCTTTATTTAATGTTTGTGAATTGTTTATTTTTATAAATAATGGATAATGATCAGTAAATGGTATTAAAAGTTTGAAGGATTTGGTGTCTAGAGATTTGGTTTTTATATATATGTTATCAATGCATGTGCCTTCTCCACTATTATCATTTGGTCTAGTTGTATATATAAACCCAGGGTAAAAACCTTTTTCAAGCATATTATTTAAAAGTTCCTGACTGTTATGATCTTCTTTCATAATGTCAATGTTAAAATCACCAATAATTAAATGATTTTTTATATTTTTTTTGCCGTTCATATATGATTTTAAGTTGGAAATGAGTTCAGTACATGATAGATTATGACATCTATATAATGTTGATATTTCAAGAGAAATACCTCTATTTAGTGTTATTCTTGTATTTAATATTTTCAATTTACCAATTTCAATTGTTTCGGTTATTTCTGTTACGCAATCTTTTATATATACAACTACTCCATCATTTTGATTTATTTTGCTATTATTATAATATAAATTATAACCTTGTATAGCAAAATATTGACAGTTATGTAAGCACCATGTTTCTGAGCATACAATTATATAAGGTTTGATCCTCAAGCTCTTAATAAAAATTTCTAATTTTGTATAGTTAGCATTTAGACTTCTAATATTAACATACAGTATAAGGCTGTCTTTTATATTCAAATTTTTATTAAGAGTTTTTAGATCAAGATATGACATTTCCTCTTGAATTACTTCTTTTTGGAATTCTTCTATGAGATTTAGATGTTGCTCCGTTATTTACTTTTATTTCTGCTTGTGCTTGGGCTTGTTAATGATAGTATACTAGTGCTCAGTGGTGCATTCTTGCTGAGCGTTGCATTTTTGCTGAGTATTGCACTCTTCATTCTTGGTGTAGTTGAGTTCATTGTCGTAGTGTTTTTTTTTGTAATTTTCTACATTACCCATGTATCTTGGTATAGTAGGATTCATAGGATAATCTGTCATACTTATGTATCTATTAAGTTTTTTCTTAAATATTGTACATTTTTCCGTATCATTAACTACATGGTTAACCTCTAAATTTGTTTTATATTCAGTATTGCTATAAAAACAATTGATACATACTTTATTGGACAGGTTATCACATTGTGAAGATATGTGTGTTCCAGCACAATTTATGCAACAAAGCTCATTTTCACAGTTACGAGGATTATGCCCAAATCTTCCACACTTATTGCAGGGCTTGATATTTATTAAATCCCAGACTCTGCAACTTTGATAACCAATAAAAATTTTATTTTGGTTGTCTCTTATACGTTTGTATAAATCTCTTGGTACTTCTATTATTAGGCTTAACTTGTTAGTAGTCGTAATTTCATTTATGTGTAATATCTTACATTTGTCTTGATATTCACTAAAATTTCTTCGATTTATATCATTTTCGAGTTCATCTTGGTTCATTTGTGTGGGATCCACTCCAACTATTTTCATCTTTGGCGATTCAATTTTTTCATACACAACATTATAATTATTAGATAACTTTTTTGTTAAAACATCAAAAGTAGTTTTAGCACTTCTTTCGTCGAAGCTTTTAATCAATAATTCATTATCATTAATTGATTTCACATATTTAGTTTGAATATTTTTATCATCTATTAAATAATTGCACACTTTTTTTGAAAAATCTTTAGGATTTTTGTCTTTTTTTTTATTTTCTACAATTATTGCTGGAACTCTTTTCTTTTTATTTACTGATTTATTAATTAATACCTCAGCATATTATTATACATTAAAAATCACCCATTTTTTGATTTTGGTCTTTATATTTTCCATACTATAATTTAAGTTTTTCAACTCATTTGGTAATTGATTAAAATATTTTGTTGCGTTATATACATTACTTTTTTTTACCCATTTTTAAAGAAATTTTAGGTATTTCTAGGCTTTTATTTCTAGTTTTGCTGTTTAAATTTTTATATATATTTTTTAATTTTTATTCAATTTAGCAAATATATAAACTAAGTACTTAGTTCGTTTATGTAATAATTTATCTAATAATATTTTGTGATTAACAGTGTCAAATGCTTTAGCTAAATCCAAAATAGTTTGCCTCTGTCTAAAGTTTCATATATTTTGTTGGCAATGTAACTTCACGCACCTTTTGTTCCTTTGTTTTTTATGAAACCGAATTGTTTTGATGTCAGAATTTTACTTTTTGAAATAAATTCATAAATTCAAAACTATTAAAAATGCTATATATATAAGTACAAAACTATTAAAAAGGCTATATATATATATATATATATATATATATATATATATATATATATATATATATATATTTAGCATTTTTAATAGTTTTGTCTAAAATTTTACCATAGTTTTTGAATTCAGTTTTCAAATTATGATTGACTGGATCATTTTTATTTGTTTTCTTAGTTGTTCTTTCTTTTCGCAAGATATCATAATAGATCTAGTTATCCAATCTTTCCTAGGAATCAGCTTAGACTTATTACTGTTTACATTCGTTTTATATTTAGCTTTAAATAAGTAATCCTGAATCTCTTTTATCAATTCATTAATAGCCTTATTAGGATCAAGTATAGATTTTATATTATTCCAATGTTTCATATTCACTATACCATATAACTTTTTGAAATTGTAGAAAACTCTTGTTTCTTTTTCTTTGGTATATTGCGGTTCATTAATTTCAATAAATAGCGGATACTAGTTGCTTTTCTAATATATTGTCTATACATGTTCCATTTCCACTATTATCCCTATCATATGGTCTAATTGTATTTATAAAACCTGGGTAAAAACCTTTTTCTAATAGATTGTTAGCACCGCGAATCTCCGTAAAAAATTAAGTATTTAAACTTTGATTATCGTTCGCTTGATAATTAACGAACTGCTGGCGTTCACTGCGAAAAGGAAACGGAGTAACTTAACACGTGGTTTTTGTAACAAAAAACAACAGAGATTTATTCTGTTTATAAAAGTAAAATTACAGGTGTACGTGCGACTAGTGGTTTAAACAATTATTAATTAAATGCGTAGTGTGTAAAAGTGTGAGTTTGTATGTAGCAATAATGTGCTCGCTACCGCGAGATAGAAGCACGTAGTTACTGTTACTTATCTCGAGGCAGCCGGAAGAAGAGAGCGAGCAACCCCAAGCGCTGTAGTTTTGTCCATCGTCGGGAAGTTGCTGAGGTGAAACGGGAGAGACTCCTTTAACACGGAGAATCCCGCCTCCGCGTTTAAATTAGGCCGAACGGGGAGGCCTCGCGCTACGGAGGGACCTCGCAGTTGCGCGGAGTTGCATACGCACGCGTGTTAACGTTCAAAAGCGCGCGAAGACTGAAAAATTTTAAACGATCCGAACATGCCGCCCGCCTCGTTGAAGTCAGTCAACGAAATGGCGATGAAGTCCACGCGGAGAACGAAAATAAAGAGGAAAAAATCTGAAAAAATAGAAACTAAGTAGCGTTAAGATAAGATTGGAAAAGAATGATACTAACTTTAAACTAAATAGAGATATAAAACCGGTGCGAGATTGCTAGAGTGTAAAGAAAAAATGTATTTTGTATGACTCGAAGTATAAGAGAGAGTGTAGGTGTTGTTGTTGCTGCCATGCCGCCCGCCATGACACGTCCCAATTACACTGCGTTTCTCGATGCTGGAGTTGGCGCTCAAGGCCGAGAAGTGCGATGCAGCTGCCCCGTTGATGGGTAGTCGAATGACCTTTTCTAGAGGTCGTTGCAGCGTGGTTGTTGCAGTCCGGAGCGTGGCTATTCTAGCCAAGTCATCTGGGCTCGTTTGTAGGGCCTCAATTTCGAGCTAGGGGCCATTTGAGTGGTGGCAGCAAGTCGCCGGTCAGCAGGACGGTATTTCCTTGAGTGGGTTTGTAGTCCGGCTCGATCCACTTCGAGCGCTGTTGTATGTGATGCAGCACCTCCTTGTGTCATCTGCACCAGAAGTGCTGGTGCACTTGCGTGACAATCTGTCATCTCGGAATACCTGAAACATTCAAATCAGACGTAGGTGCTTCTGGCGCAGTTGTCAGAGCTGTGCCGATTAAAAAATGGCCGGGCGTCAGCGCAGCGATGTCGGTGGAGTCGGCGCTTATGGGGCTGAGCGACCTGGAATTCAAGCAGGCCTCGATGCTCGCAGCCAAGGTAGAAAATTCTTCGAATGTCAGTTTGGCATCTCCGATGACTCTCTTCAAGTGGTGCTTGAAGGATTTGACGGCAGCTTCTCACAAGCCGCCAAAGTGTAGTGCTCTGGGTGGAATGAAGTTTCATGCTACCCCGTCGGATTGAATGGCCTCAGCGACTACTCGGCTGAAGGTTGATGCTTCTCGAAAACATCGCTGCAGCTCGGTGTCTGCGCCTTGAAAGGTGGTGCCGTTGTCGCTAAAAATTTGGCGACACAAGCCTCTTCTCGCCACGATCGCTTGAAAGCTAATAAAAATGTCTTTGATGTGTAATCAGATACAACCTTAATGTGAACTGCTCTCGTGACGAAGCAAGTGAATATCGCTATGTAGCCTTTGAAGGAGCGCTGGCCGCGGCCCTTCTACGTGCGTATTGCGAATGGGCCGGCGTAGTCCAGTACCGTAACCTCGAAGGGGCGTGCTGGAGTGACACACACGACTGGGAGTGGGGCCATCGGCTGCTCGACGGTGCGACCTTGAAAGCGGCAGCAGCGCACGCTTTGCTTGCAGAGCATCCGAATTTTATTGCGTGCCTGCGGGATCCAGAAGCTGCGAAGCAAGTGGCTCTGGATAAGCTGGGGACCACCATGTAGAGTGGCGAGGTGAGCGTCCCTGATAAGCAGCACGGCCAAGTGACTGCTCCTGGGGATGATTATCGGGTGCTTCTCGTTCTGCGTTAAGAAGGAGTATTGGAGTCGTCCTCCGACTCTCAGTCGGGCATTGTCATCCAAGAAGGGCAACAGTCGACGGAGCAGGGTAGACCGACGCAGGGATCTCCCTGCACGGAGCAGTGCAATCTCTTGTTGAAAATGCTGGGCCTGGACAGCTAAGACGAGGCGAAGACGAGTCTGCTCCAGCTCCTCGACTTGTAGTATCGACGAGGGACGTTCCGCCGCTCATAAATAGAAGTTCGATAGCCACCTGTACATAAAGGACAAAACACGTACCAATTTCTTGTATGTGGAAAATTGAACCATAAGTGCCTCCAGCGTCTCTTTAGCTGCAGCATAGAAGGTGTCCGTTGCAGTCCGTTTTTCCAGTACCGTCACGTGTTCGTGCTGTTTCATCGACTTTCTGGAGTCCTTGAAGAGCTGCTGTGGTCCTGTCCACCAGAGTTCATTGGGTTGAAGCTGGCTTGGGGTCAAACCACGTGTAGCGTGATCGGCTGGGTTGAGCGCTGAGCGCACGTGGCCCCAGCGAGCATTTGGCAGCAAAGTCAAGGCCTCACTGACTCGATTGGCGATGAAGGTTTTTCAGAGCTTAGGCAGTTCTTGGAGCCAAGCCAATACAACCTGTGAGTCCGTCCAGCAAAAGACCAGTGACATAATATTCTCCAGGTCGTTCTGTACCCTGCGGAGCAGCCTGCAGAGCAGAAGAGCGCCGCAGAGCTCCAAACGTGGCAAGGATATGGCCTTGATTGGCGCTACCTTGCTTTTTGCGGCAATCAAGGTAGAGTGCAGTCCAGCTTTCTCGTCGTGGGTAACGAGGTAGACAGCGGCTGCGTATGTCTTTTCGGAGGCATCGGCGAAGCCGTGGAGAGTCCATTAGGTTTTGTTGGTTGTGCCCAGCCAGCGAGGAACTCGTAGCATCTCGAGAGTAGGCAGTTGTTTCCGGAAAACGGCCCATTGTTGGCAGGTGCTGTCATCTACTGGAGCGTCCCAGTCTTTCCCAGCAATCCACATGAGCTGCATCAGGAGTTTAGGTCGGACTGTAACGGGGGCGAGCAAGCCCAGTGGGTCGTACAGTCGGGCTATCTCTCCGAGGATGATGCGTTTGGTGACGCATGCAGCCGTACCGTGACGTGGCACCTGGTAGTGGAAGGCATCCGTGTGTGGCCACCAGCGGAGGCAGCGGACTCGATGTCTTCCAGCAAATCGGAGTCATTAGCTGACCACTTGATTCCACGCAGCTGAGTCTTGGCGAGCTGTGCTTGGTCCGATGTGTCGACGCCAGCCAGGGCGTCATCGACATAAACATTGTTGCGCAGGATTTGCGCTCCGAGAGGGGGAACGGGTAGGCCTCGTCCTCGGCCAGCTGATCGAGCACCCTTATGGCCAGATAAGGGGCACAGCCGGTGCCATAAGTGACGGTGAGCAGCTCGAACTTTTCGATCAGCAGCTCCGGTGACGTCCTCCAAAGTATACGTTGTCATGGTGTGTCAGCCCGATGCACTCGAATCTGCCGAAACATTTTAATTATATCGGCTGTGAATATTTTCCGATATAAGCGCCAGCGAGTTAGCACTGTTGTTATTTCCCTTTGCAGTTTGGGGCCGGTATGTAGAAAATCATTCAGTGATTTTCTACTGCTCGTGCTCTGCGAGGCGTCAAAGACGACGCGTAGCTTACGGCTTCCATCGCTCTTGAACACGGCGTGATGAGGCAGAAAATTGGCCGTAGAGTCAGTTGTGGCAGCAGGGACACGCTCCATGTGTCCTAAATCCTCGTACTCCTTCAAGAATTTGGAGTAGGACTGCAGCAAGTCAAGGTTCTTTGAGAGCTTGCGCTCCATCGAAAGCAGGCGGTTGTCACGTATATGCATGTGTTTAAAATGGCTCTCGCACTCCTTTTCTTCTAGTGTGAGCACAGGTGCATTCGAGATCTCTTCGACCTCCCAGCAGCATTGTAGCTGGTCGGAGAGGGTCACGCAGGTAGAAAACGACTGCATTGTCGTATGAGCAGCTACGTGTGTAGCGAGGCCCTTCGTAGGCCCTGTTAGAATCAAGTCAAGTCTGGTCTGTTGAGCAGCTGGGACATCAGTCGGACCCAGTAGAACACCATCTAAAAGAATAGCTGGGTACAGTTCGCCACCCAGAATCACATCCACTGGACCTGGCTGTGCGGGTCTGGGTCAGCCATTTGCAGCCCTTCGATGTGCTCCAAGGCACCGATGTCGACTTAACAGCGAGGCAAGAACCCTGTAAGCTGTGGCAGTACTGCAGCTGAAAAACTTAGGACGAATGTAGTATTCAGTTTTGATTTTAGAGAGAGCGTAGTAATGGAAGTTGAGGTGGCTGATGTGTCTCCACCCACTCCGGTGATTGTAGTGTGACATGGTGACTTGCGCAAAGAAAAGGCCTGGACTACCTTTTCCGTCACAAATGAGCCTTCCTATCCTGGATCTATGAGGGCTCGAAAGACCATGCACTCACCAGTTTTCGACTGTCGAATCACTCGTGCAGTACCCAACATCGTTGTCCTACTCACAGCAGCAGTGTAGCCCTGTGTTCAAGTCGAAGTGGATCCGGAAAACGTTGCAAGCGCAGGCTTTGGCCCAACTGGGGCAAATTCTCCTTGGGGTTGCACCTGCATAGACCCTGCGTCTTGGTGCAAAATGGTGTGCTCCCTGTTGCACTGCTTGCACCTGCTTCTAGATGGGCAGGATGCGCTGGTGTGGCCAGAGCGCAGACAGTTGTGACATAACCCCAACCTGTCAATGCGCTCCAGCCTCTTGGAGTAGGTTTCTTGCTGCAACGAGGGCAGTATCCAATATAATGCTCATCTCTGCACGCTGCACAGCCCTGCTGCTTCGACGGAGCCTTCTTGCCAGCTGGCACACTGGCAAGGTGAGACGAGACACGCTTGACGGAGGAAGGTTGCTGCTTGTAGGTGTGAAGTTCGTAGAATATCTTCTAGTCTGGCTGTGTAACTGTTTTTTTTTCTTCTGTTGTCGGGCTAGAGAGGAGTCCTCTATGCTGCCCACTACCATTCAAGGCTAAAAGTCTTCTCGTTGGATAATTCTTTTCTTTTGATCTATCTTCGGCCCGGGGATTTCGATGTTGATATGCAAAAGCGAGGCTCTCAGTTGATTCTTCAGGCAATGATCCTCAATGAGTCAACTGTGTGCCATTATCCACTACTTTCCTCGAGGCTGAATCATGATATGGAGAGAAACTAGAAAGCCTCGAAAGTTCTATGATCTTTCACTAGAAAGATCTATGTGAATTTTGTGTACCTCAGAGCTAGCTCGGTGAACTTTAAACCCTCGTGACGAGTAGATTTGTTTGTGTTTGTGTATCACGGGCCGACCTTGGAGCGACTCAAATGAAAATATAGGCTTATAGCGCCGCTAAGCCGTTATAAAGGTCGATATGTATATAGTACATTCTAAACCAAAATGCTTGAGGATTTCCGATGGAATAACATATGGATAGAATAATTATCTTTTTGCCAAGTCACTATATAAATTCGAGATGTACTTTCAGGCGATATTTTGGCGTATATAGCATGAAAGGATTTATTCACACGATTTTATGGTGTGACTTTAACACTTTGTCTTTATCTCCCGTATAAGATAATTATAAATTATAAATTATAAACTTAAGTTTATAATAAAATTGTTTGTTTCAAATTTGTTCAAATTACACTGTGAGCACACTGGTCTCGCCTAACGGTAGAACTTGCGTTTTTATATGTATCTTGGGTCGACCTCGGAGCAAATCAACTGTCTATATATATATATATATATACATATATATATATATATATATGTTACACTTATATCATAGAATGCTTAAAATTTACACAAAAATAGAATCACATTTATAGAAACTTAAACTTTAAACTAGGATAAAATAAAACTATGGTAATTGTCTTTTATTGTTAAGTTACTACTATAAACACCGGGAATACTTTCTAGCAATAGCTTGGCAATATTGCTTGGAGAGAGTTTATTCACTCGATTTGATGAAGTAACATTGACACTTTGTTCAAAGAACCACACACGATGCTGAGGGTGTGTAGAAGATTTGTCGGAAAGTGCACAGGATGTTTTTGTCCAAAGGACCACTCAAGCTGTTGAGTGCGTAGAAAATTCAATATTTAAAAGTCCACAAATCTTTTTATTGAATTTTTTCCCTTCTTTTATTTAAACTTCTGAAGGGTAAGAAGATGTTTAAAATAAAATAGTTAAAAGTAAGAGGTGAGTTTGAGTTTGAGATGAATTTGAAAAACATGATTCTGCCCGCTGGTCTCCAAGTATAACTTGAACGAGGCTCGCGTGGGCCCGCGCGCACCGTACGTCCGAACGCTTCGAGCCCAGCGATCAGAATCCCGCTGTGTAACTGTATGTCGCTGCAGTGAGCTGTATTTAGAGCCTTGGTGCGGTTTTCGAGGAACTTGGTTAATGCGTCGTAGGTGGGGAACGTATTGACCCCTTCCAGCGACTTCTCCCAATCTACACGTGTGTTTGGGTCCAGGTTGAAAATGACAAGCTGGACAAACCAATCATCCCAGTGATCGACTGGTCTTCCAAGGCTGCGCAGGGCTCTGATGCTCTCGTTCGTGGTATAGAGAAGCCTCATGATCTCTGCCACTGACTTGCATGCAGCTGGGGGCATGCTCAGCAGCCTGCTGAGTTGCACTGAGAGGCGCAGTCTCTTATTGTCGTACCTGGTTTCCAGGGCCTTCCAGGCAACCTCGAAATTGACCCCCACTACCTGCAAGTTGCAGAGGCGCCGGGTAGGGTAGTCTCTCCTTCGAGCACGACAGAAGGTGCTGTAGCTTCAGTACTGGTGTCAGCGTGGGCGAGTCCCTGATTATTGAGCAGAAGACTCCTTGAAGGATTCCCACTCTTCCTGCCTGCCGCTGAACCTTGGCAGCTGGAGCTTGGGCAGCGAGGAAGATGTTGTCCTCACCTGCATCACTGGCCCCATAGGGTCGCTCGCTGCTAGGTGCACGTTTTGTTGTAGAGCACACACCTTCGCTGCTAGTCTGCTGGACAGATCAATTTTAGTATTGATGTAGTGGTCCTCAATTTCTGAAAAAAAGTCACTCGTTATATATGTATCCTCCTTGATCTCCTCATAATATTCATAGATCTGTTGGTGCTTGTCGTAGAAGTTCTTCCAGTAACTTTCCAGCTGCAACAATCTCTGCTGGAGGATTTCAACTGTAATATTAGGAGCACCTATTTTATCAATGTTTACAATTACTTTAGCAATAGAGTTTGCGGTGGCCTTCTGATTAGCTATCAAAGTCGCCACTGGCTTAGTCATTGTAAAGTAATATCGGCAAACCAAGCAGAAACAAGAAGAGTAAGCAGCATGCAGCAAGCTAGCGAAAGCAATATATGGTAATACTTAGCGGTGTCCAGGAAGTAGTGTCCAGCAGTAGACCCTTCTTCAGTAGCAACCAGCAGCAACAGGTGTCAACAGTGGTTAAGGTTAGGGACGTCCTTTGTACACACTGGCTCGTGAAACTGCAGCAAAAACAGACGGCAGCGTCGTCGAGTGCAGGCACTTGAGCTCGGAGCGGTATGCGCCGTAAGTAGTTGAGCAACCGCTAGATGTTTGAATTTTTGATCGACGAGCTGCAACGGCCGTGTGACGTCACAGCCGAAATCGCGCGATGTCCAGGCACGTGACAAGGTCAAGCTCGACCTTGAAACTTATACCCTTTTTTATCAAACCAGATCTTCCTTTCTTTTTTGCTGTATGCGTGCAATTAACAGTTTGCAATTAATAGTTTGCAATTTGTTATTTACTTGTGCTAGCTGGAGCACCACACTCTATTTAATTTTCCGATTTTTACTCGCGAGATCGAAAGTCCCGAGCGCAAGCTTTTGCAAGTCCGTCGGAAAATCACACTTTTTTAACACACGTTATTAATATATAGCGTAGGTCGATAAGTAGGATTCAGTATGGTAAGATACATATAGCTTGACAACGAGAAGGTGTATGCTAGGCGATGATCTAGACGTAACACTAGGTTACTGTTATTGTTTAATTTAATAATTGTATGAAAAAATTTTAATCTACCGTCTTCGATGATGTTGGTTGTTTTGTTGGCTTTTTTTATTTATAAACACAACAACACCGTCTGATTTGTTAATGTTACCATGGTTATAATATATTTCATATCCAGGTAATTTATAGAAATATAGATAGTGAGCTAAATTCCAGGTTTCTACACAGACTATGACATACGGTTTAAACTTTAAATTTTTTAAAAGTCT
The DNA here is from genome assembly GCA_949152435.1 of Gastracanthus pulcherrimus. NCBI lineage: Eukaryota > Metazoa > Arthropoda > Insecta > Hymenoptera > Pteromalidae > Gastracanthus > Gastracanthus pulcherrimus. The sequence continues at coordinate 81,621,024 of OX424576.1, forward strand.
CTGTGTTTATCAAAGTTTGCACCAAGGCTTCTAATATTTACATACATAATATAACCTGAATTTATGTTTAATTTACTATTAAGATTTTGTATATCGATATAGGATTTCTCCTGTTCAATAACATCGTTTTGTATATCATCAAGTGTCTGGAATTGATTCTCCAGTAGAATGGGATAATGTTTCTTAAGTATGTGCTTGCTACCCTCTACTTTCCCTCTGTTGAAGTTGAGTTGAATCCCACGATGGTAACACAGGTTTAATTGGGTAATCCACTGAGTCAATATATTTTTTGATTTTTCTTTTGAGAATGACACAAGATGTCACATCAGATGCCTGTGATTAACGTTATATGTTGTTTTGTATTTTGTATTGGTGAATATACAGCTGAGACACTTTTTAAAGATTCTTTTTTACAATCATTAGTCTTGTGCTTTCCAGAGCATTTAAGCCAAGCCGGTTCATTATTACAATTCTTGTTATGACCAAATCGACCACATGAATTGCAAGGCCTAACTTTAATTAGATCATAGACTTTGAAGTTTAGATGACCTACAAAATATTATTTTTGTTCTCCCTCATATAACTGTAAATTTCCACTGGAACTTCCATAAACACTGTACTAAGATTATTCTTAATTTTGTTCATGTGAAGAATACGACGTTTGGTTGAGAAATTGCTGAAATTTCTCATATTTATGTTAATTTCTATATTGCTGTTGTCCATGTTAGAATAATTGTCAATGCCAACTATTTCTATTTTCGGACTATTTAACTTTTCAGTTATTTTGACACTTTCAATTTTTGCCTGAATTCTTTTATCCTTTGTAATGAACTTTGTTACACACTGCTTAATGTTAACGTTATTTTCACTGTCAATTGTGTCAATTTTCTTCACAGTAATTTTTGGTTGATGATTACTGTAGTTAACAATTTCAGCATATGAATTCTTTTTATTCTTATCCTTATAATTATCAAGAAGTTCTCTCAGTAAATCGTTTTTTTCTTGAAGCTCTTTGATTAGTTATTTTTGTAGAGTATTTTCAGTATTCAATAAATCAAATTCAGCCGTATCGTTAAGAAACGTAGTATTATGTAGTTCCTGTGTTTTGTTTGATACTTCTACTAAAATTTCTTTTCTTACTTCCTCAGTACTTTTCAGTTTTATTTGTGTAATTAAGATTTTTGCTGAATCACTCGAAGACTTTTCATCAATTTTTGAGGTTATTTTTAGGTCTCTATGTTTCGGGCAAATCATAAGTTTCACTCACATATGTAAACTTTTTTGATTGTTTAAAACAACTTTGATGGTAAGCGCTATCACAAATAATACAAATAACTGCAGCATTTTTGATTCTTGGATGACACTTATAGAAATTATCACCGGACTCAGGAGGAGATTTCTCTCCTCCCGCCATCTTGATTATAGCATCTTTCTACTTGTAATAATATACAAAACTACTACTCAAAACGAAAACCAGAACAGACTATTTTCATAAAAAGTTACCTCATCTTTAACACTAACATGTTATGGCATAAATGGTTAGTTGAGCATTAATATGATGTGGAATATACTTCAATTTTTAAAAACAAAAGTAGAATTAAACGACTTCCATTTGAAACGTGCTGTGTACAAAAATATTAAGCAGATCTAAAGATATTAAAGGTCAAATACACTAGCCAATCTATTGTTATATAGTGATTTTGTGTAAAGTGTTTTGTGGAACTCATGGTAAGTTGATTCAATTTACACCAACAGGGCGTCTACCACAGGAAAAAACCTAGAAATCCTTTAATTCACAGGGAATCTTAGGGTCACACAGGGAATTTTCTCGATGCACAAGTAATATTCTAGAAACTAGAAAATTTTAAAAACTTCGATTATAACAAAGTATATAAAAATGTAATAAACATACGAGGTCTGTCCCAAAAGTATCCGACCTACCTCGATTTCTCGGCGCTTGATTTATTCTTCGTCATCCGGGGGGGGGGGGGGGTGGCATCCTTCAAAGTAGTACCCATTTGATTGAACAAGACGCTCATATCGATGTTTCCACTTATTAAAGCACTCTTGAAAGTCAGACTTCGGAATCGCCTTTAGTGCATTCGTCGCATTAGTTTCAACAGTCTGTTTAATGTCGAATCGATGTCCTTTAAGCGGCATTTTCAATCGAGGAAACAGCCAAAAGTCGCAGGGAGCTATATCAGGACTGTATGGAGGCTGGCTGAGCTGCGCAACACTGTGTTTCAATAAATACTGCTGCACAAGGTTTGATGCGTGCGCTGGAGCATTGTCGTGATGAAGAAGCCAGTCACCGGTTTCCCAAAGTTGCGGTCGTTTTCTCCTGATTGCATTACGTAATCTTTTCAAAACTTCAACGTAGTACTCTTTATTGATTGTCTGGCCTGTAGGGGCATATTCGTGGTGCACACGCTCGACATTATCCAACGATGTTCCCGTCGAAGGTCGACCAGAACGAGGATCACTGTCAATAGATGTGCGGCCACTTTTGAACCGCCTATACCACTCTTTTATTTGTGTTTTGCCCATACACTCATCTTTAAAGGCCTTTTGCAACATTTCAATAGTTTCCGCACAACTTTTACCGAGATTAAAGCAAAATTTTATGCATATTCGCTGTTCGGTTCGTTCTGCCATTTTTAGCAAAAAGCAAATTGCGACGAACACAAAAAAGTCGTTGTAAACAAATACACGCTGCGCGGGAACTAAGACGTTTCATCGGTATCTCAGGCTACTGACGAGAAGGTTAGGAGTTGCTGGTGACGTTCGTACCCTTCAGAGGTCGCCTGAGTCTCTCCGCGCGAAGATATGAACGTAGGTCGGATACTTTTGGGACAGACCTCGTATATATGAATATTATAATTTTTAAAACAGCTTCTTGCATTGAAAGGAGAAGATCTTCAGGCGCACAATCGATATCGACTTGAAACCCATATACAACTACTGTAGATGTGGTAGATAAGCAATTCCTGGAGTTTCATCCCCTATCTTGGTGCTACAAAATAACAGCTTGGGAAAGTATTGAAAATTAAGCAAAAAAAAATGGCAACTCTACACTTTTTACTCTTTGTTTATCTAAATGTATCCTATAATGAAAACATATATGTAAGGTAAATGTACCAGTAAATGGCCACTTACAAGGAGAGTGCACGCCCTGTAAACCATTTTTTATCAAACTTCAGGAGGTGGTTGGCTGTACCAAAAATGAAGCTTAACACCCGTAATCTTTTCCAATGGACCCCTGTCTTGGAGATATGAGGTATTTTGATTCAAATGTGCATTATTTGAATGAAAAAATGCACCTCTTTTGACAACAACTCTGCAAGCTTTTATGCTAGAAAGATTGCCTCAAAAGATAATGATTAAAAATGCATCTATTCCATGAATTTTAACTCTCAAAATCGGTAATTTTTCATGCATTTTAAATCATAATCTTCAATTGTTAACTTTGCATCTGAATAATGATTTAATAGGATACAAAGCTTAAACTTTAGCTCTTTTCACCTGCTTTAAGTATCTTTTGGGTCAATTTTCTAGCATAGAAACTTGCAGAGTTATTGTCAAACAAAGAGGTATATATTTTCATTAATTTAACGCATATTTGAAGCAAAATACCTCATATCTAGAGAACAAGGACCCATTGGAAAAGATTATATGTGCTAGACTTCATCTTTAGGTGCTAGAAACCATCTGCTTAAGTTTGATAAAAAATCGTTTCCCACAGGGTGTGCACTCTCCTTGTTAACACAAAGATAGTTTATCTAAAATATAACGTATTAAAATCATATTTAGACAAAAGAACTTTTACTTATTGAAAGATATTACTATTGTCTGTCAAAAAGCGCTGCCAACTGATTTGGCTCTGTACATTCTCAAAGAGATCTTTTTAATTTCAGTAAAAATTTCATTGGATTTCATAATTTAATTTGCGAGTTATAGAGGCTTCAAAAATGACTAAGCACACTATATAAAAAATGAAAAACGGTATATTTGGAATCTATTTCAATGTCAAAAAATTTTCAAAAAACCATAATTTTTAAATTTTGAAAAATGTCTAAAAAACAAAATAAGTCGACCATTTTTGTTGAAATTTTGAAGCAACTTTTATAAATATATAACAAACATGTATGCAAAGTTTGGTCAGGTTTAACCGGGGAATGTTCGAAAGCAGATGAGCGACATGTATAAAACGTAATTCTTCGGAAAATGCCATTTTGTTCCTTAAGTAATATAATCTAGTTTAACATGAAAAAAATGTCTTTATGCGTCTCAAATTGAAGGATTCTATGAGTACTTTATTGTGAAAAATATTTATTCATAAAAGGATTTTTAAAAAGCCTAAATTTTTAAATTTAGAAAAATGGCCGCAAAAGTAAATTGAGTCGACCATTTTCGTTGAAATTTTAAAGCCACTCTTAGACATTGATAAAAAATATGCATGCAAAGTTTGGTAAGGTTTTACCGCTGAATATACGAACGCGGATGAGCGACACACACACGCACCCACGCACACACACATTCTCACACATCCATAGAGCAGGAAATTTTTGAGAGTAGTTTATTTGAACTCCCCAAGTCATATAGTATGTTTTTTCGTTAAAATATGTAAAAAACAAAATTTTGTCAAAACTATGCTTTCACTTTGAGAAAGTAAAATTGGGGGTCAGCCAGAACTTTCATTCTCAAGCGGGTGGGCTAGAACTGTCATAACCTTAGGTTCTTTCGGAACTTTCTGAGCTTCAATTCAAAATGTTAGGATACCAATCAAATACTATTGTACTATTACTATTTACATAGTAATTTTTTTCACACAATCAGCATAACGATTACAAATATTATCATATGTCTCTTTTAGCCATCACACAACTTTATGTAATAAGAAACCTCCGTCAATAACGTAAGAACAATCATTTAGTTCTGGTCACTCTAGTACAGGTGAAAAGACTACAGTAATACAGTAATACAGCCTAGACTTTTGCGTATAACGCGCAACTGCATTTTTGAAAATTGATAGTGGATAAGGCGTTAATTCGTAAACTAAAATCCTTTAACTCTTTATTGCCTTGCATTGCTATAGTAATCCTTCGCAAGATTAATGTTGGATTAATTACAACTGTATAAGTGTACATTTACGAATTCTATAAAGTAATACTGTACGTTATATTTTCTAGTTGGTCACTGTAATTAATTGTATTTGTTGCCACTATTGTTACAAATAATTTTGATTTCATAAAAAAAAAAAATAAATCATTGAAAAATAAAAAAAACCGCTGCCAATTCTTTGGCACTTAGCTCAAACTAAATAAATTGTTCCAATATGAATTTCTTTATTCTAATACATTATTTTAATAGTACATGATTTTCTTCCCGTATTGCATATAGAATTTTACTTCAGATTTAACTGTGGCTACTTTATTGACTTTTATTGAAAATTTATATTATAATTAATTTAAATATAAAATTGAAAAAAGAGAGAATGCCAGAGGAACTGAAAATTTACTTTATTCCCGCTTTGGCCATTTTAGACCCGCTTTTCAGGTCAATAAAGTGGCCATTATAGTTAAGACGTGAATAAATTGCTACATTTCTTTCATATTAATAGCTCAAAAAAGGGAGGTTTTTTATCATCGATTGCTGTCAAAAGATAAATTACAAAAAATTATAAGCTTGTGATCATAAATTGCATTATCGATTTAAAAATATCGTAAAATAGAAAAATCGTTATAAAACAAAAACAAATCGAGGAATCTTTAATTCTTTTTTTATTTCGTACGTTGGTAAAAAAACAATTAAAAATTACTTTGTTTAATAAATATGACCGCGACATTTTCGAGATATAAGCAATCGAAATTAAAAAAATCTAACCTGAAATATCTTGAAAGATAAAAGACCTTATAGCCTGGGCACAGAGTTTAGCCGAGAGATAGTGGTAAGCTACCCTTTTCAGCTCAATTTATTGTAAACATTTTCCATCATATGTTTCCGGATATAGCTATTTAAAAAGAAAATAACGTTTTCGTGTATAACACAAGAAAGAAAATCTTATAAAAAGTTTCGTGTCGGGGAAGATCATTTTATGCTCTTTCAAATGCATTTACACTGAAGCGATCATATTATTTCTACATACCAAAATAATTTACCTCATTGATTTCTGGATAACGTGAAACAGAAAAATCATTATAAAACAAAAACGAGTCGATGAATTTTAAAATTTCATTTAAATTCCGGAGGAATTAAAACACTGAGCCCCAGATGGCAAAAAATAACCGTGTTTAAAAGTTTAAAAGAACATAACTTCAAATATCTTGATAAATAAAAGTCCTCATAATCTGGACAAATAACTCAGCCAAGAGATAGTTAAAAGCTACCTTTTTGAAAATTTTCAAAATAAATAATGCCGTTTTACTCACGTTATCGTATGCCATAGAAAATCGATTATTTTTTACAAAATTTGTTTCTCGATAAGAGAAAAATAAAATGGTTCAAATATTTTACAGAATATTGTACTCCGTGGTACTGACCATCTCAATTTTTTTCAATACATTTCCATGATATATTTCCGAGATATAACCGTTAAAAAAAAAACGTTTCCGCGAATAAAAGATAAAGGGAAATAGCTTATAAAAATTTTTGGGTAGGAAAAGATAGATAATTTTAAGCTCTTTTAAATGCTTTATCACAAAATGGATGATATTATTTCTAAGGTATTACAAAGACCGAAAAACTAAAACTCAATAATCGAAAAACCGATAAATAAACCAAGACGCATCGTAAAACATCAAAATTCATTTTTGATCCCCTTTCCATAAAAAAAATGAGCCTCAAACATTAAATTTAACCGTGGGTTACTGCAGATATAGAGCGACACATACGGCACACACATACGTCCATACGGACATTTTCTAAAAATAGTGCATTTTGATTCCAAATGGCCCAAAACATGTTTTTAACATGATTTTAAGAAAACTTTTTGCTTCCTCATAGAGGAACCTTTGTGATAATAAAAAAAAATGTTTTGCTAAAAACATGCTAGAAATATCTTAGAGATATTGGGAATCAAAATACATTATTTGTAGAAAATGTCTGTGTCGATGTGTATGAGCGTGCGTGCGTGAGCGTTTGTGAGTGTGTGAGTGTGTGTGTGTTTGTGTGTGTGTGAAAGTGCGTGCGTGCGTGCACGTGGGTGGGTGGGTGTGTGTGCGTGCGTGGGTGAGTGGGTGCGTGCGTGCGTGCGTGCGTGTATGTGTGAGTGTGTGTATGTATGAATGTAGATCAACATTACTCTGAATATACACGGTCAAAACTAATGTTTCGGGGCTCATTTTCTTTGTTCTTCTTTAAGGACGGCGGCTCAAAAAATTTTTTTTTTTTCGATGCGTCTTTTTTTTTTAGCGGCTATTTGATTTTTGAGTTATTGATACCGTAAAAGTAATATCATCGATTGAATGGTAATTCATTTGAAAGAGCATAAAATTACCTATCTTTTCCCATCCGAAATTTTGAATAAGCTATTTCTCTTGTTTAGTTATTCACGAAATCGTACTTTTTTTCAAACAATTATATCTGTGAATTATCAAATAATAAAATTTTTTTTAAAAATTAAGATAATTAGGAATATGGAGAAGAATCTTCTATAAATTTATTGAGGCTTTATTTTTCTCTTTTGAAGAGGGAGAAATCTTTCTGTAAAAAATTGGTTTTTATTCAGTAGCGAATTCTGGAGTAAATCGGCAGTATTTGATCTCAAACTTTCCAAAACGGTAGCTTTTTAGTATATCTTGATCGAGTTCTAAGCCCAGATTACAGCGACCTTTATATTTCGAAATATTGGAGGTTACAACAACAATTTTTCGATTTTCGGATTTTTGAGTTTCAGTTTTTCGAGTTTTTTGGTATGTTACAAATATTATGATCAAACACAGCTCAGTCTTCCGGAGTAGTGACTCGGGGCTGTGCACATCGTGCTAGAGTGCTACTTCACGGTTATAACATATATATATATATTGTGCTTTGTTATTTTTTGTTATATCTAATGCAGGAAATAAAATACATTTAATATTGATTTTATGTCTTTAATTTACGTTAGACCTTTTCGATTTTTGAAAATATCCAGATATACGTATTGCTCAAACAACATAAAAAGTATATTAAAAACAATATTATATTTATTAATTATTATGAATTGTTATTATTATTATTACTAACTCTTACACAATAAATAAATTCTTTTAATATTAAATTATACCTTTATTTCATGTGGACTGTTTTTTCATTTTATAAATTTCCAGATATCCGAAATACTCGAATAACATAAAAAACCATATTAAAATAATAAAATCTATGCTAGCTAAATAATTTTCTTTATGTAGAAAAAAATGTTTACAAAGAAAATCAAAATTAATCACAAAAAATAATGAAAGATTATAAACTCTTTGAAATAATTTAAAAAATGAAAGGAAAAGGGGAGAAACCACAAAAAGACAACATAAAACCGTATAAAAAATATATCATCTATGTTAGCTGAATATTTTTTTCTATGTAGGATGAAAATGGCCATAAATATGAACAAAATGTTACACAAAAAACAATAAAAGATTATAACCTCTTGGAACTAATTTAAAATAAAATGGAGTAAAAACGTAGAGAAACCACAAATAGACAACATAAAACCGTATCAAAAACATAAAATCTATGCTAGCTGACAATTTTATTTGTAGGAAATAAATGACAATAAAAGCGAACAAAATGAAACACAAAAAACAATAAAAGATTGTGACATCCATCCAATTGCTGTCCATTTTTATTACAAATAATAATAATACAATGCGAATCTTTCAATACACAAATTTTACTTCAAACGAAAATATCCTTGTACGTGAAAAAACGACCACGAGTTCTCACACATACATGTCTACAGAAACAACATCGTTAAACACCAATAGCATGGAAAACAGCTAGACACCATGCAAACAGTTCCTGCGATAAAGGGACGTTCCAAGGTATTGGTACATCGTTAAGAAAGGTAACGCGCAGAGCTATACTCCGACAAACAGCAGCTGTATAAACACACGCAGATACCGGAAGGTACGCATTAACGAAAATTTTCAATTAGAAGAAAACGTGAAAGACTTCGGCACTATTACACATTATTTTTAATATTCCGCTTTATTCCTTAAAAATACTTTATTTTAAAGAGAATATTTTTATTTATACACTTTTTATAACATTGTAAATATTTTTACAACTTTAAACTTATATAGATATTTCAATATCTATATCTATGATTTAGTATAAACATATAATGATTTTCATATAAACATTTGTCATGCTTATTATAAGTTATTAAATAATGTTATGATTATGTGTAAACGTCGAATAATAAGCAGTTATATTAAGTTTTTATTAAGAATAACTATAAATGTACTTGCATAAGAAAGATACATACATAAATATATATTATATTTTAACTATACCCGATATATATTAAATCATTCATTACTTTTGAAGTATTGGTACTTTTATTATAATAAAATTGTATCTATTTTAGATTACGTGAGTAGTACGTAAGCTGTTATGGGAAGACTAAACAAATGACGTCATCACTGCGCGACGTCTCTTATCTTATCTAATCTTAATGGTATGTTGATATGATAAGGTTATCTTAATGGTTTGTTCATAAGATAAGACTCGAGGTCACATTCCATAGAGGTGCTACTTGTCCTATTAATTACTTTTTAATTGTTTATTTATATAAACAAATAGATAAGCCATGTAAACAAAACTCCTTATCTTTGTCGCAACAATGACTCACCCATGCGCGACCCCCTTTTATCTTAATGGTTTATTGACAAGATAAGAACATTCCATAGAGGTGTTACTTGTCGTATTAATTACTTTTTAATTGTTTATTTATATAAACAAATAGATAAGCCATGTAAACAAAACTCTTCATCTTTGTCGCAAGAATGACTCACCCATGCGCGACCCCCTTTTATCTTAATGGTTTATTGACAAGAACATTCCATAGAGGTGTTACTTGTCGTATTAATTACTTTTTAATTGTTTATTTATATATACAAATAGATAAGCTATGTAAACAACACCCCTTATCTTTGCCGCAGCAATGACTCACCCATGCGCGACCCCTTTTATCGTAATGTTTTGTTGTCAAGATAAGACTAACGGTCACAGTCCCTAGATGTGTTACTTATTAATTGTTTATTTATATAAACAAACAGAAAAGATATGTAAACAATCTCACCTCCACTTATCTTTGACATGGCAATGGTTCATCCTTGTGTGATTTCCCTTATCTTAATGGTATGTTTACAAGATAAGACTCAAGGTCACATTCCAGAGATGTATTACTTATTAATTACCTTTTAATTATTTATTTTTATTTGATTTTAGATAACACATAATCTTATCTACGTTGAACAAAGATAGCAAATATAACGTAAAATCTTGACGGTAATCTTAACGGTTTAGACGCCTCCGTCCAAAGATGATTTTAATGGTAATAGTTTGTTGTACTACGTTTTCAAAATATTGTGGTCCTGAAAAGGACCGGTTTATGTTTTTAAAAATCTCTTTATTCTTTAAAACTTTTTTTTTTGTATCCCTTACGATCGGGGAAGGAAAATGTGTTGGTAGAGAATTTCCGTATATAATGTTTTGACTTCTTCGATTCACCATTCGCATGATTACTCCGGTCTTTGTCTGCGTTACTGCTACTGCCCCCGATCTGGGGCGATGATGCTTTACCTTGCGATTGTCCCATATTGCGATAAGCTATCTCCTTGAGGAGGATAAGATGAATAATGAGAGATCTGAATCGCTTTGCTTATGTTTTATATTATATAGTGATTATAGATATTTGAATTGAGAAATTCAAGGATATGGTGGGGTGGTGGTAAGAGGTAAGAATAGTCAATAAAAAACATCATTTCAATTATTTTGGTTTTATTATAATGTAAAAAAGTATGTGTACAAAAAGTTATAAGAAAGAATAACATAATTCTCGATTTCGTGGTTCAAGCAGATACGCACACAATTCGTTGTATATAATTGGTAATTTATAAGCAGCAATTTCTAAGAGTAACACATTTAAAATTGATAAACTAACATCATTATCCTGCAGAAATTTTTCATTAACAAATAATTTAATATTATCGCTGTATAAAGTATAGTATTGATGAAACGCTTCATATGTCTTCATCATAGTTGATTTAGCATGTTCGAGGGTACCGTCTCTTCTAATACATTTTTCTAGGTACTCTTTGATGAAAGTGATAACGGCATTTACCTTAGCAGCGCAACTTTCTAGTTGAGCAAGATGTGCATCAATACATGGCAAGAGAAGTTTTACCCCATCAAACGTAACTTTTTGCATACAGATAGCCGGTGGCGAGTAGGATGTTTTCAGTTTCTTCTTTTCTTTAGATGATTGGGGATCACCTTCAACTGCAACTGCTTCTTCCTCTTCTACATGATTAAAGAAAGCCCCAATTGCAGGTCTTTCTTCTATCAATATGGCTTTCGTATTGTAGGAACTCGTAAACATCAGATCATAACCATCCAAGTACATTTTTGATGGTCGGCCATATTCCGTTTGAAATCTGTAGGCATCTTAGAAATATGCATTGATGAGATCGAAGTAGTTCTTGAAAAGTGTCCAGGTGTTATTATCAAATTTGATAAATTTGAAATAAGACGTCGACATTGACAGTTTTACAATTGCGCAATAACTACCGTGCTCGTACTCCAAACCAATGGATACTCGCTTCGTGTTGGACTTGTTTAACGCATAATTCGTAGACAACAGCATGTTCGGTAAAATATTTAGCATACGAGCTTGATAGCATTCACTTGATTGAGCCATGGTTGGTTAATAAAGACCGCACTATGTACTGTATGAAGTAGCACGAGAAACGCTTGCTCTTATAAACGCATTGGCAAAGCCAACCCCTCCACTAAAACTTTGAGGTATAAGTCAGAGTGGGGAGATCGAAACTAACGGTTATAAATTCTTCCACGTGTATTCCGCGAAATATCAAAGAAAAAATAACTATGTTTTGACGAGTATCCGATTTCGCGATACGAGCATGCAAGATGATGAAATACAAATAAAATATTATACTTCCAACGGTACATAATGTGATTATATTTATAAGACTACCAAGAAATAAAATCGTTTAGATAATTTTTATCGGATATTATTATATATATACATTCTGTGTGTGATTAAAAGTAGAAATATGAATTGTGATGGGTATTCTAAGAATAACGATTGTAAAGCTGTACAGGATACAAGAGGATATGTTGAGGAGAAGAAATGATAAGTTTGACGATATACGTGTGTACAATTTATTCGTATAAACTTATACTATTAATACATAAAGTTTGACAAATTACGTAGAATATATATTTTTAATAATTTGAACATAGTCTCGAAGTACATATTTGATTGCAAAATCCTGAGCCAAGCGAATGCTCAGTACCGAATGCTTTTACATATTTTTGGCGGTGACGCTGGCGAATTTTATTGCGTAAAAGTCTAGTATAAAATTTCATAGCTAAGGTGTCGTTTATTCGTGAATTTCGTGAAAAGTTACTGCAAAACGCATGTAAATTAGGAAAACTGCACATATAATAGAGGAACATAAGACAATATTGCCCACACAATTGCGAGTCGATGCTTTGCAGTTTTTTTTTCTGTTCCACTGATATCTTGTGCAGTTTCGTTTGAGTCGAATAAGATGATGTGCTGAGATTGGTGGTAATCCGTAGCTGTCGAAATATGTTCCGTAGCCATTTTCGTCTATGTAGATAGCTATCCAATGTGTACCTTTTTTCTTATGATCATCAGTGTTGGCAATGATAGCTGTTGGGTATTCCATCACTTTTGGAATTCGATCTGCTACATACACTCCGACTGTTTTAACTGATAATGGCGCAAGCGCTCTCATCAACTGACGTGTATTCATATTTATTATTAACCGTCAATCACGTCCTGGCCAGCCTCCTCCTCTTCTGCCTGCTAATTATCTCTTAAACTTTTTAAAGTAGTTGTACGTCTACGAAGATGTAACTTTGCATAAAGAACATCGCTTAACTTTTGAGGATGTTCTTGAGGTTCTGTTCTAGTATAATCAGCTACTAACGAATGTAGCCACTTTCGTAATAAGTATGCCTGATTAAGAGCACAAACTACAGTTTTATTCTTATCTTGCACACTGTGATGTATACAGGAACACATATGTTGATATTTCTCTCTAAGTTCATTAAACGAAGGTCCATACACTTCTTCGACTGATTCAAGATATTTTGCTTCATCATGTCCACGAGTGTATATTCTTATGGCCACTTTTGTCAGAAAATATAGGTTGAAACGTAATTGATCTACACTGATGTCACCTGCAATCCATCGTATACCGTGATGATGGTTGGAAACGTATTCGTTGGACTTCTTAATGCAAGAAGGTAGATCGGAAAAACTATGCGGGGACTGAATATCTATAACGTAATCCATTTTTAGTAATTCTATTTTTCCGCACACTGCGTGTCTCACGCGTAAACTCTCAAAGTCGACTGTTGGAGAGTTGAGCGTAGCTCTCTGTATATATCTGCTCACCCCACTACCGCCATTACCACCACCCGCTCTTGACATGTACACTGGTACTACTACAGTCTCCCGATTATCACTTATGCATTGAAATCCGTTATGATTTGACGGTTTGAATCTATTTCCAGCACGTTATCAAATTCGGCGTAGACGATACAGTTGATTGTCGACTCGAGAGCCTCGTCAAATTTCACTTCTACACGTATACTTCCGTGCTTTATGAGACTCCAGTGCATGGAAGCGTTTACAGATAAATCAGGAGTCAGATCAAAAGCGAAAAGACAAAAGCCATTTTTATAGTCAGTGCGACTAATAGCTGAAGCTTCATTGAGAAAATGTACTCCAGTTCCAGAAAATAAAGTATGATAAGCTTCTAAGTATAGAGGATTAGTTTCATTAAAACTGGGTTGTAACGGTTTTCTTGGAATTTAAACACCATCAACATAAAGAGAAAGATAATTTATGGAAAAATGTTGAAAATTAAATGGATTATAGCTTCTGTTACCATTAAATGCTCGATTATCTACGAATCCAATTATGATTCTTTTAGGTATTTGACCAAGAATAATGTCATCTAGTGTATCGCCATGAATACCACTATGCATAGTAAACGCTTCTACCTCCACACGATTAATTGGATATTTGGCTGTTGCTTTTGTGAGAGTATTGGCATGGGCCAATAGAATACCTGGACTTATTTTTACACGTCTTACAACAAGTGAAGCTTCTCTTATATGAACGCTAAATTTATCGTTAGTAGCAGTATCCATTAAACAAAATGCATCCTTACTTCTAACTAAACGCAGACGAAGTTCAACACCGTTAAGTAAAAATTTATTTTGATTAAAGCCATCTGAATGTAGGTACCCCATTAAATCTACAGTTTGGGCGTTGATTGTAAAATATTGACGATTTGAGAGTCCTAAATTAACTGTTGCGTCAGACCTAGGAATATTGGACAGAGACTCCATGCGCCCTGCAGTGTCTATATACCAAAGTGAAGTTGTCAGATGTGAGGACATGGTTCCTGGTGAATAATTTAATAATGTTTCGATATAAGCTCTGTATGGATAGGCATTGTTTGGTGGTGAAACGAGTTTCTGGTTGAAGAACACGTCTACTTGATTAAACATAGAGTGTAAAAAATTGTTAACAGGTGGAACTTTACTATTCTCGACTGCATCAGTAGCGACGTTGGGTAAAATTTGAACACGGACACAGACCATGGTGTGTGCAAGATCGAGATAATCTTCGCCACCTGAAACGACAAATTCCAAAGGGCCATCGTCGCTAAGGGAAGAAACCGGTTTATAATGCACAAATTGAGAACTTTCTAGAGATGTCTGCGTAGGAGGTAATGTAAACAAATCCAATTCTGATTTCATGCACTCGCACGAATTTGAATGTAGAAATGCCATGATGATGTTTTTATTTCGGACCAAAAATATCTGTTATACTTCGAAAAACTTGCTTCTTTTTCTTTCTACATCTACTAACGTTCTTTTTACCCTTTCGTGGAGCACTTGTTTTCTTGCTGCTACGTCTTTTCTTCACTCTACCACTTTTAATGCTGCGTGCTGTTGAGCGGTTCTTGGGAGACTGTCGCTTTCTTTTCCTGCTACGTCGTTTATAACCCGATCCTTTCATTATTTCAGCCATTTTATCAGCTGCTTTACGTTTAAGATTTCGCCCAGACTCGCGCACGCGTGTACGTACAGCTTGTTTGAAATGAATACCTCCGATCCCCACGTCGTCTAACACATTCATACCTGTTCGAATAGCTTCTTTACCAACCGCTTTTGCACCACTAGTAAGATAAGGTAAGACTCTGCGAAAAAGTCCAGCCAAGAAGCTACCGATTCCACCATGTCCTCGCTGATAACTTGCACCAGAAAATACACGACGTACACCTCCCCCGCCAATTTGATCAGTGTAATATGCACCGTAGTGACCCATCTTGATAATTTCTGCTGTTTTATGATTACGCTTAAAGTGAAACGTAATCGTCAACGTCCCGTACTCAAACGGTATACTCTTACCGTGTTTATCTCTTATATCGATTATGAGATTTTGAAAAGTGTTATTTAATAATGGAATATAGTTTGGTGGTGAAAAGTGTTTAACCATAGTTAGACCCAACTTGTACTTCGAATTATCGATCGTTACAATGCGAAGAAGAGAAGCTTGAGTATCGCCAACTGTGTAAGGAATACAAATATCTGTATAAATGAAGAATTGATCAGCTATGGCTCTGGCTAGAGATGCAGGTCTATCTCCAACAACCATAACACATTTTCCATTACCACCACCACCTGTAAGAGGATTTATAGATATAGAATCGGTTAATCTACATTTTTCTTGCTCAAAACCGAATATGCGTCTAATTTTCTCATTAAAGTGAATATAATGAGCTTCTTTGCATTCACATATTCTTCTTAAAGAATAGAAACCTCTTTTCTTTTTTGATGGTCCAAGCACCAGATGTTTGTTCACTTCATTTACATGGTTTATAGCATGTGCCAAATCTGTAATATTGTCGTATAAACCAGGTGGAAAAGAACAATCGTAATACTTAGCCGTTTCTAATTCTATAACATCCAAAGGAGCACGTTGTTTCTCGCCTATAGTAGCTGTAGAAAATAAAAAACTCGATTCAGCCTCTTGAACATTGTAGCATTGTACATGGTATGTGAATTTCAGTTAAACCTACACTCCAAGATCCATACAATCGAATCTCATGTGATAAGTGTGTAGTGAAGCAAGATGTCGTGTTATCAGGGAAGTACTTTAGACTACTATTACTGGGTAAAATTAGGTAAAAGCTTTCACAATCCATCACAAAGCGGTGTTTAAATAGGCACAAGTTTACTTGCTTTAATCCAAGAGTTGAATTTGTCTGGATAACCAAGCCATTTAATCAGAATTTGACGTTTTGCACCACGTCCTTTACTACGTATTATACTTTCGATCTTAAACTCCTCGTTCTGTCCAATATGATCCCCACCAACACGTACCATTTCTTCAGGGTAGAAAAACCCGTCAATCAACTCATCCTGTAGATCTGTCAGTTCGTATGTGTATAAATTTTGTCTGCATTAAATTTCACTGTAATTCTTCTCATAACCTTTGTCGAAGGTGCCCTTAGACCGACTGATACGAACGTAATCTCCGACAGAATATATAGCTGAGCGCGATGCTCTCCGTTGATTAAGAACGCTCTTTTGTAAATTTTTTCGAGCTTCAGCTGCATTGTAAATATTCACTTTTGCAGGGATCATTCTTATACCAGAATGTAGTGTATGGTTATAGGCATGAACAATATTGCCTATTACATCCAGGTATCTGTGAGTGTTTTTGTGTGTGAAATACCTATACATGCGTTCTTTCAATTTACGATTTAAACGTTCTACTACAGCTGCTGTTACATCGGGATTGCGGGTCACACGAAACTGTATATCTCGCTTTTTAAGAAAATTTTGGAAATATGATCCTACAAACTCTTTTCCTTTGTCTGATTGCACAAGAACCGAAGAGCGGCCACCGGATCTCTTCAAGATTCTATCGAATGCAGCTACAACACTTTTAACACTTTTGTCCCGTAACACTTCGACCCAAGCGTATTTACTAAGAATGTCTACTGTTACCAGCAAGAAACAATAACCATCGTTGTAATCTTTAAGAGATTGCATGTCACATAAATCCACTTCCCAACAATCATCCACATTCGTAAAATTGTAGTTCAATCTGGGGAATTTTCGACGTATAGGTCTGTCTAATGTATATGTATCTTGATTGCTCAACCATTTGTAAATACGGTTTTTCTCTGTTTTTTTATCCTGCTTTGAACTGCTTTTTTCATTTAGACGAACCAAATTACGAGTTCCGGCATAACCAGCTTCATGTGAAGTATCGTAATATTGGTTTTCCTAAGACATTTTTACCGCTGCACTATACTAACACTTTACATTTGGAACTTCAACGACTTATTTTTCACATCACTCTTCTTCTGCCTGCTATTCACTTCGTCTGCATCAGTTTTTCTCGCACGTAATTCGTAGTGCTGTGGTGTTCGTGCTTCTTTCTCAAGTCTACCAACATTTATCAAACTTCTTCTCTTAAGAGTCAATAATTTTTTTGCAGCACCTCTAAAAGTTTTAGTTAATTTTAGCACTAGAGGATTACTAATCTGCTTCAGAGGAGTCTCGCTTGATACTATGAATTTAGCAAGTTGTAATCTACCTATAGGCACTTGATCAGTAGTTTTACTTTTAAAAATATCCTCCATTAATTCTATAATATTCGACTGAGGAATAACATTGTTGTCCAGGGTAACAGTCCCCGAATTATCCCATCTCAAACGATCAGATGCAGACGATTTCCAGTGTTGAAGCAATAGTGTGTGTCCTCGTCATTCTCATGATCCATATCGGATGTGTGCTCATGACGCTCAAGATTTTTAAAATGGAGATACCTCCGAAGAATTTGTAAATGTTTCATACATTTTTCTCTTTCATCAGTGAGAGCTTTAGAAAAAAGAATGTCATGCATTTGAGCATCGAGTCGCGATAGATTATCACCTTTCGTCTGTACAGTTCGTAACTCAGCTTCATAGCCGTCTTTCAAGTGCTCTTTCTTATCATTAATATAATCTTGTTGTCGTTGTACTGAGGAAGCCTGAATTACTCTGTCGTACGTTTCTTCTGGTACAATTACCATTTTACGTGAACGTTCTATGTTTTTAATTACTATGAATTTCCAGAACCGCTAAATATTTTTGAAACTAATGCACCTATTATAGGAGCCAGTAGCATAGGTAAAAATGCCCCACCGTCTTGTATGATGACACGTTTTCTCTTCTGCCACTCAGTTGCAGTAGTACCATCTGTTCCGCTTCTGTTCGACTTCTTTTTCTTCCTCAGTCTCTTAGTCACTAACTTTCGCAATACGTGTTTGTACTTTTTTAATCTTAATTTGTGTGAGTTTTTAATCTTTACAATACCTTGCAACACATTTAATGCACACTCACGTATACTTTGAATGAGTTTTTTATCAGCCGACCGGAGTAGAGCCGCTCGCTGTTGCCCATCTGCGTGGCAGAGAGCGTTTAAAACTGCTACACACTTTTTGATGGTAAACAGCCGCACTCGCTAGCAGCGCCAACAGTGCGCAACTTCTTTTGTTTTCTCAATGTCTTCGCAGCCATAGTTACAGAGCGACTGTAATTGATCAGCTTATTATACAGCTTTTTATCGATATTTTGATTTTGGTA
Organism: Gastracanthus pulcherrimus; assembly: GCA_949152435.1. Taxonomy (NCBI): domain Eukaryota; kingdom Metazoa; phylum Arthropoda; class Insecta; order Hymenoptera; family Pteromalidae; genus Gastracanthus; species Gastracanthus pulcherrimus. The sequence continues at coordinate 81,639,935 of OX424576.1, forward strand.
CATACACGTATCGCACCCTATCATCGGGAAATACACATGTTCTAAAACGAAATTCCTCTTTAGTGCTTTGTTTTAAGTCGAGTAAAAGGTAGCCATGAGCGACTGCAGTACTGTCTAAATACGCTTCTTGCAAAAATGTCGGGTCTTCAGGATGAACTTGACGAGCAAGACACTGAATCTGAGAACGATCTCGAGGATTTTTGAAAATTATAAGATACTTAGCGTTTAGCGAAATATCACGCTGCCCTACACCTTTATGAAAAATATTTTGAGTAATAAACATAACGCTTATATTTTTATGCTGACTACCCTTTGTGAAGAGATCGAGAATAGTATTATTCGACGATTCTCGCATCAAATCGTCAATAATTATTAATTTCTTTTTATCATTGTCGTGAGAGTAGTCTGAAGCCTGTGGCAGACCTTCGTGAAATTCGATAATTTTTTTACCATCTCCACCTGGTACAAATTCCGTCTCATAAGTAGGCTGCCATTCTGCGTAGTAAAGCAATATTCTATCGAACACCGCGTCACACATTGCAGGTAGATGTTCGAGGAATCGTTTTACAAAAACAGTTTTTCCACAACTGGTGGGACCACTGACTATACACGTAAATGGATGTTTGAAACGCGTATCCATCCTGGATTCTTAAATCTTACCATGACCATCAGTATCAGCAATAAAAACGACCAATAGTTGTGCATTAGAGTGTAGAACACGACAAGCAGCAAGAAGTGGGGGGAGGGACGGCGGCGGCGCGGCACACGTAAATATCAGCTGTTTTGTACGTGTGCTCAGAGGGTACCAGCTGATTGATGTGTGCGCGGATCAAAATCAGCTAAAGTTACAAGAAAAAAGCTAAATAAGCGGCAAATTAGCTGAAATACCGGAGACTGATCAGCCTTCCGAACGAATGCTAAAGATGTACTGGAAACATCCGTACTCTGCAAGAGATTATATATTTTTTACATATAATAATAATAATACATAAAACAAGACTGTTATGGTAAGTAAATTTTAAAGTTTTTATTTTTACAATATTATACAATGTTTATACAAAAATATTAAGTATATTTAAATCCAAACGGAAGAGAATGCGTACGTGTAATGTATCGCCGTTTTCTTAATACTACACAACATGTTTTCGACTCATCTCGAGTCACAACTTCATGCAATTTTGTTCTACGAATGGCTTTAAATTTAATTTTTATTTTTCTACATTCATTATTTGTTCGTTCACACTCAGCTGCGTCGTTGTTAGGCTCATCATTGTCAATATTAAAAGCATCATTGATAAAATTTTTTACACTCTCAAAATTTATTTTCAAACCGTTTGAAAAGTTTAACGCTATACCTTTTACTTTACAGCATTCAGTTTTTGTTTGGTCTACAGGTGCTACGACACGGTAAGCGTAGAATTTCGGACCTCCAGAAACGAAACTCTCTATATAAGCATTTTCACCGTAACTTCTAAACTCATCTGTCATATCACCCAGTTTTGATCCTATAACTGGGCTGTATTCGTTCTCTGCATTATCATGCGAGACAAAGACACAGGAATCAGTATCATAATATAATAAACGTAAAGCCAATCTCTCCAAGTGTTCGTAAAGTTTTAGGCGCGCCTGGGCGGTCGTGTACGCAGCAATGACACCACTCGTTTGTAGTGCAGGCGTTACTGCCTCATCTCTATACTGCCAATTTACATATAGAATCTCATCGCTGATAGGTAATATATCGATTACCTCTCTTTCCGGACATGTGAGAAGTTTTAGAAGCGATTCACGGTTTTTTATAACTTCTGTTTGCTTCAAATTACTCCGCTGTCCAAATTTACCCCAGAATGAATTCAAACATAGCTTAGCAACTGCACGTAGTCCTGCATTCTTAGCAATGTTTTCTCTATCCAAACGTATACCCTCGTCTCGCTCATATTGATCAATATATTGTGTTTTTGCAATGTCATCAGTACACCACAAAGGCCAGCCGCTAGCCTTTTGCTTAATTTTCAAAAACGTATTGACATATTCCGCAAAGAGCCCACCAGTCCCACGATCTTGATCGTAACGAGTCATTTGTTATTGCCAAATAATATAAATTTCCGTTACACGATAACCAAGTTGGACAGCTTTACGTAGCTCGTCAGCAACCCACGTGCCCGTAAATTCGCGATCCTTGACATCCTCATGATTACAGTCACCCTGACGTAATTTCTCACAATAAGATCGACAGAGTGCGACGAGTAGACGGCCGTGCATTTTGATCGGTAACAATGGTATATGTAAATTTCGCGGATGTAAAATCCTACACTTAATTAAACCTTCGACATTCGTTAGATTATCATTATCCCCCAGCGTCAATGCATCACATTCACTACCAATGAATATGCTCGGATGACCAATAAGAAATTGACCTCTCTTACAAACGTATGGATAGAGAGAGCATATATCTGTGTATCGGATTTTTTCACCTTCTTGAATTTCGTATTCAGTAACTATATTCTCCGCCCTACCACCGAAAAAAGCATCACGAGGATTCAAAGTTACGCGACTGATTAGAGGATGATGATTCACGTAATCATTAATTTCACGATTTTCTGCTTTTATTCGATCAAATGCACATTCCCACATCTCAAGAACCTCGTAACCATGTGACTTAATGTTTTCAATTTTTTACACGTATTTTCGTACGCTTCATCCATCGTTTGCCCGTAAGCCATTGTTTTATCGCGTTTTTTATTGAAACATCGAGGACAACCATGTGTGTAACAGCCCTGGTATTCAAAAACAATTCCTTTAGCCTCTTGCTGCTCGCCGTCAAGTGGCGGTAAGAAGCCATCTACGCGAAACCGTTCAGGAAGCATAAATTCGCGAGCTCTCCCAGCGTGTATTATCGCACGACCAAGTTCACGCTCACATTGCACCAACCACTGCAATGATTTTTGTGAATGTTTGTCTGCGCGTAGGTACCCACCCGCAGGCATAATACCTATTGTACATGCAAAAAATTCTTTCTATATACAACTGAACATGCTGATGCAATAGTGGTGGCTTCTGTAAAAGGACAAGTGTTGCCGCATTTTATAAAAATGTTTCGAAATGCCATGCAGTAAAGCCTCAAGATATCCACATCTAAACAACAATAGTCTTAAAAGTTCACGTTGCATGTCAAAATTATAAGAACCACGATTTTCGTTATACCATAGAAAAAACTCTTCTCTTTCACTCGTTGACATTGTATTGGGAGACTAGTTACTGGATACTGGTAAGGATCCTACGTATTCTTGATTTTCTAAGGTATTAAAGAGGTGGGGAAAATAACCTTTTTTAGTAGCCGGTGGTAGGGCAAAAGCTTGCGGTAGAGCGCTTAACTTCATTTGAAAATAATTTAAACTATCAATAAATTTTGTCCGGCCACACTGTAACATAATAATATTTTGTCTATTTAAAATCACGTTAGGTACTATAGTTGTATTTTCGACGATTTCTCTGAGAATAAATTGAGCATCGAACCCCCGCGAATTATGCGCAATACAAATAATTTGATAAAATTTTGATTTTTCTCGTAGTCAGATCGAGCAAACATTTTACAGGATTTTTACGAAAAACATGTTCACGTATACCACACGTTTCACCTACCACATCGATTGTCAACTTTTTTCTACCTTTACATCCTTCCTCACCGTTTGGTACATTCACATGCGTTACTGTTAAAATAAAACTTTCATCTATTTGAAAGGCATCGTTACTCTGAGTTAAACCGCTAATCAATGTCCATAAATCGTTATAAGAAAAATTGTTGGCTGGTCGAAGTGATAGACCACCTGGCCCGCGAGCAAAATTTATACTTTTTACAGCTACACCAATCATATCATTCTCACGCGTCAAGGAAATATTAATATGAAATAATCGCGTATAACTAGTTCTAACCATAAAACGGGGTTTACAGTATTATTTGTCGGAGGTGGTGTATTTTTTAACAAAAGACGCCTACCATCCAACCTATATTTGGCAATATAATGACCCTCATTTTCAATGATAATAAAACACTCACCCGGAGGACGAATTCCTAGAAGATCGTCGTCCATATCTTCTTTGTCTTCTTCATTGCTACAGTTTCTATCTTCGAACTGAACTCTTTGCCGAGCGACATTCTCTTCAACCTCCTCTCCCTCCTTCTCCTCCTCCTCCTCCTCCTCCTCGACAATGTTCGACTCTTCACTGGGGTCTGACTCAGAGTCTGTGAAGGTATCTCTATGTTCGTTGCTATCGCTGGTGATATCATAAACACCTCCACCAATTTGCATTGATCCCATACTCTCGTCGGCGTAATATTCGACTGATTCTATTGAGCTGGAGTATGATTGAGATGATGTTGATAATGGAAATTCAGAAGTGTTTGATGTACAAGAATCATCAGACAAACTTAGGTTTTCTGTAATTTTATTATAAAAGCACATGTTTGATTTACAAAAATATTTTACATACTCTAGAAAATTATTCTTCAGGTGGACCGGTAAAACTTTGTTTAATACGAGAAAAAAGATCTAGTAAATCCTCTTCAGTGTACAGTACTGATTCTGGATCAATACATAAATCATAAAGCAATCTAATTTCTTGGGCTCGTCGAACACACATAAGTCTTTGCACTTCGGCGAGTAAATTCCCTGGTAATCTATCTAAATTATCACCACCTCGACGAATAACTTTCAAAAAAAATAAAAAAATAAAATTGTTGTAACTATTTTAGAAGAAAAAAATCACTTACGTTCATTTATTTGACGATCTCGTACATTATTTTGATCGAAATGATGATATGTCATCCTTCGATCACCAATTCTTTATATTTGATAATAGCTTCTCTCGCCTTGCTCTCTCATAGCGAAATCTCGTATCAACTGCCTTCTGACCATAGTGGGGTCGGGTTCCATTGGTAGTCTTGCTTCAATATTGTTCTCGGAGTCGTCGACAGTACCAACGTTACCATCGTCTACGATATTCGCTTGTGGTAATGGAGCTATATTATTTAAAAGCCGTATAACTGCATATTTAGGTTCTCTACAGCTAGCTAATAAGTTATCCAAAGCTGTAGGTTGGTTCGGTATCTCATCCTCAGATGAAGAAGTGGCTTCTTCTTCGTCTTCTTCTTCTTCTTCTTCTTCTTCTGACTCGCTGGTCTGCAACTCATTCTCCTGCTGTACGATATTATCTACAAGATTCTGCCTTATGACACTGAGTTCGGATCCCACCGTCGCCACCTCACCCCCACGTACGTTATCGACCACAGAGTGCTGCTCGATTACATTGGATTCAGGGATACTCTCCTCTACCCCCACCGCCAGTACTGATGCAACCTCTCCGGTCTCCGTCTCTATCGTCATCTCCTCCTCCTCCTTCTCCTCCTCCTGCCGCTCATCGGTTTCCATACTGCTACTTCCCTCCTCCTCATCTGAACACTCGCTCGAATTTGAACGTTCAGAGGTTGTATGTAAAGATACTTCCATATCACTCATATCAGTACTGCAATTTCTGAGTAATATTTCCTTAGCTGAAAAAAATATAAATTTTAAATCAATGTGCATTTTATTTTACAAACTGATGAAATATATTAACCGCTTTTTAAAATATAAAAGCGTTATTCATAATAATATATATTGTGTATAGCGGGCGAGAAATAGGTTTTTACCGAACTCGTGTTACAAAAAATTATTAATGTTTGTAATAATATTTTAAATAAAAATTTTAAAGTAGTATTTTTAAATGACAGACTACAAATACCGCGGCCGTGAGTTTAAATACAAGTGGATTTGCTTTTAATTATTATTTGCATTACGTGTATATATAAATGTAAAAATTAAAAATATAATAAAAATGTATTTAACCCTTAGCGGCCACACGGGGTAACTAGTTACCCCAGGCTCAGAAAAAGTGAGATTGTAGGTCTAAAACAATTAATACATTTGACCAGTTTTTAGAACACCATCTATAAATTGACCGATAAAAATCATTAGAAATATTGAAGAACACTTCAACAAACATGAAACAATCGGTTACAAGTGTTAAAACACCCATATGTCTTGTACAACTAGGTTTTTCAGCGTGGGGTAATGAGTTACCCCATGTGGCCGCTATGTGGCCTGGCTGAGGTGTGGCCGTTAAGGGTTAAATAGTGTTTTTGAAACATTTCTGTACATGAAAAAAGTACAGTATTCTAAAATGCCATCCCATTTGGAACAGCCCTCACGCACATGTCTTATCGGGTAAATGGATAGAGCGTCAGACTCTCACGCTGTGGACCGTGGTTCAAATACACTTGGCTACATTTTTTTATTATTTTATTTTTTTTATTTTATTTTTTTATTTATATTATTAATAACAATAACAAATAAACACATTTTTAAAATTAAAAAATTTTTATTTAAACATTTTTTAACTTTTTTATTTTTGTTACATTTTTAATAAAACTGATGATTTTTTTACATAATATATACTACAAAACATATTTATTTTGCATTATTTGCTTAAAAATTTATGTATACAATTGTTTATTATTACACAAGTTTAATTTTAGTTTTAAAATTAATACATTTTTAAATTTTTATTTTTTCACACCGTAATTTGTTTAAAATATAAATATGTACTATTAAAAATTTATGTATATAATTGATTAGTATTACACAAGTTTAATTTTAGTTTTAAAATTAATACTTTTTAAATTTTTATTTCTTCACACCGTAATTTATTTAAAATATAAATATGTACCAACCTTTTTCTTCTTCGTAAACACTCATCAATGATTGAAGTACTGGTATGTGATGCAAGTTTCTTTGCACTAAAAATTCAGCTGTACAATTCACTGCTACATACGAATTTTTGAATATTGTTTTATATAACAATAACATTTTACGAGTACCGCAACAACTCAGTAAGAAACGAAATTCTTGTTTTAAACTTACGCAAACCATGCGCTTTACACACTACCGCCACCTTAAATTGCACCTTTGTCTTATCACGGTATTTTCAAAGCGTAGTCTCCGTGCTACTCTATACACGATATCGCGTAATAATTCTTGTACCTCGTTATACATGTCTATAGCTACTCGATTTGCTGTCCTCATGATGACTAAATTCAAAAGCGTACGTTTGAGGGTTTTTATATTTTGTAAAAAAGGGGTGGGGGATTAGGTAGAGAGGGCTGAAATAAAGTGGTAGCGATTATCACTGCTATACTTAAAAATATTTCTTTGAAACAATTAAGATATCCTGTCATAATAAATTTGTTTGATGTAAAACAATCTCATGCAGATTCTACAAGTGTTATCGGAATATGTGGTATAATATCTTTTTCAAAAGAATTTTTATTATTTCTTGCCATGTAATCTTAATTTACACGAGTTCATCAAGCATAGTCAGTTGTTATATAACTTAAATATTTCACAGCAGTTTTTCGTGCTCAAAATATATGCGGAGAGTATTGTTTTACATAGGAGGTTTCAAAATTCAAAATGATTTTCGAAGAAATCTTAATTACCATGGTTTTATCTAAATGACCAAAACGTAAATATCGGGAGATGTTTATAGCGCTCTACTCAAAACGAAATTTAATAGGTTCAGGATGTATACCACTCGAAGCATTATACTATCAAGTGATAAGGGACGCTCCTCGGCAACTCTCTGCTCCCCAGTATAGTGTGAACGCGGGTGTTGTTTTTTCTCGCGCTTCCTGCCGTACTTAAGATACTGTCGTTTCTTTGAGATGCTAGCCAAGGGATAAGACCAACGATTGTCTCGCTCACCAAGAGTATCGGATGTACGCTTGCTGCGATTGTTTCATTCGCGCTCCACATGTCTTATTTAATCGCAGCCGAAATCATTACTTCTCTAAACTTTCTTCTTATTCTCCAAAGCTTTATGCCAGTGCAACAGATGACTGCTCCGCAATCATGCGAATGGTGAATCGCAGAAGTCAAAACATTATATACGGAAATTCTCCACCAACAAATTTTCCTTACCCGATCGTAAGGGATACAAAAGTTTTAAAGAATAAAGAGATTTTTAAAAACATAAACCAGTCCTTTTCAGGACCACAATATTTTGAAAACGTAGTGCAACAAACTATTACCATTAAAATCATCTTTGGACGGCGGCGTGTAAACCGTGAAGAGTACCGTCAAGACTCTAGGTTATGTTTGCGTAAATGCAGATAACATTATTTGCTATCTTTGTTCAACGTAGATAAGATTACGTGTTATCAAAAATCAGATAAAAATAAAGTATTTGTCGGAGGTAGTTGTCGGGAAAAAGGCTTTACATCTTTGTTTGGTTTCGTTTCTTTGATTGAATGGTATACTGGTAAAGTAATCGACATTTTAGTGAAATCCAAATTTTGTTTATCATGCTCACTTTGGGAGAAGAAAAAAGGCACTGAAGAGTATGATTGGCTTGAGGAGCACGGATATGAATGTATGAAAAATTACGAAGGATCGTCCGGCAAAATGGAAGTTGATTCTGTGGTCGAAATGTTCGAGCGTTCTGAATAACTGCATGGAGTCAAGTACGAATTTTACATCGGGGATGGTGACACAAAAACAAAAAAAGGTATTGCTGACAGTAATCCTTACCCAGATCTCGAAGTGAAAAAAAAAGGAATGCGTCGATCATGTGCAAAAGCGTGTAGGCACACGACTACGCGACAAGAAAAAAAAAAAGAAATGACTTGGAGGACGAGGTAAGCTGACGAACAAACTGATTGATGAACTGGCCATAAATTTTGGTTTAGCAATACGAAGAAACTGCGACTCAGATAAAGCCATGAAAAAAGTGATTTGGGCTGGTCTAAAGCATAAAATGTTGACCGACAATAAACTACAGCACGAAGATTGCCCGCCTGGTCCTGATTCGTGGTGCAAGTGGCAAACGCGTTTTTCTCAAAACCACGATTTTAAAACGGTGGAAAGCCCTACTTCTACAATTTTTGACCGATTTGCCTAAACTCAAGTTCATTTGATTTGTAACATAATTATCTCGTAGTTGTCATAGGAGTTTTTTGATATCTTGCTCAAAAAAAATTTTTATGCTTGTTTAATAGCGATTTTTTTTGCGAAAAAAAAATTTTTACCTTGATATCTCATAATTCAAAAAAAAAATTTTAAATTGCAAAACCCCTGACAGCTACGAGATAAACCAATTATAAGCACAATTTCATAAAAATATTTGTTCTAGGTCATCCGGCATCACTTGCACATTTTCCACCCGATTTCATTTTTTTTAAGGCGCTTCGGGAGATAAGCCGCCACGCCGCCATTTTGTATTAAAATGTCATAAAAAAATTATCAAATCTTCTTCAAAGCTTATATAATAAATATCTGAAAACAAAATTGCTCTATCTTTATTCATTTTCTCAACAAAAAAATCGCAAAAATAGGCATGATTTTGACGCTTCCAGGGTGTACCCCCCTTAATATACTATTCGAATTATTACCTAAAAATGTTTAGATTATTGAAAATAAGGGTGACCGGAATTAGCCAGTGACCGGCATTACCCCGCTCTCCCCTATAGTACCATAAACGTATATTTCGAGACAATTTTAAATATTTGTAAAGGTAGAGAGCCTATAGGGGAACTGAGAGAAGAGGGAGAGAGAGAGAGAGAGAGAGAGAGAGAGAGAGAGAGAGAGAGACTGCGATAACAGACATCTTCTCGCCTCTCCACACCCCTCTACGCTGTCTACCTATATCGGCCGTGAAGGGTATATATATATATATATATATATGTATATATATATATATATATATATATATATATATATATATATATATATATATATATATATATATATGTATATATATATATATATATATATATATATATATATATATATATATATATATATGTATATATATATATATATATATATATATATATATATATATATATATATATATATGTATATATATATATATATATATATATATATATATATATATATATATATATATATATGTATATATATATATATATATATATATATATATATATATATATATATATATATATATATATATATATATATATCCACAGGCCCAAAACGAAATCAGTACAGTGTGAGTAGTCCAATGAGACAAGTCGGACCAGTAGGACCTAACGGGTCTCAAGAAGTGCTTTTCATTTTCACATTTTACAAAATAAAACAAAGAAAAATAAACATAAAAAGCTTTTAAATTTATTATTCAAAACCTACAAATTCACTAATAAATAAACTAATATAGAAGGTATACGATAAATTTACATAATAAATAAATAATAATTAAATAAATACAAATAAACATAAACAAATAAATAAATATATATTAAATCATTCAGCGTTTTAAATAAATGCGACATTCATTTATTCGTCACCATTGTGATGAATATTTGAATTGTTCATAAATAAATATTTAAGTATTTATTTAGTATAAGAAAATACAAATTCATTTATTCGTCATCATTGTGATGAATACATGCATTTTATTTATAAATAATATTGTGTTCTACTAATATATAAATACAGATTCGTTTGGTCATTATCATTGTGATGAATACTTGAATTGGATGTATAAATAATATATTTACGTAATAAATAAATATGACAGATCATAACTTGGTCTGAAATAATAGAGAAGTGATTAAACATATTAACAGGTAACACATATATGATTTATTTTATATTATTTTTAACCTTTTCCTCTGCAACTACTCAGTTCATTGTAATGGTGAACGAGTAGTGAATCCTTTAATATCAAAAACCTAGACCACATATCCTAGCTCGTCCCGAATTATAGCGTATTGCACGTTGCTGAAAGAGAACATTAAATATTAATAATTTCATTTATTAATATTCAACAGAAAGTGGTATTCATCAACTAGGACGTGACAAGATTATAACCTCTATGAAATAATTTTTAAAAATGGAGGAAACCGGGAGAAACCACAATCCGAGTGACGAAAAAGTGTTTAAAACCATAAAAAAACGTAATGAATATGTTAGTTGCACACTTATTTTTGGAATAAATAAATACAACATATTAAAAAAAAAAAAAATTGCAACACAAAAACGTTCACCTAATTATGAAAGCATTAAAAAATTGATGAAAACCTAAATTTCATGATTGATTTGGAATTTTAATGTAATGTAGATATTATTTTCTACTCGAAATCAGATCCTTGTTTGAACCGATATCACATGACATTATGCCGTCGACCCTTCTGACTATAAATTGGTGTGGATTTCAAAACACCGTGTCGGTCACTTGTCTATTGGGATAAAGAATACCACTGTAGGACCACCACGTATACCATTGAATACACCAACAATTTCAGATCATGTTTACATTTTTTATGTAAGTCCTAACCTTAAAGTTTACACGCGTTGCAGCACTTGGATAAAATAATGATCTAATGACGCATGCTTTAACAGCACATCGAAATTAACTTTAAAAAATATATGACATCTTCTAGATACTTTTTATTCGCATCGTCGTATAATTATATACACGTAGTTTGACACTCAAGAAACGTAAACATGATAGGCAGTTGTTGATGTATTCAAAGGTATTAGTGATTTCCACACAATAGTATTCTATTATCCCTATAGACAAATGACCGTCACGATGTTATGTTTTGTGAATCACACCACTTCATATTCAGAAGGTCTGACGTTATAATATTAGGTGGTTTCGATTTAAATGAGGATCTGATTTCGAAGCATATAAAGTAATTGATAATAAAATACGTACGTTAAATTTAATAAAAATTTCAAGTAAAATTTGTTATTTTATTATAAACTATCGATTAAAAATAAAATTACAAAAATGCAAGTTCCCTATTGCGTGCTATTTAAATCATATTTTTCAAAAGCTGAGAGAGATCTAAAAATTAAAATGCTATAGTCATTTATTATGTATTTTTAGCGTTAAATTGGAATGAAAAATAATCTTCCAGGGATTTTGAGTTATAGGCATTTAAAGTACAAAAAATCCATAAAAAATGGAAAAATTGATTTTATAATGTAATAAACTATATCTAAAAAAAATTTGTATTAAAAAAGTAATTTTTTATGCATATTTTATGCTCAATTAACGAAAAATATATCATTAATCCTGGAGGTTAGGTTGGGTTGCCGCATGGGTTGTTACGACGTGTGACGTATCTTTTGATTATACACGTAAAAAATAAACAAATTCAACTCACACCGCGGCAGCAAAAAATACACTTGCGAAATACCTACGCATCAGTTATTAATCGAATGAATAAAAAGTGCTCACGGAAGCATTTTGTAAGATTTTGTAACTGACACAATTACGTTGTTAAGTGCGTTTAAAAAATTATATTTATGAAAATTCGGTAAACATTATAAAATTTATGTAATTCGGCAAGCATATATATTCAGATTGCACGTCTCAAGAATCTGTTCGAATATAGTATCTATTAGCAGTTTGTTCGTAAAGCCCACAGTAGGCTGACTCGCGGCTCGATAAAATACGACAGCTAAAACGCATAAATCTCTACAAAACTTATAATCTATCTATTAAAATTTATATCCATATGTTATCCAATTTGCAATAAAAATACAGTCAAACAATTTATAAACCGACGAACTTACATTAGCAAAATCCTCAAGTATTCTTCAAATCAATTTAGCGCTTTTTCATTGACATATATTGTAATAAATTGTGCTAAGTAAAGAAATAAATTAAAGTTTTACTGTGAATTCGAGAATTAGAAAATATCATTTTATCCACGTCCAACCTTGATCCAGAAAGCAGTTAGCGGATCCGCAGAAGATTAAAAAGTAAGTGATACAATTTCAAATAATTCTATAAAATATCAAGTAGGTTGCTGGCAGTGAGAGTGCCAGTTTTGATGGTAGAGCCTGCCACTAGACTCATATCACATTTGTCCTGAATTCTCATATTTTAGGAGTTCAGGACATAACAGGGTAACAAGCATACGAAAGCTGCTCCGTAAAAAGTTGTGAATAAAGTCGGGAATAAATAATTTAACGGCTAATAAAGTGGTGAAAAGGAAATAGAACAGAACAACGTTAAAGCACAAGTGTTATCTCCGAGTGGGAGTGAAAGAAAAGCACATGTAAAAAGAAAAAAACTTGGAGAGGCAAAAAAGATTAGGAGCAGGGAAGTAGAGCGATAATGAAGTGAATCAACCGTCCGAAATATGGAGAAAAAGAGATAGACCAAGGAAAGTGCAAGAAGTTTGCACGGCGCGCTTCGATCAAGTTAAAATAAAAAGTTTTTGCACCTCTTGGATTTTTTCAAATATCATTTCTATAATGTCTTACGATGATTTCAAGCCTATAACGAAAATAATTGCTAGAGATATTTTCTAATAAACTCGATATTTGATCATTTTTGCAGGTCATTGTGAATATTTTCGATATTACGTCTTGTATTTAGATTTTTTAGGTTTTCAAATATATTTTAATATCAGAAGTAAGACTAGAAATGTCTAATATTCATTGCAAATGTAAAACTAACAAGCCTTTTTAAGGGGTAACACCACTGTCGAAATTTCAAAAAATTGATTTCTTTTTATTGGCTTAAAATATGCTTTGAACCTTCTAGAATGTGTTACAAAAGGTCTCATCCCGAAAAAAAAAGATTCTTTAAACGATTTCCTCATTTTTTTGAGTCCGAAACTGATTTTGAAACTTCAAGTTGATTTTTTTCGAAACGAGTTTATCTCAACGGGCACACAGCATAACTTGAACAGTTTTCATCCGATCCATTTGAAATTTTAACCATATCTTAATTATTATATTTCGAAGTGAATCACGTACGGGATTTTTAATAAATTGATTTAAACAATTTTTATAAACAAAAACGTGCCTTTTTTTCATGAAAAATTTTAATTTATTTTCAATTCACTGCCAAACTTGCAAAAATCAATATTTTCAAAATCCCCTGCGTGATTCACTAGCTATGTATATATCAAGAATAAGTGGTTTTTTTTTTGTTCCAGGTTGAAATGTGCGATTGGTACACTGCGTGCCGCGGAGCGCTTCCGATGCCAGAGGCTTCAAAAGATCGGCTATAAATCAGCCATTTTTTATTTTTTTTTAAATTTACTATAATATTAGACTAATAATATATCCAAATATCATTTCTTTATAATCTTTCTTTCCAATCAAAAGAAAATATCCCAAAAAACGCTTTTTTTTCGCTAAAGCAGTAGTGTTACCCCTTAAAATAGTGCTCAAAAATTAATTTTTTGAATTTATTTAAATTTGTAATTTGTTATTTAAAAGTTATTTAACATCGAGGATGAATTTGGTATTTTGTTGCCATTGATACAATAAACTGTTGTTGATTTTGCTGTCAGTATAAATGCCGAAGTTAAGATCACACGATGAAAATCGTCGTCAAATCTGTTTACTTTTCTTTGGGAAAACAAGTGATGATTCCTGAAGAAGGGAAATTAAAAGTGCTCGTTGAAAAACAGTTTCAGTACGATACCACTAATTACCGATTACCTCTCGTTCTATGTAGTAGTTGTAAAATAGATCTACCTATATATTGAACACGATGAAGATAAAAGTGTGAATCTCCGAAATTTTCTGATCTTCAACCTTTGAAGAAATCTACTAGGTCGTGTAGCGATGTTTTATGTGATTGTCCTATTTGTGTACTTGCCACGAAGCCACAGTTTGGATATTTGAAGTACGTAAATGCTTTTGAGCACTTCAGAAATGTTATACATGCCTGCTTTGGAAAGAACCTCAACCCCTCTTTTAAAGATAAGATTGCTTCAAGTAGAGTTACTTGCATTTAAATGTACCAATAACGCTGAAATTCATGCAGTATTTTTCCATGTGGCTGACTTGCGAAGAAATTCAGACGGGGCTTGGTTTTTATAGTCTTTGTCCATGCTGACTTCAAATCTGTGTGGGAAAAATATAAAGTTTCTAAGAACCACCCAGACTATGCAGAGAGGTTGAACCGTGCCTTATGCGAATATAATAGTTTACATTAATTTTAATTATATTGGAAGTAATAAAAAGATTTTTTTAATGTATTAAAAAATTTCGCAATTTATAAAAATATAAGTATAATTTTGAAAAATGTTGTGAATTCTAAATACGCAATAAGTATTGAGTATTTTCAGACTTATTTCTGATATTAAAATATATTTGAAAACCTAAAAAATCTAAATACAAGATGTAATATCGAAAATATGCACGATAACCTGCAAAAATTATCAAATATCGAGTTTATTACAAAATGCCTCTAGTGATTATTTTCATTTTAGGCTTAAAATCATCGTAAGAATCATGGAAATGATACATGAAAAAATCCGAGAGGTGCAAACACTTTTTATTTGAACTTGATCGAAGTGTGCCGTGTCAAGTAAAAGCTTTGAAGATGAGTAAGTACTTAGCATCGGCAAACAGGATATCAAGTGGTATTTGGAAAAAGAGAGATACAACTATGACGGATGGTGGGCGGGTTTCTCCTGTGCCGCTAGAGAAGGGCTCTAAAGAATGAAGGAGTCTGGGTGATAGGTAAAGTCATAGCTTTATTATGATAATGGAGCACCTCTCGCTGTGAGTGTTGCCGGGTAACTAGTGCCCGCTCGTCGTCACGGCGCGACGGCGACGAGCGTCTCCAAGCGCAAAGTGCAAGCTTGCACTTCTGCGCCTGGGAAACTTGGCAAACCGGCGTTTCTGGCTGATCATGCTTTATTTTCTCGTTTGATTTTACTTGAAAAAGAGTCTTATTTTACAATTGATTTTTATGCTTACTTTGAATTTGTTTCTGATTTTACTCGAAATTAATGTTGATTCAAACTTAATTTTTATTCCGAAGTTGGCTTCTATTTTATTGTTGATTTATATTTTTGCGATAGTCCCAAACGGGTCTAGATTTGCGTCATCGCGTGAAATGCTTTTCGCTGGAATGTAGCTGTGTGCATTGCGAAGTGTATCGGTCTTCCTTTGCATACTCGATAGCTCCTGCTTGACTATCTCTGTTTGATTGGCGAGCGTGTCTTTCGCGACGGCTGATATCGCGGTTCATAGCTCGGCTTCGCTTTCCTCATCTATCGTGTCAAATAGAATTTTACTGATTTGGCCAATGAATGGGAGGACCGCACGTCGTTCTCGGTTCGCATTGGCGCCTACCATGTGTATTAAAAACAGGCTCGCAACTCTTTCGGCCTCTAATATTTCTTCGTCGATTCGGGATCGTAGGTAAATAATTTCGGGCCTTGTTTCGCCCTCGAATCTTAAGGACTCGCCCTGGCTTGCGAGGATTTTATCTTCCTCAAAATATGGTTTTAAATTAACTTTTTGGACGACCTTCCAGTCTGTGCTGGATGTAATCAAGGGCGCTATTTTCTCCGTAATCAAGTCGCGATTGCCATCGAGCTGCCAGAGGAATCGCTGGGGCGTCTCCGTTGGTAACGGCGATACTTGCCCTAAAAAAACAGAATTTTCTGTTAGCTGCTGGATACGGATCTTTAACTCTTTAACGCACAGCTTGGGTAGTTTACCTAAATATCCGTATAAATACCCGTTTAGGCTTGTTTTTATTTCACGGCGCGGCTCGCTCAGGGCTGCGTAAAAAAAACAATAAAAAAACGACTGCTCTATGCATGTTTATCTGATTGCCTGGCCAATTCGCCGGACCTTTGGAGTTTGTTAATATGGATGGTTTTAGACACCTCGGCGTTTCGTATCGTGTCGTTGTTTGTCTTGCGGTTTATCTTTATCATTTCGAAAGGGTCAGTATATTCTTTTGAGAATTTTCCCTTCTTTGACTCCTTGATAATGTAGACCAGTTCTCCTTCTCAGAAGTGTTTCATATTCAAATTCATGTCGTAGTAATACTTCGAGCGATATTTCGCTTGCATTAAGTTTATGGCTGCTATCGCATGTAGGACTATAAGGTGGGATAGCACGCCTTCTATGTAACTATTATAGGACAGCGGTAACTCTTTCGTTGGGAAGCTCGAAGGTGTTCTCGGTTTAAATCCGAACACGAGCTCATGCGGCGTGTAGCCCGTGTTCTCGTGTTCGGTGCAGTTGTAAGCATGCTGGCATATTGCTGTCCAATTGTCGCAGTCAGTTATGTCTTTTATATATTTTCTGAGATATTCTGTCAGCGTATGATTCATCCTTTCTATTAAGCCATTTGATTGGGGGTGGTAGGCTGCGGTGCAAAAGTTTTCGATGCCGAATATTTTGTCAAATTCTTCTAACAAACGGTTCTGAAAAAGTGTCCCCTGGTCTGTAAGAATCGCCGCGGATGTTCCGAATATGCAGATTATTTTTTCCGTCAAGGCTCGTGCTACTTCCTCCGCCGTTCCGTGTTTTGTTGGTGTTAAAATTATATATTTTATGAGCGCGTCGTGCGCTGACAAAATATACTTGTAACCTTTCTTGGTTTTTCCAAGCGGACCGAGGGCGAGCTTCTCGAACGGGGCTGCTGGTGGGCTGCTGATTAACATGGGTTTTTACTCGTATTAGTTTATTGCTCTGGCAAACAGTGCAACTCGCGACCAATTAGCGTACGTCTGGGCGCATGTTTCGCCAGTAAAAGTCGCTTGCGATCTTGTTATACGTCTTATCCATGCCTTTATGGTCGCCTATAGCTGCCTCGTGATACTTTTTAATTAGCTTGTACTTTTCCATGACGGGACGCACAGGGAGGTTATTTTTTAATAAGACTGCGCTTGTCTCTCCGTTTGTAACAATTTTATCGAATTGAACGATGCAATTTGTTCATTCTGCTAGGGACAAAATTGCTAAGTCGCGGATAATGGCAAAGCCCTTTATCTCTTTGACTATGACTACGTTTTTCAGAGTTTGTAGACATTTTCCGAGATCAGCACGCATCGGTCAGTCGTCTATGTATTTCTTTACGTAAGCACCTATGAGTTTGATGCCTTTAAAATCGGAGATATTTATCTCGCTGACCTTGAACTGTCTGCTTGTCAGTTCATTGAGATTTAGGTATCTTCTCTCTATTAAGGTTTCTTGTATCTCCGTAGTTATTAAGTTATCCGCTGATGTTAAATATAATAGATTTTCACGGAAACGGAAGGGATGTTCGTTTAGTGAAAGTAAGTGAACTGGTCGTCCAGAGCTGCCCATGTTGGCTTCTCACGAGGCGACCGTGCGTTGGCAACGACGTAACGCTTCAGGTTACCATCGCTTGCTGCGGTCGTTACGCGACTATCGACGCCGTCGGGCCTATCGATGTTACTGGCGGGGCCGTTCACCTGTGGGGCTGCCGCAAGATTTTCTGCAGGAGGGCCAGTTGAGAGTATCAATATTGGGGTTTCTGAGGTAAATGGTACTAAGTGTATCATCGGAATCAGTATTTGTGCTCAGAAATCTTATATTTGTCCGGACTATTAGATTCAGAATCATCTGTCTGCGGTTTTTGTCCGTACATTTTTCTATTCTTCCGTGTATATATGCCTGCGTGGATGAAAGAAAAAATAGAATTTAGCCAATTGAATCAATATTTCATGACATTTTGAGCAGTCTTAATTATTCTGGCTCCTCGTTCGTGGTGTTTTACTGGTGATAAATGGCTTTCGACGATATCATAAATTAGTTTGTTTCTAGGTTCATTGGCATTTGAGTAATGCATGACTTTCAATGTTTCATTATTTTCTGGGATAAATCCATGCGCCGTCTGTATATTTGTGACAGGCGGACAGCTTTTGAATCTCTTTGTTAGGAATTTATGAGTTTGTTTGTGATCTTTTTTGGTGTACAAGAAAAATGTTATATTAAATGAACGCCTAGTAGCCCATGAATAAAGAGCTTTAACATCTAAAATCGCTTCATTGTTTGTAACTTGTAAGCTTGGTCTTGTAGCTTCTCTCTTCACTATCGCTCCAACTCCATCGCAACTATCTTTTCCGTGTGCTGTTGCAAAACAGTGCCATTCAGCATCAACGCCAAAATCTCTCTTATGGCTCATTAAACTGCTCATTTGTTAACGATTTTTAAAATGCTGTTTAGCACCATCCGTAGCATATGTAACCTTTTTTACTCTAGGACAAACCTTGCGAATTTCAGGTATAAGCTTTGCTGCATTATGTATACTGCAGTGGCATCATGAGTAGTGCAGTCAGACATAGCTACAGTACTAAAATGCTTTACCTTACCTTCAGATTTATAATAAACAACCGCAGGAAATATCGTACTCTGATCATTATTGAAATGAAATGCCTGTGCAGCATCTTGGGCCATAAAAGGATAGTTTTCAGAAAAATCCAATTGAGTAAGAACCTCTTCATCTGAAAGGTTATTTTTCTTTTCAGAAATGCACTTTGATTGTTCCATAGCGATAAAGTGATGAGGTATCAACTTTTCTAGTCTAGAACATAAAGTTTCAACAAATTCTTGCGATGTTAGGCATTGTTTTATCAAAGTGCATCTATCGGTTGATTGCCACGTGCTGAAGATGACTTGATCAATATTGTGCTCATCCATGATGTTCTCAACGTAATTAGAGAACTTTTGAATGTCTGGACAAAATGTGCATTCATTCAAATAACAACATGGTTTGGGATCCTCACATAGAACAAATTCAAACAATCTTTATAATTCTTGAGAACATTGTTTGAGATTTTTTCGATATTCACTGCGTCAAGCATTGCCTTAAAATTTTGGTGTATCGTACATACACATACGTTGTGTGTACCAGGACATCCTACACAACATTTTGGTCTTAGCTCCGCAAACTTGGTTAGCCCAATCGGATTTTCAGGAAACTGCTCTATAAATTGACTATGAATATTCTTAATATCAGTAAGTAATAATCTTTTCTGCACTTTTCTTTTTTTATCATCTACATAAATACTGACGGTATCTTTTTTATTTGGCATAATTCTGCTATTAAGATCATCTTCGTAAAAATCTTTAACTTTCTGAGTAGTTTCAGTTGGTAAAGTTTTCCCACTTCTTGCAACAGGAGAAGACAAAACTCCATCTAATTCTCTTAACTTTTTGGCTTTACGAGCCATTCTATAGGACACACCAAATTGGTCCATAATTTTACGTATAGCCCAGTGTTCGGGCCAATTAGTAAAAATACTCACACGTAATGGATCGTTCTCCCTCAGAGATTGAAATTTGTTTTTGAGACCAGTTAAAATATCTGTAAGATCATCTTGCGTAAGTGCATCGGGGTTTGAAACAGAAGGTGAGTCAATATCTGATTCAAAATAAGCACTAATACTGACGTTTGGTGACGACAAATCATGTAGTTCATCAAAAGATTTTCTACATGAATCACAAATCACTTAAAAGTTCGGATAATCAGGATAGACATCTCGAATTGCTTTGGAGATCTTCCTACGAGATTTGCTGTGTCCTTTTGTAATATTAAATGGATTTACGCATCTATCGGCACAGTATATCTTCGCAGGGGAAGACATTGTTGTGGGATCTGAAAGTGCACAACCAAAACTAAAGAAATGTGGACTTTTGGCGAAAAAGTCGCTGATGAAGGAAGCCGCTGATTGACTTGCTCACCAACTATCCTAAAAAGGACTGTTGGAGAAAAAGTCGCCAATAAAGAAAGCCGCTGATAAACTCGCTCACCAACTATCTTGAAAAGGACTGTTGGAGAAGAAGTCACTGATGAAGAAAGCCGCTGAATGACTTACTCACCAACTATGCCAAAAAGGACTGTTGCAGAAGAAGTCGCTGTTGCAGAAAGCCGCTGATCGACTTGCTCACTTACTATCCTGAAAAGGACTGTTAGAGAAAAAGTCGCTGATGAAGAAAGCCGCTGAATGACTTGCTCACCAACTATCCCAAAAAGGACTGTTGCAGAAGAAGTCGCTGTTGCAGAAAGCCGCTGATCGACTTGCTCACTTACTATCCTGAAAAGGACTGTTAGAGAAAAAGTCGCTAATGAAGAAAGCCGCTGATAAACTCGCTCACCAACTATCCTGAAAAGGACTGTTGGAGAAGAAGTCGCTGATGAAGAAAGCCGCTGAATGACTTGCTTACCAACTATCCCAAAAAGAACTGTTGCAGAAGAAGTCGCTGTTGCAGAAAACCGCTGATCGACTTGCTCACTTACTATCCTGAAAAGGACTGTTAGAGAAAAAGTCGCTGATGAAGAAAGCCGCTGATTGACTTGCTCACCAACTATCCTAAAAAGGACTGTTGGAGAAAAAGTCGCCAATGAAGAAAGCCGCTGATAAACTCGCTCACCAACTATCCTGAAATGGACTGTTGGAGAAGAAGTCGCTGATGAAGAAAGCCGCTGAATGACTTGCTCACCAACTATGCCAAAAAGGACTGTTGCAGAAGAAGTCGCTGTTGCAGAAAGCCGCTGATCGACTTGCTCACTTACTATCCTGAAAAGGACTGTTAGAGAAGAAGTCGCTGATGAAGAAAGCCGCTGAATGACTTGCTCACCAACAATGCCAAAAAGGACTGTTGCAGAAAACCGCTGATCGACTTGCTCACTTACTATCCTGAAAAGGACTGTTAGAGAAAAAGTCGCTGATGAAGAAAGCCGCTGATTGACTTGCTCACCAACTATCCTAAAAAGGACTGTTGGAGAAAAAGTCGCCAATAGAGAAAGCCGCTGATAAACTCGCTCACCAACTATCTTGAAAAGGACTGTTGGAGAAGAAGTCACTGATGAAGAAAGCCGCTGAATGACTTACTCACCAACTATGCCAAAAAGGACTGTTGCAGAAGAAGTCGCTGTTGCAGAAAGCCGCTGATCGACTTGTTCACTTACTATCCTGAAAAGGACTGTTAGAGACAAAGTCGCTGATGAAGAAAGCCGCTGAATGACTTGCTCACCAACTATCCCAAAAAGGACTGTTGCAGAAGAAGTCGCTGTTGCAGAAAGCCGCTGATCGACTTGCTCACTTACTATCCTGAAAAGGACTGTTAGAGAAAAAGTCGCTAATGAAGAAAGCCGCTGATAAACTCGCTCACCAACTATCCTGAAAAGGACTGTTGGAGAAGAAGTCGCTGTTGCAGAAAACCGCTGATCGACTTGCTCACTTACTATCCTGAAAAGGACTGTTAGAGAAAAAGTCGCTGATGAAGAAAGCCGCTGATTGACTTGCTCACCAATTATCCTAAAAAGGACTGTTGGAGAAAAAGTCGCCAATGAAGAAAGCCGCTGATAAACTCGCTCACCAACTATCCTGAAAAGGTCTGTTGGAGAAGAAGTCGCTGATGAAGAAAGCCGCTGAATGACTTGCTCACCAACTATCCCAAATAGGACTGTTGCAGAAGAAGTCGCTGTTGCAGAAAACCGCTGATCGACTTGCTCACTTACTATCCTGAAAAGGACTGTTAGAGAAAAAGTCGCTGATGAAGAAAGCCGCTGATTGACTTGCTCACCAATTATCCTAAAAAGGACTGTTGGAGATAAAGTCGCCAATGAAGAAAGCCGCTGATAAACTCGCTCACCAACTATCCTGAAATGGACTGTTGGAGAAGAAGTCGCTGATGAAGAAAGCCGCTGATTGACTTGCTCACCAACTGTGTAAACGGATATTAAGCCTACACATATCGCTTTCTTCTCGTTTATAGAGTTTTAAATTGCCTGTCTGAGGTTCAAAATATTGACAATGAGTTAGATGAGAGGTAAGGTCCGCCATATTGTATCTGCTATTTTATATTTTAGATTCTCGATGTTAAAATAAGATCCAGAGTCTTTGAAAAACCTTATATCGCTACATTAAACTGATCTTGAATCATTTGTTGCGGTATAATTCGGTAAGAGGGGGCAATGTCAGCCATATTGGATCTGCTATTTAAAATTTTTAAATCTTGATGTCAAATTGAGATTCAGTGGCCCTAAAAATCCGTATATTGATACTTTAAACTGGTCTTAAATCATTTTTTACAGTAAAATGGGTTTGGTGGTGGTATAATGTCCGCCATTTTGGATCCGCCATTTTGAATTTCGGAATTCTAATGTTAAAATAAGATTCAGTATCTCCGAAAACCCCTATGTTGATACTTTCAACTAATCTGAAATCATTTGTTGCGGTAAAATGGGTTTGGTGGTGGTATAATGTCCGCCATTTTGGATCCGCCATTTTTAATTTCGAAATTCTAATGTTAAAATAAGATTCAGTATCTCCGAAAACCCCTATGTTGATACTTTCAACTAATCTGAAATCATTATTTGCGGTAAAATGGTTTGTGGTGGTATATTGTCCGCCATTTTGGATCCACAATTTGAAAATTCCGAGCATACGTTTTACATGCTTTCGGGAGGTATATTTTATAAATTAGAACATTTTTACTATTGTTTTTGTTAAATGTGCTATGAAAATGTGGCTTTCAGGCGCCATATTTGATGCGCCATATTGGATTTTAAAAAACGCCAGCATTTTTTTAAAAGCTCTTGACCAAACGAACATTTTGAGACCTCAAACGTTTTGATAGGTTAACCCAAATTTTGGGTGCACTGATGATCCGGTTGACGTGAAACGTCCCATATATATATATATATATATATATATATATATATATATATATATATATATATATATATATATATATATATATATAAATATATATATATATATATATATATCCTGGCTGGTACTTCTAATTTTCTTTTTTTTTTTCTAAAGAAAAATCTAAGTAGAGTACAGACCTGCTTTCCTTCTCGATAGTCAGACTCAGCGGAGTGTAGTCAGATGCCGTCACCACTAGATGGTTACGGATGATGCGTCTATTCCGCAGTTGAATAGGTAAGGGAAATAGACAAGTCCGAGCTGGTGCGAACCATATGCTAGCCCGCCGCAGCATCCACTGTGTGTATGTGTGTGTTTGTGGATGGGTGTGTATAGTGTACACATCGTCGAAACATGTACGTGCGTTGATATGATGAATTACTCGTGTGTGTGTATATATATATATATATATATATATATATATATATATATATATATATATCAACTGGGTGGGGAATTCAAAACATTCATCATTGGCGAAAAATTGCTGCCAATGTCAACAATTGATAATCTTCACATCGGAAATACCGCCGAACGGTCATCCAGTAATCTACATTACCGACGATCGAGAACCCCAAAATATCTGTATTACCTACATACAGATAAACTATAATAATTATCATTATTCTATTCCCTTAAGGAGAATGGATGCGGGTGTCAACTTTCGCCCCCAGCTGTGAAGTACAACCACAACTCATATACCCCTCCATCAATCTTCTCTTCCTCCTCCGTATTCCCAGTCCATAGATCCAGGTATAAGCCAACACTAGTGCTCTGCGAAATGGCGGGAAATTTGAATTTGTTGGTCTACGACGAATGCTCCCTGGCAGTGAGTATCTGGTCGCGGATACCTGACCGCTGGATCTCCAGCACTCGATTTTACGTCTCAGACTCCTTTATCAACATCACCACTCTCATGACTGTACCGCACTATACGATCGTGCAAGATTAAGCAGTAAGCAGATGTTCCAGCTGGAAAATTGTCGAGACTCTGAGTTGATCGACTAAGACATTGGGGTCATCCCTCTCTTCGAATCCATAATTTCGATCTCTTCTTCTTCTCCAATTTTCATACGCCTCTTGTCCACTTGATCGTCTTTGAAAACGAGTATCAGAAATATACTGTAATTTTGGTGAGCTAGCAATCACACGATTATCTTCGTCATAGTATGGTAAAGATTCATCTACATGGCTATTATTGTCTCGTAGAGAATCATTACTCGGAATCAGAGAATCTTCGTACTCCTCATAACTTTTATTGAAATTGTGAATATTATCTTTCGGAGACTCACGATTTATACTTGGTTTGGAAACAGGTTCAAGCATCGACTTTATTTCATTCTGAAGCTTATGTTTTTTAACCTTTAATGTATCGAGATTCTGATCATCCTTCTGTATATCAGACGTAGAATTTTGTAATAGTGCAGAAGAAGCATTATTACATTGAAATCCATATATACTCTTATATCTGGGAAATAATTCATTAGTAGATTGACTCTTCACGTATCGTTGTAAAGGTTCTTCTTGATCAATAGACTGGAATATTGGAGCAATGAAGTCTTTGAATTTATAACTCTTTATTGTACGAATCGACTAATCATCACGGTAACGATTTTTCTGAGCACATGTGGCTTTAACCATACTACGATAGTTTGTAATATCATCAGAACTGAGAAACTTTCTATCAGGTTCTTTTCTAAACAGTAATTCAAGCAACCCTCTAGTTATAGGATATCTCACATTGTTTATGTTAACGTCATTTTCTTAAAACTGTATGGATGAGTATGCTCGCTTTCATGTTTATAAACCCCATATACATTTTCGAGGTATCTTTTACAATTACCGTTGAGTTTCCACACATACTTATCAACAAGACTAAGAGTCTTCACATTACTGAGTGAAGTATCTCGAAGAAATTTATCTGAATTTTAAGTTGCATCCAGCTCATTAGTTTTATTAAACTCGTAATTAGTATCCTCAGACATTCTATGCTCGTTTCCGCTGTTTTTCGTCTAAGCAGTATGCATTTCAATTAAATCGGTGATTGGTTTCAAAGTTTCAGATTCGATACTTACTCTACTGTTATTTAGAGATTTACCTTTACTCATGATTACCTCTGGCGATTTTCGAAGAATTTCCTCTCGAAGGTCTTCCATGTTATCGCTTTAACAGCTCACGATAGAATGATAATATCAAATTGGAAGCGCTGTATTTATAGCAGAATCCGCCAGCGAAACTTTGAAATATACCCTTCGACTTCTTGACGTATTAGTCGACTCGGTGACGTATTTGTCAACTCGGTGACGTCTTTGTCGATTCGGTGACGTTTTTGTCGACTCAGTCACGTATTTATCGACTCAGTAACGTTTTTGTCGACTCGGAGACGTTTTTGGCGGCTCGGTCATGTATTTGTCAAGTCGCTCACGTATTTGTCGACTAGGTCACGTATTTAGTGACACGGTGACGTATTTGAAGAAGACTATTGATGAAGACTATTGATGAAGAAGAACCTTCACAACGATACGTGAAGAGTTAATATACTAATTAATTATTTCCCAGATATAAGAGTACACTCTAAACCTTCAAGAGTAAAAACGTACGCTAGAAGGTACAGCTTTTGCATTTTACTCTTTTAGAAGAGTAATTTTCCTATTCTCTATTTTTCAAAGGATAAATATTAGATTTTACTCTTTAGAAACGAGTAATTTTGTCAGTTTACTCTTTTATAAAGAGTAAATAGCTAAGTCTCTACTTTACAAAAGTAGAAAGTGCCATCTTTGGTTATAAAACAGTAAATTAAAGAATTTGTAAGTTATAAAAAGAATAAATTGCTACATTTTTGCTTTGCAAAAGTGGAAAATCACATTTTAGACTTTTAACAGAATAAGTAAAGAATATTATGCATATATCCTAATCACCGACACCCTACATATGCCCAATTACTGACACCTCTATATATATCCCGATTACCGACACCTTGTATAATATGTCCTAAATACTGACATTCGATAATGTCCTAATTACTGACATTCGATAATAGCCTAATTACGGACATCATGTACATGTCCTAATTACTGACACCTTGTATGTGTATCAATTACCAACACCTTGTACGTGTACCAATTATCGACAGCCTGTAGATGTCCTAATTACCGACACGCTGTATATGTTATAATTATCGACTCCCTGGATACCACCCAGGTGATATGTACACGAGTAATTCATTATATCAACGCACGTGCATGTTTCGTCGATGTGTACTCTATACACACACACACACGCACGCACGCACGCACGCACGCACGCACGCACACACACACACGCACACACACACACAAACACATATTATATATAAGCAACACATATATATATATATATATATATATATATATATATATATATATATATATATATATATATATATATATATATATAGGGTGTATCTCACCTAACTCATTTGATATATACTACGTCATAGACGGAGCCAAGACGAATCGAAAATCTTAATTACAAAACGTTCCCATATTAATAATAAAGTCACAATTAATCAATGAAGGAGCACCAATGACATGTCTAGAAATCAATAGTTCGGCCCTTGAAGGCGGAGTTTCAGCCGTGGGAGCTAGAAGATATGAAATTCCATGAATGCAAGAGAGAAGCTTGCTTTGTGGAAAAGTGCATAAGACTGTTTGCCTTCCTCTTTTTCGATCACTGCTATATACCTACGTGTCCCTGACTCCGTGCGCTGGACTGAGTCATAAATCTCGATAATAGGTCAGTGGTTGACCGTACATAAGTAAAATATTCCCTTACTTCATTATACTCGGAGTTTTTTCTTGTGCACCTCGGGAATTTTTAACACAATGGATTTAATTCTTACTAGAAATAACAATTATGCATTAATGATACTTTGAAATCCGACATCGATAAACTTAAATTTTTAATAAAAAAATCTGATTGTTAGTCAAGATTTTTAATTTAAAGTTTACTTCATGTAAGGATTACTATTTTTGGTAAATTATCTAAGCCAATTAAACGTTTAAATATCTAAGAATATAGTTCGCATATTCAAAATTTATTTTCCTAAATTTCTTGGTATTTAATTAAAATTTGTACACTTTTTAAATTTAAAAAGAATGAAAATAGTGCAATGTAACATAAGTAGGTAAAGTTTACAGCCGCTTTATAGCAAACTTATTAGAGTAAAAATTGGAATGATGCTTTTAAATTCCTTTTAATAGCAAACGAAATTAATCTTATTTTTTATTAATAAATTCAGAATCTGAAAATCGTCCGATTTTTCCCGTTATAAATTAATTTTCGTTCAGTCTAAATACTGAATCTTAATCTATTATTTAAAAGTAATATTTATGGATTTATAAGCAACATGAGATTTCTCTATCGAGAAAAGTAACCGTAATAAAATGGATGATCGGGGTCCGACTCAGGAGGTACGCAGGTAAACACTCAATGCGAATGAGAAAAGGAAAATATATCGAGCGCGCAGATACTGCGCCAGGTTGTTACGAACGACGTGTCAACTTTTGCCGATCAATCCTTGACCGAGGGAATGCTGATAAAACGTTTTTAAGAAAAATTTTGTGGTCTGATGAATGCATTTTTACAAGATGGGGATTTTTCAAGTACCATAACATTCACTTATGAAGACATGAAAACCCAAATGCCACAACGGAAACTGCATTCCAAAATCATTTTTCAGTTCATAGATGGGCTGTATTACTAGACAATCAATTAGTAAGTACTTTTACTACAAAAATTTCTCAAGTGTAACACTGTGAAAATGGCAAAAAAGTCATACACAGTATAAAAATGTGTAAAGAAATGTAATTAGAGTGTTGAAAAATGTAAAAATGTGTATAAGTATCTCAATTTGTAATATTATCACTTGTTAATTTTCCGATTGGTGCAGTAATTTTGCCTGCAAGACTAAATCGCCATAGCTATTTCATTATTTTACAAAATGACTTGCTGGAATTGTTAAGTAATATCGATCAGGATAAGATACCCTTGTTTATAAGACGAAACACGATTTTCCAACAAGATGGAGTACCAGCATACCATGCAGATATACCAACTACAATGGTGATATTTTATTTTCTTTTCTTTTATAATTATGGTTATTTTTACGTGTTTATTATCAAGCAAATATTTATAGTATTTAAATATTTTTATTTTATAGGTGTTGTTCGCCGTTATTTGGATAACTCATTTCCAGGAAGATGGATTGGACGCGGAGGGCCAATCGCATGGCCGACGAGATCACCAGATATTAAGCCTTTAGACTTTTTCTTATGGGATTATATCAAAGAACAAGTCTAGTTGCTGGTAAGGTTTGAAGTTGCTTTTGCTAGTGTCATAGAAGGCATGATACGTAAAGCAACGCAATTTGTGAATAGAAGATCAGAAATGTGTATTGCAGCAGTTGCTATTACAGCGAAAATTGCAGATTTTTCCCGCGAGTGGGTTTACTGCCCGAGTGAAAAGATTTGTCCCGAGGGGACGTTTACTGCACGAGCGAAGCGACGGCATTAATCACCCGAGGAATAAATCTTCTCTCGAGCTGAGTAATCCCCGAGGGAAAAATCTACTTTCGTCCCGTGTTGCATATAGTGTTTTATTCCACTCTCAACCGTGGCCACTTATTGACCCTGAAAAGTAGGGTCGACTCGTTTTTTTATATTTTTCTAGGTTAATCTAGAAGAATGCGTATGCGCGCGCTCAAATAGTAAATATGTAAATAAAAATGTTGTTTATTTTGTAATTACAAGTTCTTTATTTTTTGTAAAAAAACACTAGATGTATATCAATTTATTATAAAACAAATAGTATTGTAAAAAGAAAAAATTGTAAAAGAAAAAAATTGCAATTTTACTTTTACCCCGCAAATTTTACTTTCGCCCCGCAAATTTTACTTTCGCCCCGATATTCAGGGGCAAAAAGTGGCCATATCGGTCGAGCGTGGAATAATAATTATTTTCACATTAATCAGTAGTGATAATTTTAATTTTAATGATTCTTATTTTCAGTTCTTAACATTACGTACAGGTATATAATACGTAGCTTTAACAAACTTTTAAACGTAACGTTAAAAATTGTGAAAATAATAATTATTAAAGAGAAAATTATTACGAGGGTAGTTCAATAAGTCTTTAGAATGACCAACAGATGGCGCGCGAATCGCTCCAAATCATCTGTTTTCAGTCAGCACCACTCCCGACTAGATATATGGTGCAGTCACAGTCCACATCTTCTGAGTTTACGTGTTTTTATAACCAAT
Source organism: Gastracanthus pulcherrimus (assembly GCA_949152435.1). Classification (NCBI taxonomy): domain Eukaryota; kingdom Metazoa; phylum Arthropoda; class Insecta; order Hymenoptera; family Pteromalidae; genus Gastracanthus; species Gastracanthus pulcherrimus. The sequence goes on from OX424576.1 coordinate 81,669,757, forward strand.
TGAAAAAAAAAATTGCTTGTTAAGAAAAATGGAAAAAAAAACGAGTTCAGAGCGGTAATTAAACATTTTCATTTAAAGGGTTTAACTCCATATGAGATAAAAAATGAATTGGACTCAGTTCATGGCACATCTGCCCCTGCCTTAGCAACGGTTTATAACTGGGTAAATGAATTTAAGCGTGGTCGTACATCAATAAGTGACGAACCACGTTCAGGAAGGCCCGTAGAAGCAACCACTCCCGAAATCATCAATAAAATCCACGATATGGTGTTGAAGGATAGAAGATTAAAAGTGCGTGAGTTAGCTGAGGCCACAAGGATATCTATAGGTGCAGTTGTTTCAATTCTACATGAAAAATTAGGCATGAAAAAGCTATCGGCAAGATGGGTGCCGCGTTTGCTCTCAGCTGAGAATAAACGCAATAGAGTGGTCGCCTCTGAGGCTCTTTTGGCTCGCATAAGTCGGAATCCTGAGGAATTTTTTCGTCGATTTGTGACTGTGGATGAAACATGGATACACCACTACACTCCTGAGACAAAGGAACAATCCAAACAGTGGATTTCCACAGGCGAACAAGCTCCAAAGAAGGCAAAGACCGTAAAGTCAGCTGGTAAGGTTATGGCTACAGTTTTTTGGGATGCACGTGGAATTATACTTATTGACTACTTGGAAAAGGGTAAAACAATTACTGGTGAGTATTATGCATCATTATTAGAGCAGCTGAAAGAAGAAATTAAAAAAAACGACCACATTTGGCGAGAAAAAAAATTCTCTTTCATCACGACAACGCCCGAGTTCACACATGCTTCGTTTCAATGGCTAAAATTGAAGAACTAAAATTCGAATTGGTCGAACACCCACCGTATTCACCAGATTTAGCCCCCAGTGACTTTTTCTTATTTCCAAACTTGAAAAAATGGCTCGGTGGACAGAGATTTACGGACAACGAAGACGTCATTGCCTCTGTAAGTGCTTATTTTGAGGAACTTCCGAAAACGCACTTTTCTGAAGGATTAAAAAAATTTAAAAAGCGATTGACCAAGTGTATAGAGCTCCAAGGAGATTATGTTGAAAAATAAAAAAAAATTTACCCAAAAAAAATTGTTTTTATACTTTATTCTAAAGACTTATTGAACTACCCTCGTATTATGAAAGTGTAAATAATCATTATTTCAATAACAAAAGAGTTATTTTATTAAAAAGTACGTACTATTATTTACCATATTTTCTATTACGGTGTTGCACTTAATTTTCATTATCAAAAAATTATTGTGAAGAATATTCTATTTATAAAAACATGGTACTCTTAGAGCAAGCCACTGACCTACTGTCGAGATTTATGACTCAGTCCAGCGCACAGAGACGGGGACACGCGTATACAACAGAGCCCATTTAAAGGCTTTGACTATGCAAAAAAAGGGACCCAAGAGGAAGAGAGACACTCATGCGTTTTTCCACAAAGCAAGCCTCTCTCTTGCACTCATAGAATTTCATATCTTCTTACGCCCACGGCTGGAATTCTATTAATTTCTAGACACGTCATTGGTATACCTTTAATGTTTAATTATGACTATATTATCAATTATCGAAAGTTTTGTCATTAAGATTTTCGATTCGTCTTTGTTCCATCTATAACGTAGTATGTGTCAAATGAATTAGGTCAGATACACTCTGTGTATATATATATTATGAATATATTACGCCGTAGCCTCTTCCGTGCGCGAATAGAGTCCAGATATTATATTAATACCTTTAATATTATACATTGTGTACTTTATACATATAACTACTGTAAACAGAGATTTGAATATAAAAAAATCAAAATCTTACACTTAACATTATAATTTTATAAAAAATTTAGTTACTTGTAGAGTGGATTAGGCCTACTGGGGACCCCACTGTTGAGAACATACTCTTAAACTGGCTCGCCGCTCCAGCACTTCAGAGCGAGCAAGTTCACTCAGAAACGCCTTCGCGCCTTGCATCGCAGCGTAGCTTTTTGCATGTAAGGAACGACCGCGGGCGCTCGCGATTCGCGCTCTCCTTTTATATGTATTGATTCCTATGGATTTTACATCTTATTAAAAAGAAAAACAAATAGTTATAGTATAACATAATTAGTTATTAGTTTTTATGATAAGAATTGATATTATAAAAATTTAGTAAAACAGGCTGGATTTTTTAGAGATCTACAACTTTAGCGTAAAATTTTTTTGCGTATAATGTTATATAATCCAATTGTGACCTAAAAATTTATTTTTTATGCGTTTATTGAGCTATATTTTTCATTTTTCTGGACAAACTTTG